>VWZK01001999.1:0-21646 GCA_013396935.1 Baryphthengus martii | reverse complement strand
CCCCCCCCTACACCTTACCCCCACCCATGCGTGCCCAACACCCTCCATACACACACCCCCTCCATGGGTGCTCAGAACTCCCCACGCACCCTACCCCCACCCACGGGTGTTCACCACTCCCATTCATCCTCCTCATGAGTGCTCAGAACGCCCCCCACACCTTACCTTCTCCCATGGCTGCCCAGCACCCCCCATGCACCTTATCCCCACCCACGGGTACCCAGTAACTCCCCTCCGCCTCTCACCAGTACCCTTCCTGCCCTCCCAACGCCGTTCCTCTCTCCGTACCTGCCCAGGAGCGGCCCCTTTAAGAGTGGCGCCGGGGATGGCACTGCCGGGGCGGCGGAAGAGCGCTCTCATTGGACGGCGCGCTTCCGCTTCCGTCCCCTCGGGAGCTGCCGGGAAGGAAAGAGGCGGAAGTGAAGTGTGGACGCTGTGGTAAGATGGCGGCGACGCTGCGGATTCAGAGCGATTGGAGCCAGGTGCTGAGGTGGGCATGGCCGTGCTGGTTCCCTTCCCCCGGCTCTGGGCCCCTTTCTCTTCCCCCGCCCGGCCTGCGCTCACCGCTGCTCTTTCTTTTCGCAGAAGGGACGAGGGCGAGGCTTGGCTGAGCTGCCGGAGCCCCGGTGAGTTCTGAGGGGCCTGCGGAGGGAGGCGGGCTAAGGGGGTGTCTGGGGGGATCGAGGGAGCCCTAGTGGTTAGAAGGGAGCTACAAGGTGGTTGGGGGCGTGTCCTGAGGTTTAGGAGCGTGTGAGGGCGACGGGAGGAGGGTGCCTTGTGGTTTAAGAGGGGTTGAGGGAGTTTGGGGTGGGTGTGCCCTGTGGTTTAGGAGGAGTGAGGGTGGTAGTAGGGGGTGCCCTGTTCTTTAGGAGGGAATGAGGAAGTTGGGGATGTGTTTTGTGGTTTAGGAGGGAGTGAGGTCGGTTGGAAGTGGGGCGTGTGGTTTAGAAGGGTGATGAGGATGGTTGTGAGGGGTGCCCTGTGGTTCAGGAGTAGGTGAGGGCGACTGGAGGAGGGTGCCTTGTGGTTTGAGAGGGTGAAGGATTTTATGGGGTGTCCTGTGATTTAGGAGGGAGTGAGGGTGGTAGTAGGGGGTGCCATGTTGTTTAGGGAGGGGATGGGGAGATTGAGGGGGTGTTCTGTGGTTTAGGAGGGAGTGAGTTCACTGTGTGGAAGGGTGCTTTATAAAGGGGTGAGAGTGGTTCTGAGAGGTGCCCTGTGATTTTGGAGGGGGTGAGGGTTGTTTTTGAGGGTACCCTGTGGTTTAGGAGGGGTTATGGTCAGTTGAAGGGAGGCCCTGTGGTTTGGGGAAGGATGAGGGGAAAGTGAGCTGGGGCTGCTCTCTCCGCAGGGAAGCCGACGCTGTATGGCAGCCTGACCCGCCGCGGGCTCAGCTCTGAGGGCGTCCCAGACATTGCTGCCTCTGAGGGCTTCGTGGTTGGGGAAGTCACCAAGGTGCCGGGGCTGGGGTGGAGGGGGGTTCAGTAACCATCTTCCACGCTCAAAGGGCCAGTACTCTTAATGACAGTAAGAATCGCAGCCTGAAGCCAATGCCCAGTACCCTGCGTGGTCCTATCCAGTTCTCCTGGGCCTCTTCCCTGTGCAGTGCCCTGGAGCTGGTCCGTAGCATCTCTTATTCAGGCTGGGGTTGTATGCTGTGACTGACCAGGCCATGAGGGTAGTGAAACACTGGAACAGGTTGCCCGGGGAGGTAGTTGAGGCCCCATCCCTGGAGATATTCAAGATGAGGCTTGACAGGGCTCTGAGCAACCTGATCTAGTTGAGGATGTCCCTGCTCACTGCAGGGGGGGTGGAAGAGATGACCTTTAGAGGTCTCTTCCAACCCCTTCTATGATAGTGGCCATCCCTTGCCACCTGGGGTTTACCTCTCGAGGAGGTGGAAGGAGGCAAGCCAAATGCACCTTCCATCAGTAGTCAGGCTGTGAGAGACCCCAGCTGGGTCTGGATGATAGTTCTGCCTTCCCAGCTATTGTGTTTCAGCAGGACTAACAGCATTTCTAATTCTTTTTCCGCTCTCTTTCCTCCTCTAGAAAAGCATTCTCATTTCTTGTCCTCACGAAAATGTATCCACAAAATTCCTGGCCCCATACACGACTTTTTGTAGAATTCATCAGAAAAGTGTAAGTAGCCTTGCGAAGTAAGTGGGAAATAACTGACAGCTACTGTGAAATTTCACGTGTCTCTGACCCTTGTGTGCTTGTTCTTAGGCTGGCTGCGGCACGACTTTGTGCATGATCTAGGTAATAAAACCTATCAGATCATAGAAGCTTGGGAATCTCGACTGTGGCTAGGTTTACCCCTCAGAAAATGTCTAAAATTCTTTAGACTATTTTCTTATAAGTGAGCCTATTTCTGCTCATTTCAGGCATGACAGATCCCTGCTGTAAAGGAATAAAAAGTGTGAATTAGCGTCTCAAAAACCATGATAAAAATAGGTTCCAGGCACTGAACCTCTTCATCTCTGATGGATTCAAATCTGTCCCCAGTTTGCAGCAGCTGTTTGCTCCTGTGTGATGGAGGAGAAGCTTTTTCATGGTGACAGTGGCAGAGCACTAGAACAGGCTGTCCAAAGAAGTTGTGGAGTCTCCTTATCTGGAGACTTTCAAAACCTGTCTGGACGTGTTCCTGTGTGACCTACTCTAGGTGATCCTGCTCTGGCAGGGGGGTTGGACTTGATGATCTTTCGAGGTCCCTTCCAACCCCTACCATTCTGGGTTTCTGTGTGAATTGTCTGCCTTTAATATTTGCCCTGTGAATTTCTGTTTGCGAGGCTGGGAATTGAATGTTGCATAAACTTACCTTGACCTGGTGGGAATTCAGAGACCAGACAGCCCCAGCTTACATTTAAAATATAAATAAATTGCTTGAGCTTCTCATGTACTTAAAAGCAGCCCTGCTTGTTTTACTTGAATAATAACCTTACTGCGTCTCCATCAGTCTGGGGGTGCAACAAGTAGAGCTGCTCGCTGAACAGTGGTACAGAAAGGCTGACTCTGAACAGTGAAGAAATGAGATTTCAGAAGAGAAGCTCAAAACTTGGCCTTGCTGGAAAGCAGCCTGTGCTTTGGCTGAACGCTTAACACTACATGGAAAAGATCCAAGAAACCAGGGAGTGTGTAGGTACAGCTGGCTGCCCTAAATGCTCCTGGAGATGTTTTAATGTGCTTGTCTCGTGATTTATTGAGTAAACTGTTGTGATAAACCCAACTGAAAATGCTGAAAAGTCAGTCTCTGTGAACAAAGCTCAAAAGCGGTATAAATCGAGGTGCGTTTTGCCATAAAGGCAATTCTGCAGCTGCTGTAGAGACGGAGCTTGGCAGCGAGGCAGCTCCAGAGACAGAGGTGAATTGCTCTTCTGAGCTGTGTGCTGCTTAAGAGTCCCCAGCTGCCCTTTTTGTGCGAGAAATGGAACCGGCATTCAAAGCACAGCAAAACGGAACTGGCGACGTAAGCGCGTAGCCTGCTGTCGAAGGGGTGGGACAGGTCAGAACCACACTGCAGATATCGCCTCTGGAAAGCAGCTGAAGCGGTATCTGTTAATGTGTAGGTGGCTTTAAAGCAGGTGTGGACGAAGTTCCAGTTATCCTTTTTACCTGCCACCTCTTGCTCCGAGCACTCGAGCTTGGCCTTGCCTCTTGATGTATCCCTCCTGAAAATTTGAGGATATGTCAGACGTCAGTGAGGTTTGAATGACCTTCACAGTTTTGTTTTTTTCTTTTTTTAACTAGGGAACAAATTACCACAGATTGATTTGTTATATAAAATGCCACTCATGTTACCAATGTATTTCTCAAATTACCGATACAGAAGTAAATGTATTTAATAGTTGTTGTAATGACTAGACCGTTACCTTGTGTCTTATTTAAATCTTCTAGTTCCTGAGGAAAAAATTCTTTGCTTAGAGGGTGAAGAGCAGTGACCCAGGCTGCCCGGAGAGGTTATGGAGTCTCCTTCTCTGGAAAGATTCCAAATCCGCCTGGATGTGATCCTGAGTAACCTACTCTGGGTGACTCTGCTGGAGCAGGGAGGGGTTGGACAAGATGATCTCCAGGGGTCCCTTCCAACCACCACAATTTTGTGATTCTAATTCCTGGTTTAATCACCCTCTCTTTTTTTTTTTAAGTGGAGTTTGAATATTGGTCTTGCACTTTACTGAAATTAAGAATCTGAATTATTTTGGTTGGAAAAGACCTTTAAGATTATTGAGTCCAACCGTTAACCCAGCACTGCCAAGTCACCACTAAACCACGTCCCTCAGCACCACATCTACCTGGCAATGGAGGGCTTTGAAACCTCTCCAGAGATGGGGACTCACCACTACCCTGGGCAGCTTAGACCAGGCCTTGACAACCCTTGTGAGGAAGAAATTGTTCCTCATGTCCAGATAAACCTCCCCTGGTACAACTTGAGGCACTGTCCTGTTGCTTGTTCCTTGGAAGAAAGAGACCCACCTTCACCTGCTCCAGCCTCTTTTTAGGGAGCTGTTGAGAGCAAGAAGGTCTCTCCTGAGCCTCCTTTTCTCCAGGCTGAATAAGCCCATGTCCCTCATCTGCTCCTCGCAAGACTTGTGCTCTAGACCCTTCCGCAGCTTTGTTGCCCTTCTGTGGCCATACTCCAGCCCCTCAATATCCTCCTTGGAGTCAGGGGCCTGAATTGTCTTACTCGAGACTAGAATACCTCTTATCTTATTTTAGAATAGGCTGTTTCAGTTACCTGCAGTGATCATGTAGTCCAACTGCATTTACCCACAACTGAAACGAATCTGACTTTTCTGAAAGACTGAAATCTCTAGCATCATGGGAAAGGCTGCCCTTTTACAAAAATACAAGCTCAACATCTACCCTCTCCAAAAATATTCATCTCTCCCAGTGTTTATGCAAAGCAGGCAGTTGTTAATACCCCAGTGTGACAGACTGTGTGAGGAGTTAACTGCCCCCCTAAGGAACTAGTTTTGAGCCAGCATTTCAGAAAACTTACCTGAGAGATTCCAAACCCACCTGCACAGTGCGATCCTGGGCAACCTGCTCTGGGTGACCCTGCTGGAGCAGAAGGGTTGGGCGAGATAATCTCCAGAGGTCCCTTCCAACTCCCACCATTGTGGACTTGTGAGACAGGGCACTCTCAAGTTGACCAGTTACCTTGGGCTAGCGTCAAACAACTTGGCTGAATTTCTTTCCTGAGTATAAGAGCTGCTAGAAAAATTCAGATTTCTACTTCACCTGGTTGTAAAACTGAAGTACAGCTGCTGTCTGCGCAGGTTTTTGCCTCAGCATTTCGTTTTCTCTCTGCTTTGCAGCTCTCTGCAGTGTCACTGGCAGAGATTAACAGTTTTTCTGTCAAATTTGGTGGTAGTTACAAAAAATGTGTCTTGCGCCACGTTCCAGTCACTCAACTTGTCTTGGTCCGTGCCTGTGGGTCAGCCCAGATCAGCAGCTCACTCTTGAAGGAGGAAATAGGCATTCTATGTAAGCAGATTAATTCAGGAGAATTTCTTTTTTTTTTTTTTTTTTGCTACCCTCATGCTATAGAAAAAGCCTGATGCTCAGGATCTGCTTGGTTTTTGATTTCTTAAGAGCTTAGTTAATACCTCATAAAACATTGAGAGGCTGAGGCATAAAAGCTTGTGAAGCCCTTGCTTCAACGTTAGGATATTGTCAGGCTAAAACTGTTTCGCTAGGTTTATGGAAGCTCTTTTGGGTGTTTTAAATGAGTCCAGCAGTGTGTCTTGGGCAGATAACAGTGCTGAACGATCATAGAATCGGGTTGGTTGGAAGAGACCTTTAAGATCATCAAGTCCAACTGCTAATGATGTACTTAGCAGGTCTCCCCTGATACAGAGTCAGGCTCTTTAGCAGAAATACTTACGTACAGGGTGAATAATGTTTGCTGTTCTTACCCTCCTGCAGATTACTTGTCTTGATATTTCGAGTGGTGGAGGGCTCGGCGTGTCAACCAGCACAGATGGGACCATGAAAATCTGGCAGGCTGCCAACGGAGAAATAAGAGTAAGAGCGTCCGACTTCGATGTTGTGTGTTGTCTGTGACATTCCTGAAGTTATTCGGCTGGGACTTTGGTCAGGATATTCACACACTCTGGTCTAAGGCAGGCAAAAAAGAATCTGGCTTTTGATTGTAAAGCTAATGGAATTTTGCCATCTCTGAGGTTTTAAGTCTATTGCACAGCGTCACTTCTCCTCAGGGGAATGATGCTCTGCAGTCCAGAGAGGAGTCTCAGGGAGAAAATGAGAATGGGTATTTAGGGGATGACAGCCAGAGTGCCAAAGGTAACTGACAGCTCCTAACCTGCATGATACAAGCACTGAATTTCCTTTGCAGTAGAGAAGAGGTGAGGAAAAAAGACTCCTGCCCATGATGGATTAACCACCTTGTGGCTAATGCCTTCCCAGTTAAGGTGTTTCTTGTGGAGCTTGACCTGCCAGCTGCTTGGTTGGCTGAAGATAGAGACATTTAACCTGTAATTAGAAACAGATGTAGTATCCTTTGCTCCGTAATTAGCTACCCAACTGGAGGAGGGAGGCTCAAAATGTCCCTGTTACTTCTCAAAATTTAGACGAGACCATTCCAAGAACGCAAAACCAGGGCATTTGAGCTTAATCCTCTGCCCACGTGGGAGCGCCAAGTTTTCCAGTGTCACAGCTCAAAATTTGCTCGGCGTTAAGGGTGATAACGATGGAACTAGCACGCAGTTCTTTGTTTTTCCAGAGACAATTGGAAGGCCATGTGTATGATGTCAATTGTTGCAGGTTTTTCCCATCGGGCCTCGTGGTTCTGAGTGGGGGAATGGATGCCCAGCTAAAGATCTGGTCGGCAGAAGATGCCAGCTGCGTAGTAACATTTAAAGGTCACAAAGGAGGTACTGAGTACTTCACTTTTAAACTGCTTGATCTGCTGCGTGTATAATTGCCTTGCAGCTGAGGGCTGATGTTCCGTCACCAGCCTGCTGCACTTTGTGCTGTGCATTTGTATGAGAAGCTCCAGGAACACGAATAAAAAGATTGGTAGCTGTTCTATTAGCCAGATGAAACCGTTTCTCTCACTAACCTGTGTTTTATTCGTTAATTAAGGTAAAAGCAGGGAGGGTACAGCCCATAAGCCTGTTGGGAACGCCAGAGGTGGAGGTGTTCTGCTCCTCAGAACACCTGGCAGTCTCAGCTCTCCAGAGCTCTGACCTATTCGCCTTCAGTTGCTCCACAGCCTCTTCCTTTGTTTTGTTTTGGGTTGTTTGTTTGTTTGTTTTTTTTTCCTTGCCCAGCAGTTTATTGTGGACTTGCAGAACTCAGGCAGGCAGTTACCTGCCTGTAGGACAACATGCTGTTGAAAGAGAGGCACAGTGAGAGCAGCTGCAAGGATACTTAAGTGGTTATTTCTTACGAAGGGCTGAAATAAGCTTGTTCATCCTTGTACCTGGGGCAGATGTTCAGCTCTGCCCCTGCCGATGGTCTTGCTGGCTGTAAAGGAGAATAAATTCCTCCCTTTCCTTGTGTCCTCACACAGAGGATGCACTGGCACTTTTACGTGGTGACTTCAGTGCTGTTCCAACTGACGCTTGTGGTTTAAGAGTTAACAAATTGAGCGGGGACGAATGCCTGGTAACTGTAGGACCCTGAGGGGTCAGAGGGCAGCTGGTGTTCCTTCCACTTCCCTGCCACACTCTGTAAAAGTACAGAAAGTTCAGATTTTGGCTTTTTTTTCTTTCTCACTCGGGCTGTGCTGCTGCTGCCACCGCATCTCAGTGCAGCCGGGCCTCGCTCCAAGTGCTCTGCACAATCCATCACCATCCAAGAGCTGGTTTTGTATGTGCTTGTATATCCCTCTGCCCTTCATATTCCTTCTCCCTGTTTATCTCTGTTACTTAGTAAATTTTGTTCATAGTCTTAACTTCCAATTTCGTGCGAGGCACTTCCTTCCCATTCTCCTTTTTATCTGCCCTTGAGAGGGAAGGGGGAGTGGGAGAGAGGACCGATAGGAATCCTGCTCTGTGGGGCTTGCCCTGAGCCTTAAATGGAGACACAGTGTTTCAGTCCTGGAGAAGAACTGCATGGCATGGCAACTTCATGCAAGGCATGAAAAATGAGCTACTCAGAAAGGCTCCCCAGAGCTGTCATCACAGCAGTTTCTGGACGGAGCCTCCGTTAATCTTCTGGAAAGAAGATTTGGTTTCCAGGACCCCTCATTCATAGGTAGGGTGGGTTTATACGTAATGCTTAAAGCAGGCTCCCATTTTACTCCTATTTACACCTGGCCTAGAATACACGGGATGCCCAAAACCTTGCCCCAGATTATCTCTTCCCTGAGCGACTGACTGCTCTGTACAGGCCCTTGTTTTCCCTGTCTCACAAGGTGCAAGGCTTTATTGGAAAGGTGAATAAACCACGTGGCTGGCTGCCCAAAACACGATTAACTTGAAAACTCATCTTGCACTGGACCTGCCGTTGTTCTCATGAGATCTTTGGATTCCAAAGGCTTTGCCGCAAATGTCCCGTAAACAAAAAGCGACAGGCAATTTAACGGAGCTTGGGTCAGAACGACGCCGACTGGCTCCCTGCGGCTCTGAAGCTGACTTTATTCACTGCTTGTAATTCCAGTCTGAACTGCTGCAGTCAGTTTGCTTTGACTTGTCCTGTCACTTGAGCTTGTCACGTTTAACGACTGCTTCTGCAGGGAAAGCGTCAATTAAATCTTCTAATCATCTGATGGTTCCCTTCCAAAAAAACCTACCGTGTCATTTTTCAGATCTAAACTCAGCAGCTAGCAGTGAGTGTCACTGAGGGATGACCTCATTTATGTTTATAAATATGTAAAGGGGAAGTGTCAGGAGGATGGAGCCAGGCTCTTCTCAGTGACATCCAATGACAGGACAAGGAGCAACGGGTGCAAGCTGGAACACAGGAGGTTCCATGTAAACATAAGGAAAATCTTTTTTAAGGTTAGGGTAACGGAGCACTGGAGCAGGCTACCCAGAGAGGTTGTGGAGTTTCCTTCTGTGGAGAGATTCCAAACCTACCTGGACACGTTCCTGTGATTACTCTAGGTGATCCTGCTCTGGCAGGGGGGTTGGACTAGATGATCTTTCGATGTCCCTTCCAACCCCTAACCTTCTGTGATTTAGGGGCCATTTGCACCTGCAAAAACTGCTCTTTTGATGCTGCTGTAGCTGGGTAATGTGAATGCTGCTCGACCAGTACAATTTTGCAGATTATCCAGAGCTGGACTTGGCAACATTTTAAGAGTGCTGGACCAGACTGTTTTCTGCCTAAGTTAGAGATTAGTTTTGGAGGTTGAAACTCGACAGCAGCTGCTGTATCGGCACAATCCGAGGCGAGGTGTTGCTGATCGTTTTATTGGTAATATCTCACCTTCGTGCTAGGCAGTGGTTCCCACTCTGTGTGGTTTTCTGGGAGTTGCTGCCTTCCCCATGCACTGTTTCCTAGATATTGTGGCTCCTTGACCCACATTGTACCCAGTGCTATTTGGCAGTGTGTGACTGACTGTTGGTGCTCTGGGGACAGCAGCTTGGGGCTTGTAGTTGAGTTTGCCTTGGGAAATGAGATGCTTCGTTTATCTGCCTTCCACACTGATCGTCTGAACGTGGCCTTTGCTTTGGTGCAGGTATTTTGGACACTGCCATTGTGGATCGGGGAAGAAATGTCCTTTCCTGCTCTCGAGACGGCACTGCCCGGCTCTGGGATTGTGGAAAATCTGCCTGTCTGGGTGTCATCGCTGACTGCGGCTCTCCTGTCAACGGCATTGCTGTGGGCACTGCTGACAACTCGCTGAATTTGGGCACGCCTGAAAAAGCTCCTAGTAAGGATCTTTCTCTTCATTCCTCTGTCCCAAAATGCTTAGATTTGTCACCAATAATCCTGAGTGTGTGACTTGCTGCTATGTGTCCTTGAACCAGCTTGGGAAGGGTCATCAGAATAGAGCACTACAGTCCTGTGGAGGAATTGAGCCTTATCAAGCAGTTTAGGACAGGATTGCTTTGATTACTGGCCTGCCTTGCTGCATCTGTGGACACCAAAGTTGCCCGTGAGCCAGCAATGAGCCCTTGTGGCCAAGAGGGCAAATGGTCTCCTGGGGTGCATGAAGAATGGGACCAGCAGGTCGAGGAAGGTTCCCCTACCCCTCCACTCTGCTCTGGTGAGGCCACCTCTGGAGTACTAGGTCCAGTTCTATGCTCCCCAGTTCAGGAGAGACAGGGAACTAATGGAGAGAGTCCCATAGAGACTCTGAAGATGCTGAGGAGACGAACATGTCTGTGCTGAGGAAAGGCTGAGAGCCCTGGGGCTGTTTAGCCTGGAGAAGAGAAGACTGAGAGGGGATCTGATCAATGCTGATCAATTGCTGAAGGCTGGGGGTCAAGAGGATGGGGCCAGACTCTTTTCAGTGGTGCCCAGAGAGAGGATAAGGGGCAACGGGCACAAACTGGAACCCAGGAGGGTCCATTTGTACTTGAGGAAAAGCTTCACGGTGAAGTTGCCAGAGCCTGAGAAATTGTGGAGTCTCCTCCTCTGGAGACTTTCCAAACCTGCCTGGACATGATCCCGGACAACCTGCTCTGGGTGACCCTGCTGGAACAGTGGGATTGGATGAAATGATCTCCAGAAGTCCTTTCCAACCCTCACCATCCAAAGTGTCAGGTTTTGATACCATCAAGATTTGTGTTGTCACTGATGGAATAAATTATTATCCTTTTGTCAGGTGAACGTGAGATTGGGACAGAAGGAAAAATCCTGCTGCTGGCTCGAGAAGACAAGAAACTTCAGGGAGTGGGACTGCAGAGCAGGCAGCCGGTAAGGAATCTGAAACTCTCAGAAGTACTTGACTGGGAGTGTGCTTGGAGATGCTGCTATAAAATCAGTTCCAGGGTCTCAGTCCATTTCCATTACTGCTACAGCAACTCCTTGCTTTGTAAACTGCTGTTCATGTGACTGTGCTTGAACCAGGTTAGAACTAACCTTGATGGGTGAACTGGTTACTGTTAACCCCACTCCATTCCCCTGGTGAGGTTCACCATGTCGCACAGAAAGGGGACAGAACCAGGCTGGAGTCGGGGAAGGGTTGGTCTGCCTGCCTTTGGCCAAGATGCTACACTGCAGTGTTCTCCCCGGTGTGTATTCCATGGAGGAGAGCCCAAAACCTGTTACAATAAAGTGATGCTTCTACAGAATCCCAGCATGGTGGGAATTGGAAGGGGTCTCTGGAGATCATCTCGTCCAACCCCCCTGCTCCAGCAGGTTCACCCAGAGCAGGTTGCCCAGGATCGTATTGTCCAGGCAGGTTTGGAATCTCTCCAGAGAAGGAAACTTCACAACCTCTCTGGACAGCCTGGTCCAGGCTCTGGCATCCTCACAGGAAAGAATTTTCTCCTCCTGATCAAATAGCACCTCCTAGCTTGCAGTTTGTTCCCGTTGCCCCTTGTCCTGTCTCTGGGCACCACTGGCAAGTCTGGCCCCATCCTCCTGACCCTTGCTCTTTAAATATTGATCACCTCTTAGTCTTTTCTTCTCCAGGCTAAACAGTCCCAGGGCTCTCAGCCTTTTCTCAGCGCAGGGATGCTCCAGTGCCCTCAACATCTTCAGATCCTGTGCTGGACTCTCTCCGGTAGTTCCTTGTCTCTCTTGAACTGGGGAGCCAAGGACTGGACACAAAACTCCAGAGGTGGCCTCCCTAGGGCAGTGTAGAGGCATAGAGGAACCTCCCTCGACCTGCTGGTCAAACTGTGAAGCCCAGAATTGGACCCAGTATTCCAGAGGTGATCTCACTAGGGCAGGAATAGAAGAGGAGAACCCTCCGCAATTTGCTGGCCACTTCATGTGCCCCAGGAGACCATTTGCTGCTTTGGCCACGAGGGCACACTTCTGGCTCGTGGCAAACTTCTTGTCCACCAGGACTCACAGGTCCTTCTTTCTCTCCTTCCTGCTCATCAGATTTGTATGTGAGGGTTTGAGGAGTCAGAACTGCTCACTAATTTAACCCAGCTATGGGGAAGGCTATTTAAACAGTGGCCAGTAGATGTCATCATGTATACAGGAACTGCCACCTGTCTCATCCAGCCAGGGTGTAAAGCTGCTGTTTATTCTGGCAGGTGTTTTAAGTGGTATCTGAAGGGAACCTCTGGTGGTCTCCAGTCCCATTGCCTTTCTCTTGGCAAAAGCCGATGAAGCTGGTAGATCTCAAGTACTGAAGATCTAACTAGAACCATCCTGGGCAGTAGGACTGGAACTCCTGATATGGCGGGTTGAATTGCTTGTGGTGTATGTAGAAAGTAAAGTTTGGGTAGAACAGATGTGCTCGCCAGGGCTGGTCAGTGGGATGGCAGAAACTCACCTGGAAAAAGCTTAAGGCTTCTGGAACAAGGACTGCAGTTCTGGGAGAAAGGAGTGGTCCTTGCCAACCTGCCATGCAGATCTGGTTGCACTGCTCTGTGGACATCTGAAGATTAGTCTGAGCTCAGCATCAGTTCTTCTGTCACAGGGATACATCCTTCCTCCAGAAGAGACCCAGAAGCGTTCACTGATGTCACTATCTCTCTCTGCTGACTAACTTTGATGAACAAAGCTGATGTTTAACATCTATGTCAGTGACAGGGGCAGTGGGATCAAGGACACTCTCAGCAAGTTTGCAGACAACTCTAAGCTGTGTGGTGCAGTTGACACACTGGAAGGAAGGGGTGCCATCCAGAGGGACCTTGACAGGCCTGAGAGGTGGGCCTGTACCAGCGTTGTGAAGTTGAGCGAGGCCAAGTGCAAGATGGTGCACTTGGGTCAGGGCAATCCCAAGCACAAATACAGGCTGGGCAGAGTATGGATTGAGAGCAGTCCTGAGGAGAAAGAATTGGGGGTGCTGGTGGATGAAAAACTCAATATGAGCCAACAGTGTGTGAATGCAGCCTAGAAAGCCCCAGCTATATCCTGGGCTGCATCTAAAGCAGCATGGGCAGCAGGTAAGACCCCACCTGGAGTGTTGGGTCTAGCTCTGGAACCCCCAAAACAAGAAGGGCGTGGACCTGTTGGAGTGAGTCCAGAGGAGGCCATGAAGGTTATTGAAGGACTGGAACTCCTCTACTGTGAGGCCAGGCTGAGAGACTTGAGGTTGTTCTTTCTGGAGAAGGGTCCAGGAAGACCTTCTTGCAGCCTTCCAGTAACTGAAGGGGACCTACAAGAAAGCTGGGGAGGAACTTTTTACAAGGACTTTTAATGATAGAACAAGGGGTGATGGCTTCAAACTGGAAGAGGAAAAATTTAAATTAGAAATTAGGAAGAAGTTCTTCACTCTGACGGTGGTGAGACACCGGCCTAAGTTGCCCAGGGAAGTTGTGGATGCTCCATCACTGGAAGTGTTGAAGGCCGGGGTTGACAGGGCTTTGAGCAAAGTGATCTAGTAGCAGGTGTCACTGGAGAGATTTCAAAGCTCTATTGATGTGGTGCTGAGAGACATGGTTTAGTGATGACCTGGCAGTGCTGGGTTGATGGTTGGACTTGATGATCTTAAAGGCTCCTTTCAACTCAAAACATTCTGTGATTTATGACTTGGCAAGACTGATCTCCAAGTGCTGTTCCCCAGTTTCTACTGTGGCTCATGGAAATGACTGCTCTGACTTCAGCATAAACTATTGCTTCCTTCTTCTGGGTGTCCTGTGTTCTCATCTATATCTGACACTTGCTCCTGTATTTCCAGGTGTTCCTCTTTGTCGGATCTGATGCTTTCAACTGCTGCACATTCCTCTCGAGTACCTATATCCTGGCAGGGACTCAGGATGGGAACATCTACCAGCTCGATGTGAGAAACACGAAGTGAGTGCGTGCTTGGGGCTGCAAATATTTAAACAAAAACTATATTTTTCGCTGGGGAAGAGCCAGATCAAGGGTGCTGGAAAACAATGGCATTTCTTGATGCAATGCTGGACTTGATGATCTGAAAGGTCTCTTCCAACCTAAATGATTCTATGTATCTTTTAACCACGAGATCACATTGTTCTTTCGGTGTTTGCACATCGCAATGAGCTCTTGGCTGTAGACCATAATACTCATCCCTTCTTTATGCTCTTCTTTTGTAGCACTCCCATCCAGGTCGTCCATAGATCAGGAGCACCGGTGCTTTCGCTGCTTCAGTACCGAGATGGATTTATTGCCAGCCAAGGTAACTCAAGTGCTGTGTCGTGCCAGTAGAAACCATGTAATCAAATGGTGGGGTTTGGGCTCTTCGGGTGTCACTCTCTTACACCTAAGTGCTGGCTGGGCCGAGTGTCCCTGGCAATAAGGGGATATAGCAGGAGCTGTATTCATAGAACCATAGAATCACTTTGGTTGCAAGAGACCTTTCAGATCATCAAGTCTAGCCGTTAACCCAGCACTGCCAGGACACCACTAAACCGTGTCCCTCAGCACCACATCTCCATGGCTTTGAAACCCCTCCAGGGATGGGGACTCCACCACTGCCCTGGGCCAGGCCTTGACAACCCTTGCAGGGAAGAAGTTGTTCCCAATTTCCAATTTAAATTACATGCTTCCTTTTTACCTCATGATTTTTTTTCCCTGTGTTCCTCCAGAGTAGGACCTGTAAGTTGTTTCCCATCTCTCAGACGTCCTCACAGCACTTTTTCATCACCCTGGGAACTTGCCACCCTGTGGTCAGACATTTTTGACAGACCTGTTAGTTCTAGTTGTATTGAAGAGTGGGATTTACTTCGCTGATTGGCTGATGTTCCTTCTTTGTTTCGTATCTTTTCTGCTCGTGTAGGTGATGGAACCTGCTTTGTCATTCAGCAAGACCTTGATTATGTCCTTGATCTCACAGAAGCTGACTGTGACCCTGTGTACAAGGTAAGGACTATGGTGTGTCATCCAAGAAAAAGGGTGTTGGGAAGGGTGATGCCAGGTAGCGAGCAGCTGCCTTTATCTCAGGATTGGGCAGGGTTCCTTCATGCAGTTGACTTTAAAGCTTTTTTTTTTTTCTTTTTTAACTTGAATATTCTTAATATTTTACATAAGCAAACCCTCTATGCTATAGGCTGGCTTTACCTCTGTCTTGCAGGAGCAAAACTAAAGCAGTGGAAAGGCTCTGTTGTTGGAATAGCTCTGGCAAAATTGTGTGTGTATGAAAAGTGTGAATTAATTGTGCTCAGGGGATCGTTGTAAAAGCAGCAGCTGGCTGCGCAGTGCTGCCTGTCTTCTCTTGTCCCCCGGTGACTCGAGACCAGGAAGTGGGTCTTGCTGTTGTGTTTGCAGATGCCTCGCTGCGCTTGACTGGTCAGGGAGGGTGACCTGCACTCTCTGGGCTCTCAGCCTGGTAGCAATGGTGGAAATTAGCTCTTGTTTTTAACCCGTTCCAGCTCTGTGGTCCGCTTCCCCCTCTGGGAGCTAACCCAAGATTAACACTCAGCCTTGCCTGGAGGCTGAGATTGGACCTCCACCACTCACTGGTGTGAGCAAAACATGAGAAAAGAGTGAAGAGAGTAATTTTTGTTTTCAGATCGAACAGAAGAACCCTTGTGTGAGCATTTACCTTCTCCCTAACCTCCTGGTGAAATCTTGACTGTCTTGGACACAGCAGTGCTGAGTTAACAGTTGCACTCCATGACCTTTAAGATCTTTTCCAACCAGAACCATTCTATGATTTCTTAAATATTCCTCTTCTCCCCCCTGCCCTCTTTTTCAGGTAGCTTCTTGGGAGAAGCAAATTTACACATGCTGCAGAGATGGGATAGTGAGGAGATACCAACTTTTGGACCTTTAAGTGTTTGACTCGACCAAATAGTGGAGAGGAGTGTTGTGATAGCTCTTCCAAGCTCATTTTCCTGTACAGCCTGTTTGAGATGTGCGTACAGAAGGTTCTGAGGCTGTTGTGATGACCAGGCTCTATACAGAGGTTTTTGGTGACAGGTAATTTTTCTTACTGCAGCACAGCTTTGATCTTTTTTTTTTTATTTGACTCTGAGGTGTTGAAGAGGGTCTGGTGTGGCAACATTTTTTTCCATAGCTGTTTCTAGAGGAAACAAATAAAAATCAGATGGGGTTGGGGGACAGTGAAGGTGACCATGTCACAGTACGGACGGAAATAAAGCAGCTGCTTTGATAACACCTCTGTGGAAAACAAAGTTTCCAATAAAAATTCTTTTTTCAAAAGAAAACATACAAGAGAGGCAGTGGCTATGATAGGAGATAGGCGCCGGAGTACAGAAGTGCGTGGGGAGAACTAATATGGCACCCATTTAAAAAAAAAAAAAAATTGCAGAAACAAGGATCCTGGAAATTGCTGACCGGTCAGCCTCACCTCTGTGCCTGGGAAGACTGTGGAAAAGAACCTCCTCAGAGCTTTGCTAAAGCACATGGAAGTGGTTGGAGACAAACAGTATGGCTTCAGCAAGGGCAAGTCTGACCAATCTCGTGGCCTTCTAGGATTGAGAGACTACATCAGTGGATGAGGGAAGAGCTACAGATGTTCTCTATCTGGACTCCTGTAAGGCCTTTGGCACAGTCCCCCACAGCGTCCTTCTTTCTAACTTGGAAAGATCTGTATTTGATGGGTGGACTGTTTGGTGGATGAGAAATTGGATGGTTGTATCGAGAGGGTACTGGTCAATAACTCGATGTCCAGCTGGACATGGGTGACAAATGAACCCCAGGGATCCATACTGGGACCAGTGCTGTTCAAGATCTTCATCAAGGATATGGACAGGGGGGTAATTTTTAATGGGCATTCCCTTTTCAACCCTAGGGTAGGCAGATTGATTGGCTCCACCAGTCAACCTCCTCCTCAGCCTCCCTGATGCTCCTAAGCCTTTCCACTTCAGCTTGCAGCCTTTCCGCCTGGCCTTACAGCTGTGCTGCTCAGCTGAGCGGATCGTCGACCTGCTCACACCGCACACAGCCCCCTGCTACCAGGGAGAGGCCGAGGCGTTCGCTGCAGTCTGTGACCCGAACCATCACATTCTTCTGCAGGAGGTCTGTCTGAGTTCCCACCACTATCCCGTCCGGCATCAGAAGCGCAGACTTCTTTTGCCACGTGGAGACCGTTGTTCTGGAACTGTAGTAGTACCGATTTGTTGATGGTGTTAGTTAGATTGTGTTTGTGTATGTTTGATTGGTCTTGGTTGGTGACGGGTTTTGTTTGTTTGTTTTTATTCTATTTGTTTGCGGTTTTCATTCAATTCCTCTTCCTTCTTTGCGCACAGCCCTCTCTGACCGCTGCCACTGTCCGTGTCAGGCCGCTGTGCTCCGCGGCCCAGCCCCCTACTCGTGCGCGCCGCCGCCGGTGTTTCTCGGAGGCAGCTAGAGCTCTCTCCCTGCCTGCGAGATGGCGGCATGGCCGGATTCACCGCGTTTAAATCACCCGCGGCTTCCCAGCGACGCTCCCCATCGGCAGCATTCCCTTGTCAGAAGAGGGCTGCGCTTGTGGCAGCCAGAGATAGGAGGGGCACCGGAGACTCTGGCAGCTCCTGTGACTCCAGTGCGGGAGAGTGGTGATGGGCACTGAGTGTTCCCTGCTGAGCTGCAGAGAGGAGCAGTGGGGTTCAGGAGTAACTCTGCACCGACACACGCGCTTCAGCTCCTTCTGCGCCTGGCATCTGCACACCAACTTCACCTGCGTGCTGCTCGGCCCCGTCGGAACCTACAACAGGGAGGTGCGGTGGCCACCCCTGACGAGGTGCAGACATCGCTCTGCGGGATGCTCTGGATGTGGGAAGAATGAGGATGTGGGGTGGCTGGAGAAGATCCTGGCTGCAGCCCCCTCAAACTGCCTCCAGCCCAGGGAGCAGCAGGAAAGCCCCGGGGACATCCCGATTCCACAGCAAGACTTTATTCCCCTGGGAGCCAAGGAAAGGAGCAGGCTGGGCAGCGACACCTTGAAAAGCAGCCTTGCTGAGTCTCCACAGGTCCCCCTCAACACCAACCCCTATCCCAGGGGCAGTCCCTTGCAGAAGCCCCAAGACCCATCCCCTCCAAGCTGTATCCCAAAGCTCCAGCCACGGCTCCGCGAGGGGCCCCATTCAGGCTCCGCTGCTATCCCGGGGCCACCGGCACGTCCCAAGGCCTTTCTGCTGCTCTGCCCTGTCCGCTGTCTCCGCAAAGCTGCTGCTGGTTCCCGTTCCCCATCCCCGGTCCTCGCCGTGGTGCGGGGGCAGCGGGGCTCAGGGACTCCCGGCCACTGCCAGAGCCATGGCCGCCAGGAGAAGCAGCCAGAGGCGCGGGGGTTCTTCAGAGATGCTGCTGCCTGTGGGTGCCAGAAAGGGGCGGTCAGGGGCAGCCCTGGCGGAGCAGGGACCACCCTCCCTGGCTGCTGCGGGGGCTCTGGACTCACCTGCACCGAAGACGCACCGGCGACTCTTGTAAAAGAAACTAGCCCCTCAACCCAGCTACCCGTGCCCAGCCTTCACATTCTGTGCTGTGCCACGCTGTGCTGCCAGGGCCCCCGTTGCAAGCCTGGGGTGAGAGCGGCCAGGAGACATTTGAGGCCACACACCCAAAGCCAGGCTCCCCCCATTACCCTCCCCTCAATCGAGACCCTGTTTTCCCCACAGAGCTGGTGGGACATGGCCACCCACCATCCCCTGTCTCCTGCTACCCAGTGGTGGGGAGGGACTGTCCCACAGGGACATCACCTTTCACAAACTCGCAGTTGTAGGTGCTTTTTGCATCCTTGGAGCGGAGGTTGATGAAGGATCTGTACCCATCGTGAGTGACTTTGGTGACCTCGAAGCTCTCGAAGGGCGGAATAAGGACCTCCTCTTCTTTAGGGAAGTAGGAGTAGTTCTCTATGGGGACACCGTGGCAGGTCTCTATGAAGAAGAATGTATCCTGACCAAAGCTCTCGGCAACACTTCTCTGGAGGGAGGAGGAGGTGAACTGGCCGAAGCGGACAGACTGGTGCTGCTGGACGGTGAAGGAGGTTCCGTTGACCCCTCGGTAGACATTGTAGCAGCGGTCTGGCTGTGCATCCCGCAGGGCTCTCAGGGCCTCAGTCAGGAAGAAATGCAGCACTTTGAAGTGAAAATTATCCAGGTAGCACTCACGGGAGCTCCCGGCCATGCGCACAGCCTCATTGAACTTTTTGTACCTGGGGCTGTTATAGGTGTACACCAGGAGGGCAATCGCCTGCTCTGACCGCAGTGGTGTCTTATGTTGGATATGGCTGTGATAGCTCCACCATCCCTTGGCAGCCTCAGTCCAGGTCTCAGCGTAGACCTTGTTCTTGTTGAACTCAGTGCGGTTGAGCTCTGCCAGCTCCTCCTCCATCATGCTGGTGCAGCCCTGGTACTGGTCATCGAAGGAGGTGGGAGCCATGTCCATCTTGATCTTGACAGTTTTGAGGTCTCTCCTGTGCAGGGGGCTGCCAATGGCCAGGGTCCTGACCAACAGCACCAAGCCCAGTGCTAGATGCTCCATGATGGGCCGAGCCACCCCAGGAGCCCCAGCAAGAAGTGTTACCTTTGCTCCTGCTGCACCCAGGCCCTGCGTACCTGTACACTGCCAAACAGAGAAGTGATAAGCAGATGCTGTTTTTATAGCAGACCCATCTGAGATCTCTCCGGCCCAGCACCACCCCACACCTTTGTCCTCCCGGTTATTTTTATTGTCCCCATCCTGAGCAGACACTGCCCCTCCTGCCGCCTTCTGGGGGACTGGCAGGAAAACCCCGTGGGACAAACTACCTTTGCTTTCACCTGGGTGCAGGTGCTGTCCCACCACGGGCTCTGCCTCTCCCCCAGCACTCACTGAGCTCCCGGACTGCTCCCTGGACACTGCCTGGAGGACACAAGCAGCAACCTGGCAACTCTACAACTGCCTGGAAATATTAATTATGATAAAGAATCATAATTAATCAAAAGAATCATGGGGTGATTTTGGTTCAGGTGAAATAACAGCCCCTGACAAGCCAGAGACATCAGGAGCTCCAGGTCTGCTTGGCAGAGCCAAGCAGTGCTGCAGGACTCTGTTAAACCCAGAATTCTGGCAAAAAGAAGACCCCCTCACTTATAGAACCATAGAAGGGTTTGGGTTGGAAGGGACCTTTAGAGGTCATCTAGTCCAACCCTCCTGCAGGGAGCAGAGACATTTGCAACTAGACCAAGTTGCTCAGAGCTCCAGCCAACGTCACCTGGAATGGGGCATCAACCACCTCTCCAGGCAACCTGTGCCAGAGTCTCACCACCCTTAGCATAAAACATTTCTTCCTTGAGTGTTTTTTTGAGTAATGAGACACAAGCACAACTTCTTTCTGAGTTTCCCTACTTATCCCATTATGGGTTGTTTAGCCTGGAGAAAAGGAGGCTCATGGGAGACCTTCTCACTCTTGACAACTCCTATCCAAGGAGGCTGGAGCCAGGTGTGGGTCAGTCCCTTCTCCCAAGGAGCAAGTGGCAGAATGAGAGGAAACATCTTCATGTTGCACCAGAGGAAGTTTAGTCTGGACATGAGAAACCATTCCTTCCCTGTCCCAGGCTGCCCAGGGCAGTGATGGAGTCCCCATCCCTGGAGGTTTTTCAAACCCTTGGAGATGTGATGCTGAGGGACATGGTTTAGTGGTGACCTGGCAGTCCTGGGTTAATGGTTGGACTTGACGACTTGAGAGGTCTCTTGCAACCAAAGTGATGGGATAGTGAGGAGATACCAACCATCTGACTTTTAAGTGTTTGGATTGAACAAAGAGTGGAGAGGAGTGTTGAAATAGCTCTTCCAAGCTCATTTTCCTGTACAGCCTGTTTGAGATGTGCGTACAGAAGGTTCTGAGGCTATTGTGATGACCAGGCTCTATACAGAGGTTTTTGGTGACAGGTAATATTTCTTACTACAGCACAGCTTTGATCATTTTTTAATTCGACTCTGAGGTGTTGAAGGGGATCTTCTGTGGCAATGTTCTTTCTCACTGCTGTTTCTAGAGGAAAGAAATAAAAATCAGTTGGAGGTTGGGGGCGGGATGAAGGTGACCGTGTCACAGTACGGACTGAAACAAAGCAGCTGCTTCAACACTCCAGCTTAGTTTCATGTCACCTGCAGACTTCCTTAGGGGGCACTCAATCCCCTCATCCAAGTCATTGATAAAGATGTTAAACAGGACCAGCCCCAGCACTGAGCCCAGGGGAACACTCCTTCTGCTGGGTCGCCAGCTGGAATTAACTCCATTTAACACAACTCTCTGGGCTCGGCCATCCAGCCAGTTTTTAACCCAGCAAAGACTATACTTGTCTAAGCCATGAGTCCCTGCCGGCTTCTCCAGTAGTCATGTGAGCGCACCCAAAATGAAGTACTCCATAACCTTCCCCAGTTCCAAGGTCAGACTGACAGGCCTGTAGTTTCCCGGAACCCCATCTGTCCCTTCTTGTAAATGGGCGTCACACTGGCAAGCCTCCAGTCGTCCAGGACCTCCCCTCTTAACCTGGATCTTGATAAACGGAGAGCAGCTTGGCAAGCTCCCGCGTCAGCTCCCTCAGTACTCTTGGGTGCTGTGGGAGACTCTGTCAAATGCCTTCAAATGAAGTCCAGGTAGACAGCATCCACAGCTTTTCCCCCATCCACTAGGCCGGTCACCTGGTCATAGAAGGTCATCAGGTTAGTCAAACAGGACCTGCCCTCCATGAACCCCCATTGGCTGGGCCTGATCC
>VWZK01001998.1:130718-144846 GCA_013396935.1 Baryphthengus martii | reverse complement strand
TTTTGGCATCTTTAAATAATGCAAATAAATCTTTTTACTCAGAAGCACAGAGAAAACATTTGTCCTAATGGGAAATGGAATTAAGTTTAAATTTGCCATAGAGAAAACTCCTTGAAAAAATCCTTCTAAAAATTTCTTCTAATTTTGGGTTGATTCAAAATACTCTTCACCAGCGGTAATCAAGCGTGATGAAGATGCTCAGTCCAAGTGAAAAGACAATAACACTACCTAGACAAAGAGAAACGAGGCTGTACAAACAGTGCTTTGCAAACGCACAAATAAATTTTGAAGATCCTGTTCTTTCATTTCTGAGATGGTTTTGTAAGCTGCCAAAGTATGAGAAGAGCCCAGCAGGAGTCCTGATTTAACTTGGCAGAACTACACCGGCTAAATTAGAAGTGACCTTACTGCAGTCTGAAACCCAGATAGAGCATCCTTGAGATGAGATGGGCCTGGTTTTTCTCTGTGAAAAGATGATAAAAATGGTTGCAAACTTCTGAATGACATTGTTAAAAAAAAAGGGGCGGGGGGGGTAAAGAAAGGAAGAAAAGAGATTGGAGTAAGCAGCAGCTGCTGCAGAAGCAGCAGTCTATATACTAAATACAGTAACTAATGATCTGTGGCAAATATCTTTGTTTAATGACTTTACTTTTAAGTTTGAGAGAGAAACAAATGTCAGATGAAGCATTTGTCATTGCTATAACCCTCACATATACAAAAAGTTATTTGAATAGATGCAACTCGCTTTATGCGATTCATAATATCTAGGTTTTGAAGATTTCAGGGCACAAAGCTGGATAGATGATAGCCAAAAATTTCAATAAAAGGGAAAAACAGCGGAAACTTAGTAACGATACCACTCCAGGCACGTAAGTGCATAAAAGTCTGATTTTAAATCCAACTCCTGGACAATAGGGAGAAGCAAAGATTTCGGTTGATTTGATACTTTTCACTCTTGCGTTGCAAAATGGTGAGAAAACAAAGGACTGTGGTGCAGCCATGTGTCAAGATACACTGTTGGGCAAAAGCTTCTGAAGTTGAGAGTGTCAGGTATAGAAAAGGCACAAGAAGCAGTTTTATCGATCTGTTTGCTGTCTACCTAGCCAGTGTTCAATAACAGCCAGCCCTGCAACGAGGACAGCCAAACTCAAATGTCTTAACATCCCGTATCTGTACATGAGCTGATGGAAAATATCTAAAAATGACTGGCCATTACCACCAATGACATTTCCAAGGAGACTCTTAAAACAGCATCAGAACTGCAGCTGTGCTCTGTACCCACTTTGCTGTTGGTGGTGCCGCGCAAGTGGAAGCTTTCACTAGAGAGATGAACGTACAAAGATGAAGCATTTACCCAGCATTGCCCATAATCACTAACTGCATTTAAAGAGATGCAGAGAAAATGAGCCACATCCACAAAAATTGCCTGAGCTTCCTTAAAAATACCCTACTGAAATCCACCAGTTTGCATAAATAATACATTTAGACTGATCCTTAGTCACAGTATTCCATTTTACTCAATTTTTGGTCCTGTTTTCTACCTAGCAAATTATCAGAAAACCCTGAAGTTCAGCAAAAATGCATCGGATGACACATTGTCACGCTGTCAGGTCAAGAAATGGGGTGTTAAATACATTTTCAGTATATGCTCACAAAAGCTCAGGACTAGACTAAAAGCTGCGATCTGACTCAAGTGCAAGGGACTATGTCTGTCAGTCTGTCACTCACTGCAGTGCTCAGACCAACTATCGGAGAGGAAGATGTTCAACCCCAAACCCTATGTGAGCAACGCTAATATGTTCGTCTCGACTTTTCCTAGTAACAGGAGACATTGGAAAAACCATCAGGTCCAGGACGAAAAAGTATTCCACATATCTTATTGACCAGAACAAACAATAGGGTAGTTGCATGAGATGTGGAACAGCTTTATTATAGGGACGACCAAGCGAAAGGGTAAGAAATTAGGGTCACGACCAGAACTTCAAATGAAGCCTCTTAATGTTGTGTACTCTGATAAATATTCACTTTTAGGTTTCCATAAAACGACAGATCCAAAGATCTTTATTTAGTCTTCACGAAAAAAGCTGCTATCCAAATTGCTGAGTTGTAACTCAGTAGTTACAGAAGCAGCATGACCTTGAGACTCAAGGATCCTCTGATACACCTAGAAAATAAGATTGGAAAGGAGAAATAATGGCACAATCCATGAGATAGAAACCTACACTGTGGAGCTGCCAGCATCAGTGGTGAGCTCCAGACATTTTGCAAAATAAACAGATTTTTTGCATATAAGTGCTGATTTTTTTTCAAAGGCTTCATATTCTTGGCTTGTTCAATTCCTTCATAGCCCTAAGCCACTCCTGCCCAGCCAAAACTTTTCCCTTTTTAGTTGAAAGGAACTCCAGCTGCCTTGAAGAAACAAACAGCAGACAAACGTGCCACAAAAACTGCTGGATGAAAAACAGGCTTTTCCAGCAGGAATCATTGGTGGAACGTATGCAAAATTAGCATTTCTAAACTTGCTAATCTGGTTTTGCTAAAA
Source organism: Baryphthengus martii (assembly GCA_013396935.1). Classification (NCBI taxonomy): domain Eukaryota; kingdom Metazoa; phylum Chordata; class Aves; order Coraciiformes; family Momotidae; genus Baryphthengus; species Baryphthengus martii. The sequence continues at coordinate 142,304 of VWZK01001998.1, read as the reverse complement.
AGTAGCAATATCTGCAATACTGCTGATAGAGAAGGCAGATGAACAAGATGCCAGCTTAGCTACAGTTAATAGCAAACCAATAAAACTGAATATTGATGTAATATGGCTACTTATAAAAGAAACTAAAATTGACATTTTGGATAAAGAGCTTATCAAGGTCTACTTAAAAAACCTGACCCTTAAGTAGCAGGAGCAGAGAGAAAGGTAGACGCATTCCCAAATCTGAAAGGTCTTTGGATCATGGACTTTGTTCTTCAACAAAACGAAGCTCAGACAGCAACTGTGGCAGTGGTCTAGTCTCCTCTGGACTTGGATTTCAGGTGTGCATCCTATAACATTTGTGAGTAATAGTCTCACACTGTGGTCTGCTGTCCTCTTCCATTAGGTTCTCCATCATTGTAAAATACATAAACCCTTGAGATCTTTGCTTCTCTGTTCATTTAGACTGAAATGGGGTTTCTTTTTCCTGTAGACATGTACATTAACACATAAACACAGAGAGCGTGGCAGCAGACACCTCACTTTGGAAATCAGATCTAAAATACGCTATCTGAAGTGCATACCTGTAGTAACTGTAACGGAGTTGGGAAACTATCAAGCCAAGTTCCATTTTACAAAGAAATGACCCATAACAAAACTAGTGANAAAAAAAAAAAAAAAAAAAAGGTATCAGCACAATGGTGAGCCGCGGCCTGAAATGTAAACTTAAGATGGTTTTAATCCTGACCTTACCAGAAAGAAGTGTCAGGACTCTTTGCCTCTGCTTTCGGCTTTCCAGCCAAATGCTGGGGTCAAAACCAGCATGAAAGTGGTGAGAGCCGGAGGTGGTGATGCTGGTAATAGCACACCTAGTGCTCCGCCCCTCACCTTGATATTCACGCCTTTGCTACCTCTCACAGTGAAGGCGCAGACAGTTCTTTTGGATCAATATTCCTGTAGAATTTTAAAATACATTAATACAGCACAGGCTTATCACACAAAAAAACCTCCCTATGTACTAACATCTTGTGTCTTAAAATCGTGCTAACGATTACAAGGAATTTTCATATTTATTATTATTACATATTTATTTGATGTATTCTGGTCATCTGGCGAAAGAATAACTATTTCTGCAAACTGAATTCCAACATACAGTAAAATACTTCATGATGATTAAGTTAGATTAAAGTCTTTTAAGCACTCCATACAAGCAATTTATTTCTTCCAAACAAGAGTAGAAGGGTACTCATCAGAGGATGCTCACGTTGAAGTTTCATGTCAAGATGCTGCCAGGAAGTGTTAAATGAAGACAAAACACTTAGGTTTGTTTTATTTCTTCCAATTTCATCCACAACAATGCAAATGAAGCTTTTATAGATGCATATTTTTAATGGCTTCCTTTTAAGTATTGTTCTATCAGAGATTTTTGTGTATATTTTGATCCCTTTGTACATGATAAATTTCACAAGCAAAAGTTTAAAATTATATATTTAAATAGACACTTGTGTATACATAAGTGTTTAAAAAAATAATGCTGATGGTAATTTCATTTATCATCAGTAACCTCATTATTAGAAAGAGCTTTTCAATCAGTTTTATCTACAGGGGCACATTAAATCAAGTAATGACGATGTCCTTGTGTACAATAAGACTATGCTGATAGCAGAGGAGCTCTGTCGGCTCTCATGAGTCAGCAATTGTTCTGTGATATCTTTAATTTGTTACAAGCTAAATCCTCTTAAGAGCGCCTGCTGGAATCCAAAAGGTCAGATGGGAAAGTGGCAGAAAATCAATACTGACAGCTTCTGGTGCCCACCACAACCCGTATAGCCCTTTCTAAGCTAAATTGCTTCTCTTTAATCTTTCTAGTATTTGGCTGCTTGAGTCTTCCTTATGTAACATTAAAAAAAAATAAAAAATAAAAAAAAACAAACCAAAGAAAGAAAAGAAATAATTACTTCCGTGAATAAAAAATTGTTTCTTTTAGCGCTAAAACCCAGAAAATAGCTGGTTCTTGAGTGGGGTTTGTACAGATACTGTTGTGATCAAAGCTGCATTTTCATACGAAGACTGTCCAAAGCCATGACAAAATGATTGATCGAACTCTTGTATCAGCTAGAACACTTTTGAGGTGGGTTAGTCCAAAATTTGAAAGATAGATTAACACTAGTTGGACTCATTTGATTTTCTTACAGCTCTTTAAAAAGTACAGTTCCTCTACTGACAGGCTTCTAGGAGTTAATATCAAAATGCAGTGAAATAAAAATGCCAGAAGTCTTTAGATCAGGCTTTATAAATGGTTTTCTCACCTACTGTATTTTTAATTATGAGTAAATACCAGCACTAATAATCAATACATGTAACATGGAGGGAAACATTAATTTTTCAAGAAAGAGATTTTAAGATGAAGCAAAGAAAAGGTCATTCTAATCTAAATCAAATTAAAAGTAAAATAAATTAAACATCCCTTTAACTTTGATATGAGAATTTAACAGGCACTGCAGATGTTGTCAAACTTCTCTTACAAAAAAATGCCTTAACAGTAATAGGAGAAAAAGATGAATTTAGCAGACAGGGAATGACAACTGTGTTCTTGAAAAAAAAAAAAGATGAAAATACATGGAAATGAATCAATGCTCAGCAGTATCCTGGTTTTATCTGGAGTCTTTCTTCGAGATTGTGAGGCAAGTCTGTTGATTATAGTACTTTTTTCTGCATCTTGAATTTGTGATGTTTGTCAAACAGCTTTCCAGGATTGTGCTAACCTTGATACCGGGCTTCACAGCTTGGTAATCACAACAAAAAGTTGTGATGGTGGTCAGTGCTCTGGATTTTTAAAATAATTCTGTTAAATGTTTTCAAACAAGCTACTGAAGTATTGATTTTTGTCTTTATTAAAAGAAAACCTTTCTTTGGCCAATCGATACAGCATCTATCTGCATGGAAATATAAGCCTTCAACAATAGCAATTAGCAGAAATTAAGATCAAGCCTACAACACCAACATCTCATCATATATAAAAGATGCCCTTAAGCCCAGAACCAATGATGTTTCCCAATACTAGCTCCAGCCAACCAACCACCCACAGCTCCTGGCCTCCACGTCACTTCCAAACCACCTGTTGACCAAACACCTTTCCAACAGGAATGGAAGGTGAGATTTCTGACTACCATAGAACATACAAAGCCCTGTAACACAGCGTGACATGGATACGTTATGTTTTCCCTGGCTGACTTCCTTTTGGAGTTATCAAGTATTCAGAACAATCACAAGACCCCTGAGGAGAATAACCTACATGAGACTGACCAAATCTGAAATTCAAGAGGTTAGTGTTGATGGTAGATATACACATATATATTCTCTACATACAGACTACTTCTAGTTTGGCAGTATCTCACTGAAGGAGGTGGATCTCCAATTATAGCTGTGAATAACAGCTTCTAGAAAAGTGGGAGGAGAAGGCAAAAGCTTTCACTCCTTTCTCTTTCTTGAGCTCAACCGTTTGACTTCTGCTTTAAATGGCAATTTGGCCACTGAACATAGGGCTTTTAATGTTGACCTTGCATGCTTAATTTTAAAAGCCATGGGAATAGAATAATTTAATAGAAATTCATTGACCTTTTAAAAAGCTTTCCTACACCATTTCCTCTCATGAATTGGTAAAATATTTACTAGCAGGAAGCTTTTATACTTCTTCCCCTACCTGCTTGATTCTAGTCATAATATTCTTTATGATATAACTATATGCCACACAAATAATTACAAAACAAAGTTTTTTAAAATTTCATTTAAAAGTAATGAGAGTCATAAAGAGAAGTAGTAGGCAAAATAGTTCAACAGTACATAGGTGAAAATGCACTCTTTTTTTAAACATATACTTAAATGGCTGTCTGCATAGTCTCAGAGCTCCTTGGTCCTAGTATTGCTTCGGTCTTCATTCTGGGCAGCCAAGGACTTCAGAAGGATGGGCAGAGAGGAGGGCAGAGAAGAGCTGACTTCCACCAGATGTCATCCCACACCCCAGTAACCAACCCCAACCAGTCCATCCACAACACTTGAGGGCCTAACGGTGAATGAAATAACATCTAACCGCTTGCAAACAACTAGGTCACCACTTCTGAGAAGATGTTATAACTAGTCACGCAAATGGGATTAACAGAAGTTGCTACTGGTGGCAGGGAGTCAAATAAGTCATAGTGAGAGAAGCTCCCAGCAGAAACACAGGATGCAGTTCATTCCCATAGGTCCACAGCTGGTGCCTACAACATATTTGCCTTAATAAAATAATTTTTTTCTGTCCTGTTTTCTCTCCACATCTTCTGAAATCATGAAACACAAGTTCAAGTATACACTCCTAACATATTCTCCAATCGCAGCAGCAGGACTCACATAGCAATGTTCTTGAAGAAAGACCTAAATACCATTTGCTGTGCTACAAAACATAGCATTTCCTTCCTCCATTCAAAAAGTTTCTGTTCTGGAGTTTTTATGTTGAATTTTTGATTTTGTTCAGGTTTTTATGTTGCGTTTTTGGTTTTCTTTCCTATGTGGAGAATATTAAAATAATGTTTCACAAAATCTCTGATTATATAACCCAATACAGTTACAATAATGAAATTTTAGACTTTTGAGTCATTTCTTCTCCAAACATGATACATATATATAAGATTATATATATACACTTATATTTGTAGCTCTGTTTTTTTGTTTTTTTATTTCAGTGTTTCTCAGTTTTTCCACAGTCAAACAGGTTGACTTTTGGTGAAGAATTTTTGAATAGAGGATCACTGTATATATCTGGCATTTATTAAAGTCAGAAGTTATCTTTCAACCTCCCTACAACCCTCACATATATTAATGTATAGCACACTAGTTCTAGAATGATGCAGGAGGACCACTAGGCAAAGCCATCCTGTTGTACTTGATTTTTCCAGCGAGAAGGGAGTAGCTCTTAATCTACTACTGAATGTACTGACTTTACGTGAACAGAAAGGTGACCTCAATACCATGGGTGGGCAAGATCAACGGAAGGCAAAGAAATCACAACAATTCTACCTAAATACAAGAGGCCCACATTAAAGCCGCTGTAAAAATCAGATAACACTGATCTGACTGAACAGCACGGAGGAGGAAACGTGAAGTGCTGGGCTAACACTTAACTTCATTAACCAATTTAAAACTGTGCTTTTCAGATTTGATTACCAACATAACTGTTTGGAAACATATGCCATCACAAAGAGGTGTACAGCATCTCTCCAGCGCTATGTAATTAAAAGCCAACATTGATCACTTGATTGTTGAAGCCAGAACCTCTGTCAAATACAACTTCATTGAACAATAAATTCAATTTCAAATTTGCTTATTATTTTAAGATTAAAGCATGCTGTATTACACACACAGAGCTACATGCTCATAACGCAAGCGGAAAGTATTCATTACAAAGGCAGTCATGCTTCAGTGACAGCAATTATCATCTCGCACTTGTTAAATGCCATACAAAATGAGACTGACTTCAGATGGTTGTGTTTCAGCCCACCTGACCTGAATCCAACTGAAGATGTGCTGCAAAAGCTACACTTGTACAACAGCCAACAGCACCAATTGATTATCATGTGGCTTTTTTATGGCTTCTAGCAGGAAAAAAAATCAGGGCGAATACAAATGCCTACTTTGATTTTATCTTTATTTTAAAATAAATCATCCACGCTTGCATTCATCACGGCAAAGCAGTTTTAGAGATTTCATTTCAACTGAGGTAGCTTAGCACAATTTTAAAGATTTGGTTTCAGATTTGGCTTACTCCAGGTTTATAATATTGAATTATATCTATTAACAATAGTCGATTAGAAGTGGTATCTTCGGGATGAGAAGATTTCCATATTCGAAATGTGTGAATATCAACACTAATTGTACCTAGAAAAATGGTTTGAAGCTGTGTATAGATAAGCACACTTGTGATAACATCTATGAAGCCTCCCCTATTCATGCCAGAGGGTTGGTTACCAATAGGTCCTTTCCATTCAATTTAACTCTCTATGTTATGTGCTGCAAAAAGCCTTTTCCAAGAACAGGAGAGGAGACTCTGAGGATTATCACGCTCGAGACATTTGCCACTTTTTCTGTCAGGGTTTTAGAAGAGCTCCAGGAGTGCTAAAGTACAAAACTGAGCTCTCTCTTCTGACCTCTCTTCACATGGTTTGCACATCGGTGGGCTCGCGGGTAGATTTTCTGAAATGCAAACCAATTGAATGAAGGAGGTCTCCTGACAATCTTTCTTCCCTCACTTCATGTATGTTTCTAAAGCTCACTGAAGCTCATTCTTCCTTGCCATTTATATCCAGGTAATGGGGGAGAACTAGGGGCTATTCTCTTGGCCGCTATTTCCATTGTTTGGCAGAGCACAGGGTTTTTTTGTCCATTTTGAATAGCAAAGAAAAGCTTCTCAATGGAAGAGAAAAGACTGAGTCAGGGGAATAAAAGTGCTGATGAACTACAGGTGCTGTCAACACTTTCTTTAGCATAATGGATTTGCTCAAGACTGATAAAAGCCATAGATAGTACTTGAATAAAACTGGAAACAAAGAAAAGCCTCTAACCTCTTTATCAACAAGATTTGTTGAATTTCCAAACTTTTATGAATTTCACATTTTCTTCTCAGCTCTGCATGTAAGAAATTTTATTCAGGAATTTCTATAACATTTACGTGGGGAAGCAGATTCTTTCTGAATGGCATTGCCTAACCTAGAAAAGCAGATCTCTCTGGTAAAGCCTGTTCCTAGAAGGTAAATACAGACATTATTCCCATTTTCAGGTACAATATGTAGCTCATTTTTTAATCTACTTATGAAGGAAATAATCTGAAGCAAAACATTCCGTTTGTAAAAGACTGTCCAGCCCTAGCATATAAACAGCATTTTGGCCAATACTCTTCCACAGCAACACGATGCTCACAAAACCAGCCAGCAGGTTAAGACTTAACGTGGATTTAGCTTTCTGAAGGTAACCTTATGACCTAATACGCAGCCCCTTTTGCCGCTTAAGTCCTGATAGTATACATTTGGGAAAAGAGCTGCAGTTTTTGGGAGATTTAAGATTACATACAAATATAACATCAGGCTATACTCAGTCAAAAGTAAAAACTGATTTTGTTTCAGCGGATTTCCACGCAAGCTCCCACAGGATTGTAGACCTCTCTCAACAGCCTATTTCAAAAGATGTGATTGTGCTGAAATGCTGATATTTTTTTCCGAAATATATCTAAAAGGGCATTCTGTGTTTCCATAAAAGCAGTGAATGCTTGTCTTATTACATCACCAATATTTCTTTTATAAAACTTATTCAATTAACTCTATTCTAAACCCATAAATTCAGTCCATAAATGGCAGAGCTTTGCAATTCATCCCTTCACAGCTTTCCTTGATCTGGAAGTTCAGATTAATCACCATCTGATCGAAAACGTAAGTCTTCTCGGTTTTTTTTCGTTTCTGTTCCCTAGACACCATGTGCCTTTTATATCTTAGCTGCAAGGAAACCAGAAGATTTGATATTAGACCACAATACAGCTAGAAATTGGTGCAGCAAGCAATTTAGATCTGATCATACTGATGTTCCTCTCCATTTGATGTGCCTGACCTTGGGAAGAAATGAGCTGACAGGCCACCGTCTGTAACAACGGCATTGATGAAATCAGGAGGACGTGCCTGCTCCAAAATGTGTCAGGGTCAAACGGTTTGGTGGAGGCTGACACACATAATCAGCTTTAGGCTATTTGCCTTAGACAGCTACACTCATACTTCAGAAACTACTGCTCACCTCTGGTCATGTATTCAATATTCATATTTCTAACCAAAGCTTAAGAGAGACTGAGACAGCATCTTAAAAGCTAAAGCTAAATCAAAATGAATAATTTACTACAAGAAGACTTTTTGCTCCAAAGCAAGGAGGTTTTGAGATGCTTCACAACTATCAAATTGCAGCTAATACACAGTCAAACGAGATCATAAACTGGCAAAAGGAAATGGCAAAATTTGTTATCCCTTTTCTTTCTTCCTTCCCCAGCGATCCTAAGAAGTACCACCACACAGAGCAAAGGCAAAAAAAAGTGCAGCAGATCCCACGTTCAAATGTATTGTCCTTGATGAGAATCAGAACGGCACTGGAAGTCAACAGGCCTTTCAAGGTGGAATTAGTTTCCTACAAATGAAGACTCAAAAAGGTGCTGAGGAACCCAGAGACAGATATCCCTCATGTGCCCACCCACCAATGCACTCACCTCTTTCTTGAAAGTGAATTTGAATTTTTCCCCAATAACCTCTAAATTCATACAACCAGACATGCCACACTAACCAAGCGACATCTTTTACTGACACCACTGCACCGTCTATTGTTTTCCAAACAACGTCAACCATACCCTTTGACTCTGCCTTTATTTCACAGAAACCAAAGGGTAACCCAGTTGGCTTTAACAGGTTATGCGATTTGCTAGGTACAAGCTGAACAACTAATAGAAATGCAGTTTGGGTCTAATGACAAAAACTAGCATAACTTCAAAACTTTGAATTTCTTTTTCCATCCTTCCAAAGAGAATGGGCACAATTTTACAGTTATTTGCTTCCAGGTAATTTTAATCATCATACGAGTTTTGTATTAGAATGAAGTTTCATATCAGCTGAGAGATAAAGGGAAAAATTTATCTCTGGCAGCTGCTCACAGAAGCTGCAAATCAGTTTTCTTAAATGGGTGGCATATGGAAAATGCTAAAATTCATTGTCGGCTATGTCTGCAATTTTACAGGAAAAGTCTGTTACTTCAGCCACTTTAATAATGACAATTTACATCTATATTGATGTAACAACACAAGGCCAGTAAGGTCCATCCACTGAGATCAGGACTGTACAAATATATAGAAAAGGACAGCTTGCCTTGAAGAGACTTCTAAACAAAACACAGAATTTCCAGTGAATAAATGACACCAATCCTCAGGTATGTGGTGATGTAATAGTAAATTATAGAATCATAGAATCATAGAATGTTTTCAGCTGGAAGAAACCTTCAAGATCACCAAGTCCAACCTTTTCCTATCAACACCACTAAAGTGTGTCCCTCAACGCAACATCTACTCATCTCTTAAACACCTCCAGGGATGGCAACTCAACCACTTCCCTGGACAAGCTGTCCCAATGCCTGACAACCCTTTCAGAAAAGAAATTTTTCCTCATATCCAACCCAAACCATTTCCCCTTGTCCTATCACTCGCCACTAGGGAGAACAGACCAACCCCCGCCTCGCTACAACCTCCCTTCAGGTAGTTGTAAAGAGCAAGAAGGTCTCCCCTCAATCTCCTCCTCTCCAGGCTAAACAGCCCCAGATCCCTCAGTGGTTCCTCATATGACACACACTCCAAACCCTTTACTAGCTTGGTAGCTGCCGTTGTACCCACTCTAGGACCTCAATGTCCCTCTTGTAGTGAGGGGCCCAAAACTGGACACAGTACTCAAGGTGCAGCCTCACCAAAGGTGAGTACAGGGGAATGATCACCTCCCTACTCCTGCTGGAAACACTATTTCTGATACAGGCCAGGATGCCGTTGGCCTTCTTGGCCACCTGGGCACACTGCTGGCTCATATCCAGCTGGCCATCTATTAACACTCTCAGGTCCTTCTCTGCCTGGCAGCTCTCCAGCCACTCCTCCTCGAGCCTGTAGCGCTGCTGCTGGGGGTTGTTGTGGCCAAAGTGCAAGACCCTGTATTTGGCCTTATTGAAACTCATGTGATTGTCCTTCACCCAGTGATCCAGCCTATTTAGATCCACATGTACAGCATCCCTACCCTCAAGCAGATGGACACTTCCACTCAGCTTGGTGTCATCTGCTGGTGAAGTAATCAGCAGATGACTAGTTACTAGTGAAGTAACTAGTTACTAGTGAAGTAACTAATCAGAATTGTTTCTCTTATTTCTTGAGAAACTATCAACTAATATGTAATTTCTAATCACATTAAAAACTCTAGACTAAGACCTAACACTAGAAGTAGTCTGCTGCACCGTATCATTAGTGGGTTTTTAGTGACATCTCTCTCTTGAGAGACCAGAAAACTTCAGAAGCAGATGGAGGTGGCCCCAAATAAGGGGCTGTTATAGCTGTTCTTACATCATTGCTCAGAACATCATACAGCTGGTCTTACCACACCACTCTTCCATCAAAGAATAAAAGAGGAATATTTTATATGAGAAACACTGGGAGTGCAGCAACTACTCACCATCATCACTGACTTCTGCATTTAATCAAACATTTTTTAGATAAGTTTTGGGGGTTTTGTTTTTAAATGTGAATATACAAGAAACAATAGCATTCAGCATCTAACAAAAGTAAATTTTAGTTCTAGGCTGATTACCATCTCACACTGTTTTCCAGCATGGTCCACAAACACTTCCTAGAGTCAAAATACACAAGGAAACTAGACTGTACCCTGTGGGGTGTTCTCAAAGGTCACCAATTTTCAATTTGAGCCAAAGAGGTTTCATCCTCCTCAGAAAAAAAACAACCGCAGATTCTACCTTTGTCTCTGTAAAAAAATCTTCCTTTATAGAGAATTAAGGAGCTTGGACGCAACATAAGATTTTGCTCAAAACAGATAAAGTTTGACAGAACTTTAATATAAAGTGAAAATCACGCACACATTTGTCACACACATCAGCAAAGCAGAAAAAAACCCAAACAAACCACCAATTCAGTCTTCAAAAAGCAGCTAAAAAAAAATAAATCAGGACTGAAGGCTGCTGGCCCCTATCACAGGATACATGCTACAAGATTTAAGTGTGCCTTTCCATTAATGACTGGAATCCCGACATCATATGCAAAGTATCTTCATGAAGATTTTTAAAAAGTATCTTCAGAAAAGTAAGTGAGAAAGTCTTTCACAATGAACGTGTGACAAACCTCAACGATATAGCTAATAGCTACCATAAAGATACTATCACAATGTCCAGGCTGCTCGCCTGTGCTTCCCTAAGCATTTCTGAAAGTACAGTCAATGAGGTACAATCAGAATACAGGGTATGTGGAAATATAAAGCAAAACAAAAAATAGTTATGTATATCTAGACAAGGAAGGATGCATCTGTTACTGAACCAACTATACATTATAAGACTTGAATGTGCTGGCTTTGATAGGAAAAATTAGGGAAGACAAAAATCCTGTTTCATTTAGTGGACAAATGGATCAGCCCGGTGTTGGGGCTTGGGGTAGGTGTGCCAAATATCTTATTTACTTCAAATAACATGATTCTTCTAAATATAAACATTTGCTTGCATTAATTATGACAGCATATCACACTAGAGAGAATATCCAGAATAATTTGTTTGGATGACTGGGTATATTAATAATTTCTACCTATACGTGTCAACTGGTTTAAAAAAGAGATACTCAAGATTAAATCATTGATTCATAGAAAATTGAAATTCTTCTGTGCAAAAAAGGGAGGTGTGTTGGGATAACAAATTTCCCTATGGGAAAAGTACAGTTAATAATTACAACAGCTCTACTATAAAGTCTTATGGGAAAAACAAAACCACTTCTGGTCAAAAAAATAATAGTTCAATACAAAAAAA
>VWZK01001998.1:70037-130703 GCA_013396935.1 Baryphthengus martii | reverse complement strand
AAAAAAAAAAAAAAAAAAAAGAGACATGAGGTACTGCGAGAAGGAGGCAGGTATTTCTTACACTACAGGATCCCTAATTTTTTATCTCCTCCCAAGTCGGAAGACATGAAATAAATAACAGTAACACTTCCTCACTGGACAGAACAGTGTATCGGAAATTTCCTAGTGCTCTTGCGGCTCTAATAACATCCCATTAGAGCAGTGTTAATGAACTCAAGCGTTAATGAACATCAGCTTCCAGTCTTTGAAACAAACACTTAAATCTACGGCTATATCTAGAGCATGTAACGCCATCAACTTCCATGGTCAGATGGAAGGCAGGGAAACATACTACATGGATACTTTCAGTAGATGAAAACAACATTCTCTTCCATAAATGATCCTCCAAAGAGGATATGAGACACATATTCCTTGACTCAGATCTTTTACCAAGGAGTACATGTGTATCTCAATGAATGATACTGTGATATGGCAAGAACTGCCAGTCAGAAGGAAAAATCCCCACTAGTGAATGCTAACTTCCCCGCTCCGCTTCTCACATTTCTTCGCTGCTCTAATCTCCAGAAAACTAGATTTGATAAAGAACATATCAAGTTGATATTTTTTTTTCATGCATAGCCAAATTTGCAATGACCTCTACAGGCTGCAGACTTACACTCAACAAATTATTTCTGTATTTACATCTTATTTTTCTGCATTTTTCTTAGTTAGAAATACAACAGGTAAGCAAGAGGGCCTGTCTTGTCCTGCAGTTCTTCATCAAAATTGAATCTGAATGGTGAGTATTTAAAAATAACAGAAAACAGGTTATTTTGTATAACGCACCAGGAAAACTTGGTGATTGTGCGAGTCGTTGAACAGCTTTCAGTGCTCTGGAGAAATATAAATGCAGTGTCATTAGTCACTATTTGGTGAAATCTCTACATCTCAAATGAAGAAGGATGTCATTGGTAGGTTCTGCACCCACAGCCTTATTTTACGCCCTGTGCAGGACAAGAAAAAAAAATAAAAATCCCAGTTTTGAAGAAACAGAGACAAACAATGCAAAGAAATAAAGCAACTACAACTTTGTGGTATTGGGAGAAATGACACATTTTCTTCATTGTTCACTTTTTTTATGAGGATGGCACACAATTTGGGGTAAGTTTGCTCTTCAAAACTGAATGGCTGTGGGTTTGGGGTTGTTTTTTGGTTTGTTTTGTTTTTTTCCCTTCTGAATTTATATCTTAGAAATTGTCCCTTCCTTGGCTACTTTGTGTATTTATTGTAGCAATGCTGCAACTTACTCTTTTATCCTAGAATCCCATTTCAGCTTTTTCACTGACAAGTCTCTAGTACAAAAATTAAGAGCCGAGCTGTTCCTTATACAAACGTGAAGTAACTTCATTTGAGTTTCTCTAGCTTTACTCCAATGCAGAATTACATTTTGACACCCAACCCTAAAGTATTATAGACACTGGTTTTGATCATACCAGGCCATTTTAATCTGCTTCCCTGAGAGAAAAGCAGTGATTAGATTAGATAAACATCATTAGAGCTACCAAGTCATGTCAATACGCATCAAGCCGCGTTATTGGAAGAGCTCAATAAAATCATTTCTAACCTACATAGACAGGCAGGCAGATGCATTTCTAATGACATATTTTATATTTAAAGATTCAGATCTTATTGAACAATGTATGCTGAATTTACTCCACAGGAAAAAAGGCTTTTTTAGGGTACCTTGAAACCACACTATTCTCTCCACTCCCACCCCTCCTCCTGCCTTTCTTTCACTCACTGCAAAATACCGAGCAATTAAGCAGGTTGCTATATTTGGTGTGTCTAAACTTCACAAGTTGATAGCATAATGATTTTAATAACTACTTTAAATGTAACATAGTGACAAGTTGACACCCGAGGTTTGCATCCTGCAATTTGATTTTTCCAGAATTCTTTTGTTATGCCTCAGGAATAGTAATATGATTAGGAATAATTTCTTGATAGTGCTTCTTACTTCTAACTTTTTTCCCCCCCTTTGATTTTTCCCCATTATAAACATTGCAAATCTCCTAAGTAGAGGCTCTCTGCTAGGGATTGAAAACTGACTCTTCTACAAAGACTTTTGGTACTTGCTTCTCAAAAGGAGAACACTACTAGAGGCATGTAAATCACAAGGTAGTCACACTCTCTGTGAACACAGGACCAGTAATACAGGTTCAGAAAGATGATATGCTAATATTTCAGCACTATGAGATCAATAAGGATCTCAAAAAGCACTTGCAAAATCAGAGTCTCCATGCACAACAGCCAAGGCCCACACCTTGGAAGGAANCTTGCAAAATCAGAGTCTCCATGCACAACACCTTGGAAGGAAAAGAAACACCACACCCCTCTACCCTCAGAAGAACAAGAATCACCACACCCCTCTACCCTCAGAAGAACGTGGCGCAAAACCACTCTTGAGTGCTTTTAGCCAATGTGGAAGCTACACCGTTCAGTAGATCCATACAGAGAAACTGGACTCTTGGCTCACACGGAACGCGGCCTCATTTCTCGATCAGAGAAAAGGTAGCACACAGGAGGGATGTAAAATGGTGCTCACCTGGATGGAATACTTTGGAAAAATATCAGTCTCATACCAGATGCTGTGCATTGCTGTAGCCCTCAAATACCTGTTTAATATATGATTTTTCATTTTGATATTTTATACAGTACTTTTTCCAGTGTTTGTGCCTTAGGATAAAGCCTTGTATTTTGAAAATAGTTCTTAAAATTCTGCACGTGTACTGAAAGTAATTCTAATTGGAAGTGCAGTCTTCAGAGAATTGTTACTTTGCCCATTTCTGTAATCTGCAGTGACGTTTACAGGGTGTTTCACCGCTGCATTTTAGATGAGAAAAAACAGACCTATTAAATTCCCTATTTTAAAAGTGCACATAAAAAAACAGGGAATCACTAAACAACATTCCCAAACAAACTTTACATGTTCATCTTTGACACATTCCTGCTTCTGAACAGTATTTTAAAAGATTTTAAAGCCCACACTCTTTACATTCCCTAAGTCAGACGCATGTAGTTTTGCCTGCTGAAGTCAAGTGAAAGGAAGTTGAGTACTTTGGAGTCACTGAGTGCTATTTAATGAAATGTCTGCTTTGCTATGACTTTTTATTTTACATTTATGACTGAGAATGCTCATCTAATCATCTATTTTTCAAGACAGATAAATTTTGATTGAATTCACAGTGTCCAACTTCCTCACATACACAATCACTATAATTTCAAGATCGTATCGTAAAAAAAAAGTAGCAAAATCTGAAGGAATACAAGTGATATGCATTGAAAGCATCTTTCCATCATCCTGATTTTCATCATCCTTGATGAACTTAAAGAGGTAGCTGATCAATTCTCGGTGATGTGTAAGTAGCAGCTTATGGATAACATTTTAAGATTTTTAACTACAGAAAATGTATCAGTGTTTTTCTGTACCCAAACTTGAGAAAATTACATCTCTGGCAATGTCAGAAGTTTTCTGGAAGATACAGAACAGTGATAATGCTGTTTTCATGTTCTAATGATGATTAACCAGGGCTTTTTTGTATGCAATGTTTAATCTGAGAAATGAGTAAGACTCATACATTCAAATTCCATGGAGCAAAGGGCAGTCTCCAAAAAGTAGCATTTGCTATTTGCATATGATCAAACAGCCTGACAGTTTAAAATGATCTGCTTTCTCATATATGTTTTTACATTGTCAAATATTCCTAATGGTATCTCATTGCTGTATTGAAAACAATCGGTCATTAATTATTGCTTTTAAATTGTGTTGCAATGAACATTTAACACTGAAATGGTTCTCTGCTTTGGGAAATAGATTGCTATTTTTTAATACACGGTGGAATTCAGTTGCATAAGCCTAGAAATGAGTTGGTACTTTTGATTCTCTAGAGTGTTGATGACGTGACAGAACCTACAATACACTTGCACATTTTTGGAGCACTAGCTGCCAGCCAGACAAAATATTTTAGAGTGCTGAATACATTACATTTTCTATTCATAGATAACTAAATCCCTCTGTGTTTTTCATTTTCACTTTGGAATTCAGTTAAAAATATTCTGGCAAGCTCTTCTTGACCTACCAACACTAAAAAATTTGGAAGACAGTATTTATCTCAAAAAAAAAGAATTGTAGCACGGTTGTCCAGAAACCCCATGCAACTAGAGTTATTCTCTTTTAACAGCCTGTTGAGCCTAGATGGATTTTTCAGGACACTCTAGTAAAGCCTCCAACCAGAAAATGACCAGTCTTCCCAGGGGAAAAGGTTTGATACCTTACTTTAAGTTTTTGCTGGAGCACACTCTCCACTTACCCTTTGCAATAAATATATTAATGTCCATAGACAGCACACATTTGCAGGTGAACTTTCCAGAGATTTTCTGGGTTTTATTTTGTATAATACTTATCTGGCTTGTAAATGCAATAATAACCACCTCCAATAACATATTTTTAAGAGGTGAAGCCTCAAGCATAAACTCACTCCCCATGTTTTTATCTCAGAACTGCAAATCTTGACAGGTGGATTAATTTAGACTTTCTCCAGTAGCATTTGCTTAAAAAATGTGTATTAATTTCATGTTTAAAACAATAGTTATGCAACACTTACGTTGGTTCATGGTTTTGCTCTGCAAAGACTTGACTGACTGACACAAGCTCTCCTCTCACACCAATGCCCTGTTCCTCAGGAAGAAGCCAGGTGCTCTTCCCAATTGCATGGAAGAATATCCTCTCTACCTATCCTTTGGCACTCCACAACACGAGAGTCAGATAATATCCACATTTCAAATCCCCATTTTTTTTTGTCTCAAAGGCAGTTTTCAACTACTTCCTATTCGACTGGTTCCAGGCTAAAATCAAAAGATGAAATAAAAAATTTCTGTTAGTATAATTCAGCTGAACACTTAACACCCATTTCTCACCTACTGTAGATGTGCCATAGGGAAGAACTGAAGTGCATTTAAATGCTAAATTCAATTTATATCCAGGCACTTCAATGATATCCACTCTATTACCCATGTATTTAGTAAAATCTAACTGATCTATTCTTCAAAATGCTGTCACCCTCATTCCACCAAATGGATACTGCAGGTCTACTACAAAAAGTACAGGTTTATATACAAAAAAGCCTGCGCTTATCAGAAAGAATTTGGGCTTGAGTGAATGGCAATTCAGTCAAGAAAGTAGCATTTCTGTGCTTTGTCAAACAATGGAGACTAAATAGGAAACAGTTGCTGTCGTCCCAAGTTGGGAGCCAGTTGTCGAGACGGTCATAAAAGGCGCACACACACACACACACTTCAGTGGCAAAAAGCCTCCTTATTATCTCCTGTTGTTTCTTATATATCTTTTTTCACACACGAGTTACATGTTCATTGGATATCCAGCCTTAAGCGTTTAGCATGATTGGCTACAGGACTTTGCCAGCTTCTGACTCCCTCTTATCTTGTTTTTCTGCTCTGTTTCGGGACTCTCCGATCTCTCAGGGACATGGCTGAAATAGCTCAAGGTCACCATTTGTGAAAGAGGCGCCAGGCCCGCTGGCAATCCCCACAAGCTGCATATCGTGTAACCTCAGAAATCACTGAGATTGCACTGTCTGTCTTGAAAAAAAGGTACAATATACAAAACTTTTTGATTTCAAACATGAAATGTAGATGTAAGGGTATTTAAAGGCATGGTTCTCCAAGAGAAAACCAAAGACCTTTATTTCTGTCCTTGTCCAAGAATACGCTCATGTATCTACTGATGTTCAAACAACACCTGCAACTGCATTACAGCCTAAACCTAAATCTGCTACAGATGAAGGATGAAGTAGCCATTCATTCCTCTAATGCTCCAAAGCATTAAGATGGAACAAAAGCAGAAGAGATATATAGTGGAACACTCAAAACACATGGTTAAAAGCAGTATTTGGCAGTGCAAAGAAGACGCAAAGCCCTGTAATCAATGGAAATGTTACAGGCATTCAGAGTATAAATTAGAGCTGGGAAATGATACTATGGCTGAGCTCCATCTAGGTAATCTAGCTGCAGCACTCTGAATTAATTGCAACCTATTCAGACTCACATCGTTCTATTTAACAGCAAGTGACTGTGCGTACGGCAGAGGTATAGATCAGCATCAGATCACTAACGATTGCAAGATCTATGGGACCGATTCCTTCAAACAACTGGGCACCAGTCTTAGCAAGATTATTCTAAGAGGCAACTCTGTTCACCAGTTTGCAAGACCAGCTTCATAGATGCTGTAATAATTGCGTCTAAAAAGAAATGTAATAACAACACAATTTGAAATACTCTAGGCTGCAGGTCTAATTATTATTTTTAAAAGTTACAGAAATAAACGTGTTTTGCCTTGCATAGCACATAGCGTGTAGTTCCTCTTCTCACAGCTTTGGATGGCCACATTCAGCTTATCTGTCTGCCCACATCTATTGAATCAGCATAAAAAATGTCTCTGCATAAGTTAAAGAGATTACCATACAGAGGAATGAAATCACTACAAGGAAAAAGTCCACCAATTAATATGCTTCCATCAATTAAACCTTGCTTATCTGAGCGCAGTGCAGGAAAACGGCTGTGAGTCATGGAAGATTGAACTTCAGCTGCTTGGAGACTACAGAGCTAAAAAAATTTTTTATATATATATATATATATAAAACAATCAAGAAGAAGTAAAGGTTGCACAATTTTCATACACATTTAGCTTCACCTATGTATTGATAAGCCTCCAAACTCCACTACAACGTACAACACCAGAGCAGCTTGGGAGAAAGCCCTTTGCTTGTAGTACCTGAGCACTGACTAATAAGGAGGCAGGAAAACACTGCAATGCAACATTTCTTGTTCTGCTGTTAAGTTTTTAATTTTGAGGATTTAGAATTCTGCAGGAATTAAAATTTAAAAAGTCATCATCACCAAATACCGAGCCCTTTCCTCCAGCCAGGATTACTTAAAATATGCAAGGAAGGAAATTGTATTTGCTTTGCTGTGGAAAGCTGATTAGTTTGTTAAGAATTCAGGCTTTAAAACTGAATCTCACAAAGAAAATGTTATGGATAAAAAGAAGAGTATTGACACAGTTTATGAAATACTTCAATTCTAATGCTAAGCCAAGTAACAAATCACATTAGGCATTTTTAAATAAAGATACTGTATCTGGACGACAACTTCAAATTATGACTCTCTTTAGGTGAGAGTTACATCAAGGGCTTAACTAAACTTTGAAGGAAAATGCCAAGAATTTTATTTAGCCTAGATTATACTGTGCACAAGCTTTGCAGAAAAAACCTCTTTGATCTGCCTTCTATCCTGCAACACATTTTCATCAGATACTTTCTGTCAAAAAAGCATCAATATCCCCATGACAAACATGAAGGAGTTGTTCAATGTCTAACTCTTGTTCAACACTGCATTTCACTGAATCTCACCCAGGTTTATCGATGGATCCTTGTGTTACGTACAGGCACAAAAGAGTATGCAAATTGCAACCAAAAAAAACAGAATACGATTCAGGATCAACATTAAAAAATGGATGTAAGTAAGTTCTAAAAGTAGTCTGACAATGACATTTTCTGCCTTCAGAAAAACTGTGTGAGGTAGCAGGTAGATGATATTTTAGAGAAAAATAAAAAAAAAAAAGGAGAAATTTCTTCCTGAGATGAGGATTTAAAGCTGGTATTCCCATCCTCTTACTGGCTACAATGGCCCACACCACCTATGCTTAATATGCTGTGTGTGCAGACACGAAATCAAACCTGTTCAGTTCCGAAATACTAGGACAACTAAGGGAAAGTGAAGCATCAGTCAAATAAAATTCAAATCCCAGGAAATAGTAGAGAGAAAATAACAAAAAATCATTTATCATGTATCACTTTCCTTAGAAGTTTTTAACAGGCTTGTATATGAAGTATGTGTTTACATCATATTTCAACTATTTTACATGAGGCAGTTGCAGACGAGATTACCCTAAGCCAACAGCTATGCTTTAAATGTTTAGGCACTCTGTAGGAGGAAAAGACTATTCACAGGACAAATGCAGTCTCGTGTTCTACCACATCTTTGAAATTGAAGTTATGTCCCAAGACAAAAGCTTCTTCAATCAAACAACACTACCGTGGTGGTTTGCTTTACATGAATTTGGGTTAGAGACTGGAGAGTCTCTCATTTAAAGGTTACAGACAAGAGCTGAAGAACAGAAGACAAGTTATCACTACTTAGGCTCTATGTCTTCCCTTTATTTAGAATGAAACTCATAACAAAACCTTCAGTCTGGGAAGCCCTTTCTTTCCTCCAACTGTTCAAGAGCAGAGGAAAAAACAGACTGGATGGACAAAGAACTCAGGATTGAGCACAATCAGGCTGAGCTACAGGCTGAGCACAATCCTGTGCACAGCCATTCACAGAGTCTCCCACAGCATCCTCCTGGAAAAGCTGGCAGCCCATGGCTTGGGTAGCTGCACCCTGCGCTGGGTGACCGGGCACAGAGAGTGGTTGTGAATGGTGCCACATCCAGTTGGTGTCCAGTGACCAGTGGTGTCCCCCAGGGTCCAGTACTGGGCCCAGTTCTAGTCAACGTCTTTACTGATGACCTAGATGAGAGGATCGAGTCTACCCTTAGTAAATTTGTGGATGACACTAAGTTGGGGGGAAGCGTTGATCTGCGTAGGGAGATGTTGCAGAGGGACCTAGACAGGCTAGGTCAACNACTTCCACATGGAAAGGGTGATTAAACACTGGAACGGACTGCCCAGGGAAGTGTTGGAGTCACCATCCCTGGAGGTGTTTAAGGAAAGATTGGACGTGCACTTAGCGACGCAGTCTAGTTGATGTGGTGGTATTAGGTCATAGGCTGGACTTGATAATCTCAGAGGTCTTTTCCAGCCTCAGTAATTCTGTGATTCTGTGAAAATGAGAGCTCCAAAGACAGTAAATGCCAGTCAGGTTTGAAAATTCTCAGGCACAGTGAAATAAAAGACAGAAGAGGCAAATTGGAATAGGCAGACAAAAAGTAATTACAGAAAGAGAGAGATAGATGGAATAACTAACATAAGGAGTACGGCAAAATGGAGGATGCCACAGTCCAAAAGGAAGAGGAGGCGGCAAGATGATCTTTCTGCTCAGCATCCAAAGAGCAACTGAATTCTCAGGATAAGGACCACTAGTCATTCAATGCATGCAGATAGTCACCTCAACGCAACATCCTGTATTCTGCACTGGACCTCCTACGCAGCATTTCGGAAAGTTTTCTTCCTTCTCCTCTTATATAGAAGTTTAAAGAACAAAGGTCTTCAATGTTGAACAGAAAACAAAGGAATCTTTTCTGCTAACTTCCTTCTATTCCAACCAGTCGCACAAATGGACCTGGTTTCCCTGTTTTACTTCCTAACAATATTATTATAGTGAAACCTAGGAAACTTTCCTGAGCTGAGTAAATGCCTGGGGAATTAATGTATTTAATATGAACAGTTCAGTGAATTCAGCAAGTCTCTGGATAACTGCCTTCAGCAACACTTCTACCTCTCCTCTCCCAAGTCGCTAAAATTAAGAGCATAATTCTGTATTTTGAGTTCTAAACCAGTATGTTCCTTTATTCTACAACTTCCCGACACACATACACAACCACTATACTCTACTGAAACAGATCCCAAAATTATAATGCCAGGTTTGGTTTGTCTTTGTAACAAAATCCAGTCAGCTACCAAAAATACATTAAAATAAAGAAAACGAATGAGAAGGTTACATCTCCAAACCTTCAGAACTGCATTTGTGATGTATTACTTTATTCACTTTAGAAACAACTGCAACACCCTCTGTTGTACGTTGCACTTAACACATACCAAACCTCATCATTTAGCATGATTATAATTTATCGCTGATTATAATTGTTACTAAAACAACTTAAAATAGCACATTGTTTTGACAAAAGCAGATGCCTTTACACGAATGTCCCAATACCTCTGTATTTATTTTCAGAAACGCTTCTGAAAACACTTCTCTGAAAAACTGTAGGCTATTTTAATTCATACTGCCTTGCACAGTATCTCCCTACTTGGCTGCCAGATTTTCTGTAAGTGAAACCTAGAGAGATATCACTATATTATATTTAGGATAAAAATAGCTGAGTTTGATCAGATTAACATAGTACTACAATTATATGAAACTCAGAACTTTTAGAGTGTCTTTATTTGCAGATGCGTTCACAGACACTGTTTCATGACCAAGATTTTAGTAAGCACTCTAAAAGCTGCACACATATTCTATCTATTTTATATGTCAATAATCTACTCTGACATTAAGTACTTGCCACAAACTACAAACTTCAATGCAAGTACTCGATTTTTCTTGATAGCATTTGTAAATTCTGAGAGATTTATACACTTTGTAAAAAATCTCTACTTATTTCCAAAATAAATTAAAGGAGAGAAAAATCATCACATCGGGGCAGACCAAAGATACCTCTAATTTAATACCTCATCAACAATACTAAAAGAACCTTTCTAGATCACTAGATCACTAAAACCATTTCGTGATTTTTTTTTTCAATTTTATTTAAAGAACAAGGGATTTTTACTCCCTTCCATTTTCACATTTCATCTCCTATAATTGCAGATCTAAAGAAAGAAATGTTCTGATTTTTCTTTAATCATGCTCTTGGCCTCAGTGGTATTCTGTCATTCTGAATTATCCATGACTTCAAGCTCCTCTCTCTTTTAGATGTCACATCCTTCAGTTTCAATGACTGTTGGTGCACTGCTGGATCCAAACAATTTTAAAACAGCCCTAATTGCTGTAACATGGTGGAGGGGAGTAGAAGCCCTCATTATTTATGGGGAAGGGAACAGACTCTTTTGTCCCATCTGTCTTCAATAAAGCCCACACATAAGTCTTTTCACATCTGAAATTACTTTTAGACTTTTCTCACCTTGCAAACATTATTTATGGACTCAAAAAGTGTTAGTGAAAGCGTCGTTAGAGAAACCAATTATTAATTAAAAACGTAATTAATATAGCTACATATATGAGCAATGGTATCAAACAGTATGCACTTAAGGTTGGCACTGGAGTTGTCATAGTAGTTCCTGCAGTACTGTAAATCTTAATATTTGCAGAATTTTAAAATCTAATTTACTTGTGCTCATCTTAACCAGATAATGACCATGTTTTCAATAAAAGCGTGTCGCCTTTTTTTCATTTCCTTTGCTTACTTGTTCTCAGAAAGAAATTTGTGAAGTTATAAAAATGTTTTCAACATTATGAACTATCACAAGGCTACCTAGACCTTTTCCACTAATGGTCTGTTTATGCACCTATATATACACACCATACTGTTGAAGGATAAGATACTGATTCACGACTGATTCGCCCTAGATGGATTTTACCATTTAATTTTTATTTACATAGACCTAAAATCTGCATGACGATACATTAGTGTAAAATATCTAAAGGACACATGAAGCAAAATATATTATTCAAAATTAATTATTCAAGTAACTACAATGTGTTTAGACAAGCCCTATTTGCAGCTGATTAAGATATTAACCAACTTTAAAAAACTCTTCTTGTGTTTCCTATTTTTGCATAAAGCGTTAATAAAACCTGATCAAGACCACAATGATAAATGAACTGTCCAAAGTGGCACCCCAGTTCAAGAAGGACAGTGAACTACTAGAGAGAGTCCAGCACAGAGCCACTAAGCTTATGAAGAGAGTGGAGCATCTCCCTTATGAGGAGAGGCTGAGGGAGCTGGGGCTCTTTAGCTTGGAGAAGAGGAGATTGAGGGGAGACCTCATTAATGTTTATAAATATGTAAAGGGCGAGTGTCAGGAGGATGGAGCCAGGCTCTTCTCGGTGGCACCCAATGACAGGACAAAGGGCAATGGGTTCAAACTGGAGCATAGACGGTTCCATTTAAACACAAGGAAACACTTTTTCACAGCGAGGGTGACAGAGCACTGGAACAGGTTGCCCCGAGAGGTTGTGGAGTCTCCTCCTTTGCAGACATTCAAAACCCGTGTGGACGTGTTCCTGTGTGACCTGCTCCAGGTGATCCTGCTCTGGCAGGGGGGTTGGACTAGATAATTTTTCGAGGTCCCTTCCAGCCCCTAACATTCTGCGATTCTGTGATTCTGTGAAGTGGGTTTAAGGTGATTTTTCTAATGCAGAACATCACCTCACCAAGATCAAAGTTCTTGAGCGGAATACAATTTAGCTTCCCATAAAATCTTGTGAGCAAGACAAATGTATGAAAATTTCTTGCAACATTGCTCAGCAAGCTCTTCATCAATCACGGCTGATGGAAATTTGAAAGTTCTTCTTCTATTCTTTGCTCTCTCATCAAAATCTGAATTCTTGTAAGAACAGAAATCAGTGTTTCCAGGAAGCCCTAACAAACAACCAGTATAAAAGAAAAATCTCTGATTTACTTCTAATTAATCAATCCTTAGGAAGCAAACCCAGCAATTTACATAAGAGGAGGATACTGAGAAAGTTCCAGGAGAACTCGGTAAAAAGGCTTGTTAGATTTTTATCTCCACGTACAATAACTACAAATTGTTACCCTTGAGCTTTTGTACAATTTTATTTTTTTTTCAGATAGCAGAGGCTGCAAGAAGAAAATTACTTGATAGCACCATTAAAAGTAATAATTACAAAGTTCCCATTTCTGGGAAGCATGATGCACCACGTGACAATGCTATCCTCACTCTTCTTTCTACCTGTAATCTTAATATCAGACAGCATTCAAATATATTGCTCACAGTTCACCATCTGAATCAGAATAAATTTTCCCAGTAATTGATCATCATCACTATTTTTAGAAGAATACTGGGGCATGGTCCCTAGCTCAGTAGAAAATCAACCAGTGTCTGTTTTCAAGTTACAACGTTCTCCATTGTAAGCATTAAAAAAATTATGCTGCTAATCATAACACTCAGAATTTGTTCATCTTCCTTCTACACTGCAAAATAATCATGCAGGTTCTTCCAGTTTTTCTTCAATACTTTGTACCAAGTCAGTGCCCTACAGAACTTCATTACATCAGCCAAATTTGTAATATTGTAAAAATGATACCAAGCTAATTTGACAAGGTCTGTTTTCCATAAACTCATGCTGATTAGCAATAATTATATTACCCTTGTTTAATTCTTTATTAATTGAGTCTTTTAGAAACCATTCCATTATTTTTCCTAAGATCAATGTCAGGCTGACAGACTTATAATTATCAGGGTCGTCCCATTTAGCCTTTTATTGGCACAACATTAGATTTCTTCTCATCGTCTGGAACTTCCCCAATATTCTATGACTTACTAAAACTCAACGGTAATGACTCAGAGAATGACTCAGGCAGATTTTTTGAAAACTCTTAGAGACCGACTTGTAATTCAGAGCTGTCTGCAAAATGCCGAGCATTATTATCCATTATGAAGTATCCTTAGTTACTGTTGTAATGAAGTTTTGTCATGCTCTTCTGCTAACTTCTTTTTCCAAATACAGAACATGAATACTTGCCCAAGATTTCTGACATTTCTGCAATACTATCTCAAACTCTCCTATTTTTCTTTTTTATAGTGTTATTTTAAGCCTTTCCATTCTCATTACCAATGAAATAATCATCCTTTAAGATTATATTTATTTATCTGTATTTGATTCTATATAATGTTGTAGTACAATTGAAAAAAAGATTACACAATGTTGATTCTACCTCACCATATAGGGGTTTATTAATGCACATCTACTATACATGTGATCTATAATACAGATAGATGTGCATTACACAAACAGATCTGTGCATTTGAGTGTATCTACACACATGTGCCTCAGTAGCTTTCTGAGATTTCAATTCATAATCATTAACATCAACTTCTCCTTTGTGTTGTTTGGTTGATTTATTTAGCCACTCTCTCTTGCCCTCTTTTGAATCAGAAGTGTCACAATTACTCTCACAGGCTGGCCTCTTCAGTGTACCGAGCACACAACGTATTTATGCATACACACACATTTTCTAAAGTCATTCCTGCAGCTCAGAATCCAGCAAACTTGTGTTCTTTTGTATTTTGGTTGATTATTCCCTTTGGTACTTAAGCCATCAATAATTTAGAAGGTAAGACCTAATATTGAATTCTCCCAAAATCAGATTTTGTAGAAGGAAATCAATCACCTACATTCATGTACATTAGATATAGATATATTTTTAAAGAAATTCAAATAGTACTGTTAGAAGGCAGTGGGACTCCAGTAACACCATAGAAATTGAAGTCGCCCACAACAGCCATTTTCCTTCCCACGCATTACAGGAGGCTTTTAAGGAGCTGGCCATGTTGCTCTCTGCTGGTGGCCTACTGCACACGGTGAATTAGATCCTCATTTTGCAAATTACGTATTACAAAGGAGAGCTGTGAGTTATTCAAGAGAATTACTTCATAAATCATTATGAACACAGAAAAATTCCACATATTTGAGCCACCACTTCTGCTCTTCTTTTCTCTCAGCACTATTTAAATATGTTTTCAGCCTTTCAATCATTTGAATTTTCCCATTAGGCTACATTATTAGCAACCTGTTCAAATGTATTACAAATGAGGGATTTCATTACTTTTTATTTATCGCAGGCACTTAACATTTGCACAAAGGCAAAGCATTCCTTCTTTTCATCTGCTTTGATGTATTGATTAATGTTGTTTTCCAGTATCTTGATTTTCTGCTAAATGAATGGTTTTTCTCCCTTTGCATCTGTTCTTTTCATGGTGTCCTTTACAATGTTCTCCCTTCTAAAAGACCAGCTCCTCTTCACCATGCAGTAAATCTCCTTCCACCAGAGAGAAGCCCTATAACACACCTCAAATCCTGTATCTTCAAATATTGTCCCAGAGGATAGTTCACATCAAGAATCTCTCTTTACACATAGGACAAAAGCTCAGTTGGATGCTACTTTCCTTTGCCCTTTTTCCAGTTCAACTATGGACTTAAGTGAATAATTCACGAATATGGTAGGATAAAGAAAAAATAATCTTGGTATCCTCAAAGCCCAGGGAAGACAGAAGTTTAGGAAAGGATCAGTTAACAGTTTTAAATGCGACTAACCAAGCAAGATAGATGCAGAGGACAAACCAGATAAACAAATTGCTAAAAGCAGATAATTACAAATTTCAATAACACAGTGTGGAGAAGGACCAGCTGCTGTAAAAGGTGCAAAAAACATACTATAAGTGAAAAAAACCCTACAGATCCCTTAGCCATATGGGAAGTGGTTCATGGATACAAAATAGAAGCAGAATTTTTATTCATTTTTTTTTAACGTGATGTAATTTGTTTTAGGAAAAGAAAGTGAAAAGCTAGTGATGAATGGCTAAGTACATGTGTAATACTAGAAGGCGCAGAAGGGGGTCAAGGTGACAGTTCGGGCAAACAAGATTAAATAAATTCAGAAGACTATTAATTAAACTTTGCCTACACCTGCTTTAGTAAATCACGTTGTGTGACGGGAGTAGATTTCAGGAGGCCTTCCTTTGGGTTAACAGTAGTCTTTTCCCACCACAAAGGGCTACATGGTCCATTGAAGCAGACTAGGATGCATGCAAAGGGAGGTCACTTGAGAACTGCTCTGAACGTGTGGCATGTGGAGATGACCCAGAGACTGAATTCAGAACCGTGCTCTCGATCCCTCCTAAAACGCTTGATCATGCTGATCAAGGCGGAAGCGTGATGCACGCTGTGGCACACTGCCAAAATATTCCAAACCTATTATGGATGGAAGCATTGAATGCCATGACAACAGCACTTCATAGCTTTTAATTGTATGAAGCCTTTGAAAATAATAAAACCTACTCTAGGTTCCTGCACTGGCAGGGGGGTTGGACTCGATGACCTTTCGAGGTCCCTTCCAACCCCTAACATTCTGTGATAATCATTTGCATGCAAAGGGATGCTGGCATTTTCAGTCCACTCCCAAGTCTTCTGTTTTGATGGTGCAGTCAAGTGAATGATTGGTATCCGTAAGCAGGATACAAATGCCACAAAAATATCGCAGTGCCAGAAAACACATTGATTGTACATCACAAAGTAAGATGGAGAGAACGTCAACAGCTCCGAGTACATAGTACTCCTACTGAATACCTTAAATGCTTCCCTATACTATCTTCCCTATCAACAGAGAAACACCTTAAGGGCATCCATTCCACCTACTTCAAAGACTGCTTCTTTAAGACTAGAAAAATATATACTGAGTGGAAAAGAAAGAACATCATTTTTCTTTAATCTCTTTGCAAAATAAACATTTGTGATATAGGTTGAGATCAACACAGAGAGCCAGTTTCTCCACATATTTCAGATGCTATTACGTGATTGTCTGTTAAGCAAAATCATTGCTTTATAAAGAAGCACTACTGAATATTGTTCATCAATTTAGCTAAGATTTTGTACTTCTCACCAACTGCATCAATTGAAATGCTGCACCTTTGCATGGAACATTACACCTCCAGCATTTGATATCGCCAGAAAGATTCGATTTCATAACGTTTTTTAAAAGTGGGTGCCTTTTACACCTTTATTTGTTTTCCCACATTATACAGAATCACAGAATCACACAATGTTAGGGATTGGAAGGCACCTCGAAAGATCATCTAGTCCAATCCCCCTGCCAAAGCAGGACATTAAGGCACTTCAGGAAACTTCAGCTACAGACACAATTGTATTAAAGAATCAATCCCACTGGTAACAAAACCAGGAGAAAGAATGTAAAACCAGCCCCAAATACAGCCTACAGTGAGTGAATTAAAATACACTCTTGGCAACTTGAGAAAGTCTTTGTGATATGGCTTTATGTCATGAGTTTCTTATTTTCCCTGGAAACCAAATCAATAATGCCTACGTGTGAATTATTCTATTTTTATATTAACAACGAAGGTCCATCAGTATGAAAAAAAAAAAAAAGATTGCTAGAAAAGTTCTGGTGCTAGAAAAAAATAATTTGGACATGAGCACACAGGCACTACGCTTTTCTCTCGTTACCAGTGTAGCCACTCAAGCTTTCTCCAGGTATTCAAAAGTGCTGGGTAAGCATTTTGATACCAGAAAACACCAGGTTGTATAAGGATAACAAGGCACATGCTTGGGAAACCAACACTATCTCATTAGACCATAGACAAGAAAAGATAAAGCAATTGACACAGTGTGAATTATCGTATATCCGATCAGGGGTTTGCCAAACAATTTTAAATTTAGAATACAGTCAGCATAATTTACTTACATAAAACCTAAGGCAGAAAAAAACTATTATAAAAGCTGTACCCCTGGGAAATTGGGGAATTGGTTATCAACATCTAGAGTTAGCCTTCAATGGGCTGCAGAAATTCTTTTTCTCCTCACATTGCTTTGCAGAGTGCTAGCTAAGGGTGCTCTTTGCTTTTCAATAGTCATTTTCTTTGCAGAAAACCCGGCATATTTCATAGTTTATTTGAGAAACTGATCCTTTAAGCAACAAGAAAAAAATCACTGTAATTCCGAATGGCAGATACTACATACTCCAAGAGGAAAAAAAACAACCCAAAACTCTAATTCATATACAGGCAAGATTTTCATTACAGACATTACATAAATGCGCTGTTTTAACCCCTGTAAATAAACAGGCTATGAAATCCAATCATTATTTAACTGCAAAAACCAGTCTTTTTGGCCGCTGGGCTATACAGATACATTTCAAATGTTTCTTTCTCTTCTAGACTCAATACATTCTGTACCTACCTTAAATTCTGCTACTTACACAGAAAAGTTACCTAAAAATTATTATTTGTCATGAATGTTCTTATTTTTGCCTTTTCAACCGTAAAATACTGATATTCCCCGCTATTGAAAAAGTCTGTACAAATGTAAAAGCCATGCACATGCCTTGTTCACTTCCACTTTAAAATCTGCCATTTTACCTACGTAAACACGACCTTATTCATCGGAGGGAGAATCAGAACAACTCATCTGAAACAAAGAAAATCCAAACTTAAGGGTATTTCTGGAAAAAAACATATATGATGATATACACTACAGGATACGGAACAAAGCCTTAAGATACATAAATTCTGTATGTCTGTGCTGTAGTCACTCCAACTTTAATCATGGAGGAATTGTTTTTAAAACATGAATGACATTGAATGGATGAACAGGAAGCAGTTACTCATTATCATAACAGAAGAACCAGTCATCAGTTAATGACATTAGCCTTAAACCAGTTTAAGACCCCCCAAAAGGGGAGGTGGTTCACCATCCAAGGTGTAGTTAAACCATGAACTTCCTGTTACAGGGTGCTAAAAATTACTTAGGGTGCATTAGAACAATTAGTATAGGAGAAATCTGCTACAGTTTAAAAATTGATATAAACCACACCTGGCTCTGGGAAGCAACTGTGCTGCAAAGGATTAGAAGTTGGATTTCAGAAATTGTCCTTGGCCACTGGAAGAGACAGAATAATTGTGCTGCAGTACGACCCAGAGCAGTCTTCCCAGCTTTTTGGTGTTTATCCATTTTATAAAGCACTGGGAAAAAGTTTAAATCAAAAGAGTTATGTATATACAAATTGCTATTATTATTATTCACAAACAATGAGCCACAGAACACCATCTTTTTTTCTGATGATGTGTCGAAGACGTCTCTTGCTCAAAGAGACAAGCTGTAACAAAGGTGAAGAGCTTTCCCTCTTTTATGACACCAGTATAGTACCTGTCACCTGGGACTTAGAAATACATGACACCAATCGGCCTCCTAAGATGCATAAAATCCTCCGCACTTCAGCCCAAACACACATGAACCTTCACAAACTTCCACACAAATGCTGACAAATTGCAACACTAGTCAGAAAAATCCTAACAATTTCTCATTTATTCAGACTTTTGGAACGAACTATTATTATTAATAAAATCTGAGTTTCACCTAAATGACAAATTGAGACTGATGAAAGCCAGAAATGAGTATGAAACTGGGTTAACGTGCACTTGAAAAGTCACAGAATTGCACTATAGCATACACCATATATCTTGCTCTGCTTTGAATAAAACTTATACAACATTATAGTTGCTCTCAAAAATATTTTTTTTTAAGGTCTAAGTAACAAAAAAAAAAAATCACTTTTAAATACAAATGGTAGGCAAAACTTTACCTGCTTACATGAAAAAAAGAAAATCATTCTGATTGTTAATCATTGTTCTAATGATTTATTTTAGAAAATGATCTTTAATCAAGGTGTTCCTTCCATATCAGCACTGAACTTCACCTTAAACCTCTCCTCCTTCATTGCTCCCATGAAAAAAAAACTAGCAGGATTCAGTTAATACTCTTCCCTGTACCTGTTACATAGCCTGACTGAATACAGTTCAGTGTGGAAATTAAGAGTGACAGTCACCAGGGATGGTTACAAACATCGTAAGAAACCCATTTCCAACAAATCTACCTCCCCCCTTTATTGTTACAAGTGTGACAGCCTGCAAATAGCAAGTTGTTTCCTTGCATCACGCACGTTACTTTTTGATGTCATTTTTCTGTTTGGCAAAGTTTCTATTACAATCACATTTGACTTTCACATTACTGGAAACTTTTATGTTTCTCCAGGTTAATGCTGACTGATTAAAGTTTCTACATTCTGGTTTTTGTCCAAAACTCAAACAGGTTTCTAATCCTTCACATTTCCGAGCTGCCTTCTGCAGTTAATGAAAAAAACTGGGCAATGCCAACATTTTGAATTTATTCCCTTTTAATGCAAATGGCTAAAATGAGAGGGCTGCAGTGTCCACATGAAATGGAGACAAAAGTCATCTGCAGTTTGTAGATGGCTGAAGTTAAGTGAGATGAATCTAACCCGCTGCCTGCACAGCCATACCTCCCTAACAGTAGACTTTCTCCTTCTGATGTGTTTGTGAGTTAATTTTGGCTAATTTTATTCATTATTGAGAAGCAAATAGAACTAAGTTACACTTCAAAATGCAAAGGAAAACCTAATTCAAAGATTTATAGATCATATTAATCATCTCAGCTCCACTTTTGAACTCAAATTTTTATTCGGAATGACACAAAAATACCAAAGTTAATAATCATAAACAACTTATTATAGTCTTGCTAAATGCAGCTCTATGGCTTCTGCAGGAAATAAGAGTTGGATTTGACTCGACACATGTTGCATTGCTCAATTTTTCCCAAATAACGTGGTGAGTAGTGCTCCAATTCCTTTTTCAATCGGACTACTTTGATAGCTGATCCCGGCAATTTGGGAACTCTTGGCTAGACACCAAAATTGCAGCTCCAATTGAAACTAAGTAAAATACAAAAGAGGATGAAGCCAGAATGGGCATGACATTGCCATGAGAAGAAAATACCTTCTAAAATTAGATTTTGGAAAATCTAAAGCTTTTAGCATTAGCTTTCCGTTATTATCTATTGCACCTCTGCTGAGCTTGGAGAAGGTAAAGCAAAATCCGATGCAACATCTTTCAGTTTTCCATTGACCCATCATTAACTAACTTCCCTATAACAGAACTTTTCCTTTCCTAAATCTCCAGCACAATTCCTTCATTTCAGTGTGACACTCCCAGCCAGGTTTTCTGTCTTTGCTTGTTTTCACCCTCTTTGACAGCAATGTCCTTCACGGTAGCCTGGATGCGTGGCTTCACAGGTGCTAAAGTTTCCTTACCTTCCATAACCCTAAAGAGTTACTAAAAGATTTCTCACAGTATATGCTTTTTGTTCCCGTGCTGGCTGGTAGAAGGTCTGAAAAAAAAAAACAAACAGCTCAGTCTCGCCAAAGTCTGGGATGTAAATTGTCAATCAGGGTGAAGAAAGGAAGACGCTCCACAGGGAGTGCTCTTCACAAAGTCCTTCAGTTCCTATCATCTTTCTAAGAGTTGCTGGTGAACATCCAATTGTCGCCTTTCAACCTTCCCCCAGACGCTGTGGCAAGACAGCACAGGGACTCAAGGTCTGTAGTATCCTCAGTAAGGCAGGATTTGGCCTTAAGAGAGGATGTGCTACGTAGCCTCCTCACACTTCTGTGTTGGGTGTTTTTGAAATGAAGGACAAAATAAGGCATCTTCTTGAAATTGTCTGAAGTGGATTGACATTTTTCAGTTGAAGACTGTTGTTAGTTTCACAGCAGGCCTAATTTTTAAATTTAATGTTCTAGCGCATATAAAAAGGAAAGCATCCTAGGGGGATAATAACTTTTTAGCAATCAATTGATTGCATATAGCTGCTGCTCCTGCAGGTACAATCTCTTTAAGAAGGTTGTAAAATAGGAAAATCGTAGCCTTCAGATGTACAGATTACCCGAGTTTGCAAGAAAACACTGTCAGTAGTATTTGCTGGTATGTTTCAGATTTTTTTTTTCTTTCATAATAAATATGTCACAATAAATGAAGCAGGAAATGGTCATCAGGTCAGAATCCGCCACCTATTTTATACTATCACTGTTGGGGGTTTGTTTGGGTTTTGTTTGTTTGTTTTATTGGGGGTTTTTTTGGTCTCTGTAGCCACTTCTGAGGAAAACTTCTTTGTAATCTTACTCCAGGAAAAGAAGTTAGATTAACCTAGACTATAGATACAGCTCCACTCGGACAACCGCTACAGAATTATAGAATTGTTTAGGTTGGAAAGGACCTTTAATATCATTGAGTCAAATCAGTATAGTATCATATTAATACTGCAGCACTGAACACATCCCTGCACCAACAATTTTTCAGTTTTCATTAAGTCCTTTACTTTTGCCACCTTTTTCTAAACACGTATATTTGTTACGCACACAGAGTAGTACACGAAGGACAAGATATTATTAAAATTATTAAAAATTAATAGGGATGTATAATAAAACCCTGTATCCCATTTTTCATATAATATATAGCCTCTCAGGTAGAAAAGGGTTTCCTGAAACCCATCTTCAAGTTTGTGTTTACATTAAGTGAATACAACTTAGATAGCAAAGAGAAACAAAGCGACAGGACAAAGGTGGAAGAGGGTAGGTTTAGACTGGATGTCAGGAATAAATTCTTCACAGTAAGGGTGGTGAGGCACTGGAATAGGTTGCCCAGGGAGATTGTGGATGCCCCCTAACAGGAAGTGTTCAAGGTCAGGTTGGATGGGGCCTTGAGCAACCTGGTCTAGTGGGGGTTGTCCCTTCCCACGGCAGAGGGCTTGGAATTAGATGGTCTTCAAGGTCCCCTCCATCCTTAACCATTCTATGAATCTATGGATTAAATTTATCAAAGGCATTGCTATTAACTTATGTGATCATGTAGTTATTAAAGATACCTTGTTATGGACATGACATGAAATTTGGCCATTAGGAAAAAAAAATCTGCTTTCTAAATGCAGGTGTGTTATGGTCACAAAATTTTTGCATTGATGAAAAAACCAAGTTTTCATTTATGCAAAGATGATACAGTCATACAATCCCTGTGACTTCTGCATAAACTTTGGGTTTAGTACTCTCTTCAGACACTTCTAGGTTACAATTAGAATCAGCAAGCACCAGTCAAAACCAAGGAATATGGAAGTATGGAAGTCACCAGTAATGGATCTAAAATGAAGCCTGTCCCATCAGAAAACCAGTGAAACGTGTATCTACTGGATGCCACAGATACTGCAAGAGATAACTCTTTAGCAATACAGCCCCTCTCATTTCTGAAAACGGCTTTCGAGATAAATTCATATTTGTAAGCTAGTTATTGCAAAGTATATTAGTCTGAAAGCAAGACTTCATGTTAAATTTGTATTTATACCAGCGGTGGCTTGCACAATATAGGCAATATACAATCCTGGGTGTGGCTGAGGACACACAATTGAGAAGCACGTTGCAAATATGAGATTTGTAAGTTTATAAAAAGATTCACAAGGGTTTAATGCCAGACCAGTCTCTTCCTCTTTACCACCTAGTATTTGTTTCTATTGTAACCACAATCAATCAGTCAGTTAAGCCTACACATATTGCATCTTTTTATTCAATTACTTTATCACAAATACACGGCATGAGAGACGAACTTGCATTTAAAAACTCGAGGTTCTGGACTGTTTGAGCTTAATAAGGACAAAATAATCAGTTGCAGATGCTTTCACTTAACATTCAGAAAGATCTCATGGGACAGCAAAATCTAATTTTATGGTCATCTGCCATTTTAATGATGTGCTTGTTATAATACAGAACATCTCTGTCTTACTTGCCTGCTTAGAGAAAACATACTAAACTAAATTGGGAATGCATTTAGCTGCACTATTGCTACTTTGTATAATTAACAAATAACATTTATTACTGGAATATGAATTACTAATATATCTACTCTAATTTAAATTGAAGGAAAAAAACATAAAACTTGCTTTAATAGCAGAGGTTTAAGTCTATTAGTTGCTTTTATTCACTTTTTTTTTTTCTTTTGCTTTCAACTTTGCATTTTATGCAACCTAAACCAACTTATACATCTTCAATTTTCACCTTTCCAGTGCACTTTTATTTGGAATGTGACATAATACAGGCATGTTCAGAGAACACATACATTTTGGCTCAAAGAGCATGAACTATTTCATTTTCAGTGAGTGCACTTACAAAGAAAGTGAGCTTTTTGCCTACCGTTACCTACAAGGAAACCTGTGGATCTTAAGCAGCTCTAAAAGAAACCATAAAAGAAGAATTACAATTCATTTGCACAGTACATAGGTCAGATTCTCTGTAGTCCTTATACATAAAAACCCTAATATCTGCTGAAGATGGCAACGTAAGCAAAGCAAATGAGTCAAGAAGATCCCTCCAAAGGGGTAAACATAAACTCCTTGACTATTTTCTGTTCTCTTGTAAAAAACAAACATAAGATTAAGTTTTTATTGTAACAGATCGAGACTATAGAAAAGAAAAGGCTTTTGTGAGAAGGGAGAAACTGTCACACAAATTAATGTCTTTTTTGTTAAGAACTAAATGATACTGCCATATAATAACCCCTAATTTGAAACTAAATGGTGATAGCTCCATATATTTTTGTCCAGGAAGAAATTAACACAGGAAAGGAGAAGACAATCTATGTGTATAAACCAGCCATTTCCTTCAGGTTTCTAAAGTCCAGCTGGAATTACTGCTCCGACTGGAAGCCAGCCAAAGAAATGCAAAGACCAAATCAGTTTATCACCAGGGGCACCAGCATCAATATATATGATTACTGTATTTAAAATTTATATAATTTAAAACTCATTATATGATTTTAAGTACCTTGTGTTCTTCTTGTTTTGTTTCACTTTCCACAAGGAAGGTATTCCTATGCAGAGTAAAACTCTTTTCTTAACAGATCTTTCATGGATAAGAAAGAAATAATCAACACTTCTAGAAAACTAAACGTGAATCCTTGCTTTTCTGCTTCCTTCTGTGTTAGAAACC
Organism: Baryphthengus martii; assembly: GCA_013396935.1. Taxonomy (NCBI): domain Eukaryota; kingdom Metazoa; phylum Chordata; class Aves; order Coraciiformes; family Momotidae; genus Baryphthengus; species Baryphthengus martii. Next base: position 106,285 of record VWZK01001998.1, on the reverse strand, counting down.
AACCGTCAGGACTCAGAGAACAAAGCTGTTACAGAGCAGTTAGAAGAAGATACAGAATAAGTAGAAGGGTTTCCACGTTGTCCAAATACTTGGCATTTTTTAGGAACTTGATGACAAATACTCACTCAAGTGCATTTGAGTAGACCAAAAATTATTACAGCTGATACGGTTATTTCTGGTGTCATGGAATCACTTTTCTATGTGAGAAAAAAAGGTGCAGGCACTCAGTCCCAAAGCAGAATTATCCCCATCGGCAGTCTGGGGCTTGCATGCTTCCCTCCTTGCTTCCACTGCACTTGAACATTAAAGTTCACATATTTCTACTGGAATGAATTTTTAATTTATCTGCTCCTGGCTAGTAAGACTTTAATACAAACCTTTCTAACATTTCTATTCCATCCACATTAAAGAATCCAGCTCAGCTTTACATCAGCAACTTCAAACAAACACACTCACCCCCTGCAAAAAGTGGTAGCAAGTATTATTTACTACAACATGTTGTTGCTCCCAAGTTCTCTTTTCACTAGACCTGATGGTAGGCACAACAGAGAATATTTCAACATTGCCATCTGTCTCCTTGGCACTTCATACCAAGTGAGTCGCTGCCACTTTGATGGTAAATTAGAATTTCCCACCAGATATATTAAGTCAGAAAGTGCTATCTCCCTCAATACCTTCTTCCCTTAAATCTCTTTTTGATATTGAACAATCTGAGCATGTTAAGAACAATCTTCTGCGTGACCTGTATTAAATTGCAGGAATCATCAATAAAGGATTAATATATGGTCTGAAAAAATCCTTTTATAAAAGACTTTTAAACATCATCAAATTTGTTGTAATACTTCTAGTATGTCTCCGAGATTCCCATGAGAAATGGTCACAAAAAGGTTAACAGTAATGCTTGCAAGGGAGAATATGGACATGGTGGATCAGATAAACCAACTCGAAGAGGAGCTGGAAACACTGAAGTGAGGATCAGCCCACGGCTGGGGCAGTACTGCATTTCAACAAGTTCTCTTAAATCCAGCTCCCTTCCAAGATAAATCACTGCAGCTATGTTAGAAAATTATAGTCCCAGTTTTTCACTGCTGATTACGCTCTTGCCCGAGACAATCTAATCCTTCATTTCAATTTCAATTTTTGTAGTTTAAAATGTATGACTCTATTTGACAGCTGAGCTCAGACCTTCCACTTCAGTGCTGCCTGAAGGGTATGAGCAGGTACCTCGAGGGACCAGAAAACATTGAAGACACATTTTGTTGTTGTGAGGTGAGCAACAGAAGATCATCCTGGAGGTCTATCCAGTTTAATACAAAGGAAAACGTTACTTCCCTACATCTTTGGAAACAACACACATATCCCAACAGTTTTCCAAACACCAAAGCCAAGGTTTTCAGGTCAAATGTTACTTAAAAATATAATCCCATTTCAGCTCCAAACAAAATACAGTGTAAGACTCCAGGTTACTTCAAGGGGATGCAGGTCACGTTTAGGGCAAATGATCAAGAAACTATTTCAAAACCAGGAGAAAAAAAACAACATTCAGAACCAGTAGCCAAGACGGCACATTGAAAGGACAGTGATACACTCTCCAGCAAAGTCCCTCAGAAGAGCAGTACCAGACCTTGCAGAGCAAAACGACAGCATCCACTTCATTCATACACAAGTGAACTACAAAATAACATTTATTACGTAATACTAAGCTACTTAAAGAAAAATAGGATGCAACATTAATTCCTAGCCTGATGCTGAGATAAATACAACGGAAGGATCAAACTAACACTATTACCAAAGGGCTCTGTTCCTGATAGACATGAATGAAAATTTTATAGTCTTTGATGGAAATACTATTTTCAGGCTTTCAACATATTTTCATGACTCCGTTATACTTCTTACATCAAGAGACTCAGGCATATAAACATGTAATAGATAATTCTGTTTCTGAACATGAAGACTGACAGGGACATATCTTAGCATCATTTTATTTAACTGATCCTGATCGGACAATGAAGGGCACTTACAGATTTTCTTAGGGAACCGAAAAACTTTTAAAAATTACAAATTCCTCATCTGATTTCCACTTGATAGAGAGGATGCTCAGATCATGGAAAAGCATTTTGTAGATGTAGCTGCCTGATCCCGCTCCTCTCGAAGATGCTGAAGTGGGAACTCTGGATTTATCTGGACACCAGAGATACAACACAACCCACTATTTAAATCCTGTGCTGTATAGGAATGTTGTTTTCCTGTGCTTGTCACTCATCATTCAGATAAGAAACTTGAAGGGGTTGCCTAATGCTTTCACTCAGAGACGGACTGCTGCAATACAGCTGTGCCAGTGCTGGAAGGAAGGAAGAGCAGTTCTCCCCGGGACCTAAAGCAGTGTGTGTTAATGTTTGTCCTTATGTCCTTAGTGCATAAGGTCCTCTTTCGCCACTTACTTAAATGTTTTCGTCCAAATGACAGGGCATTCTTTGTGCTTTCTTCCTGAAAAAGAATCCCTTCTCAAATTAAAAAAAAACCCACAACTACACAAACAAAAATTTACAGGGCTCCAATCTGGAGGAATTCAAGAAATATGCTGCCTTTGAAGATTACTTGTTTGACACTAGGGAGGGTGTAAGAAATGAATTATGAACTATTATCTCTATACCATAAGTATCAGGAGGTCTAAGTCATTAACTTACCTAATTAAACATAGAGAAGCAGCGCTTGTCAAAGACAAATGCAAATACATTTAACATATTCCATTCTTCCATCAGGTCTAAACTCTGGACACTTTAATTCCTCCTCAGCTGCTACACTCCTGGTTAGCATATCCCATTATCCACCAAAATTTTTGCTGGAGACGCAGGACTCCAAAAACTTATGAAGCTTCTCTATGTCATAGGCTAAAATCATATATGAAAATACAGTCAAAATACCCACATCTCCTTCTGCAAGATTTGCTTCCTTATTTACGTTATTCTCATAGGAATTCAAAACCACAATACTGTATCACAATACTGGTGAAACTTCTCCAGAATCCTTTTAAGCAACTACAAGATAAAGTGAAAACAATGCTTATTATAATTCTTCATCCTCTTTCAATGAGAAAAAAGGTATTTTTATTTACAATTTAACTTAAATAACAGCAGTGTTTGAATCAGCGTGACTTCAACAGTTTGTAATGACTTTGGGTTGAATGAATATGATTATTTCCATCTTCATTACTTTCAGTGTTTAGAAACGTGCTCACATTTTCTGCTTTTCCGTATCTTTATCCTCCACAACTTGCAAAAGTACGTCATTGTTATTAAACGCTATGTGTATATACACACAAATGAAAAAAAAATCCAAGTTTTAATTAACAGAAAAGCAGACGAAAATAGCTACGAAAACCCTTTTTCAGCTAAAAATCAGGGATACATAACAACATAGAGCACTAGGCATCCCAGCTGTTTAAGAGTGGCAACCTGATGGCTGGTTGACTGTTTTAAAGTTGCTTTAATTAGTATCTGAATCCCAAATATGATTTGGTGTTGTAGGAGTAAAATCATACATTTTCATTTCTCAATATTTACTGATGAACCAAAAAGCATCCAACACAACCTGTTTACCATATACCGTAGAAGTCATTCCAATCTATTATTCAGTAATTAAAGTTACTCCACAGTTATTTTTTTTTGGTAAGTCTATTTCCTCAACTGGACACTTCCATCTTAACAATTTGCAAAGTTTAATGCTATGAATATTCATGACCATGAATATGAATTTATATATTCCATCCTCTCCCTCTGCTTACAAATGTCCTGTGTCCTGCACTGATACTGTCTCAGTCAGGAGCACTGAGAGGGTAGCAATTCACTAGTACAGTGAGCGCACAAATACACAAAAGAAACCATAAAAAATTAGTTTTTCCAGGCTGTATTTCTTATGACTCCTTTGTATACTTGCTATTCTCAACCGGTACTGCTAGTCACAGCCACTAATATTTGCATTTTACTTGAAGTATGAATTTTTTAAGGAAAATATCTTAACAAAATCATGAAGGTCTCTCATTCCTCATTTCTTAAAAACCAAACAACCCCCCATTTCTATTTTCCTGCTGCCAGCCACATGCATCATGCCCATCAAGAGAATGAGGATTCACATAATTCAGGAGTTTGTACCCAGCCAAGCAAAGCCTCTTCAATAAACCAGCCAAGATGCGATGTGGGGAAGCATTACTACAATCAACACGAACCACCCTAAAGTCACAAACACTCAGAGAGCATTTGCAATTGCTCTGACCATATTTTAAGTGTTCAAGGAATTCTCACCATCTGCTGCTGCTTATCCTTCTCGAGCTCCCCTCTGACAGCACTAACATCCCTCAGCCGGGATTACATTTGCCCCGTGTCATGCTGAAAGGAAAACCGTGACCACAAACGTAAGAAATAGTGACTATTTGTGGCTGAAAACCATCTACCAGATTTGATCTTTTTTTTTTCCCCACTCTAAATGGAAGGTTGTGAATATTTGATTGATTTTCTAAAAGCAAACTAATCTTGGAACAAAACAGATGCTTCCCAAATTTAAAGTTTTGATTCAGACATAGTATCACGAAGCCTGCGCAAAAATTAGCTGGATTATTTAATAGACTGAGAAGTAATCTCCAAGTCAGGTTATCTTAAACTGCATTACAGCAAAACCGTGACACCAATTACTGTATTTTCCCCTTATAAGCAGGATGAAGATTAAGACTGAATGAGGGCAAAATTTCCATGAGGAAGCCAATCTATTCAGATTGGGGAGCAAAATCACATGAGGGGGGAGAAAAGGAAATTGTCTTAAAAAAAACCCGCAACAAACAAAAAATCCCCACTCGACTTTTTCTAACTAACAATAATGTTAACTCATTTAATAAGGCTCTGACATTTGCTTTCAGAACCACCTGGGACCCAGAAATAAAGTTTAGCATCTAGCCTGCAGTCAGACCTATTATTACAAAAACTAGGGCCCATTTCTATATGTCAGAGCAGAGTTTTTATATTCAGAGTCTCTCAGTAATCTGTTTTATCCAATATGCTCTTCAATATCTGTGACATCCTGGTAAAATCTTTTCTAAACCACAGCAGAAGACTTCAGAGGAGATACAATTATATCCCACAGAAAACAGGAGCAGGCAAATGCCACCAAGCTATGTAATAGCATCAAGAAACAGTACAAAGGTGGAAAAGGGGATCTCGCTACCTTCACCGAGTAGAAATAGAAATAGTTCGAATGTAAAGACTGAGATTGTTACTTTCTTGTATTAAAAGCATAGAATCATTTACATTGGAAAAGACCTTCAAGATCATCGAGTCCAACCATTAACTCTAATCTACATGTCCACTGCTAAACCAAGTCCCTAAGCAATATTGAAATCAACTTGTTTAATCAGATCCTTTTGACCTTGAGGTGACAAAGAATAGGATTTAATTTCAATAAATGTAAAGGTTGCACATTTTGCTAGGCTTCTTCCTAGCAAAAACCACTGGAATTTGGACAGCAAGGTAACAGTTCTACTAACTTAAGCAGAAACTAAAATGTAGATGAGTGGTTTCAACGTAAGAATTTGATCGTACTTTCCCCTTATATTACAATGATGTGAAAGAAGAACTACAGGGTTTAGAAACATTAACTTGGCAAAATTTGTGAATATCCATTTAATAAAATCATGTTTATCCCATATTGTATCTACTTGACCTATTGTTTTCCAAATATTTTTCATGTATGTATTCAGTTAAGAACAAATCTGACTAATTTACTTCTTTGCTGTTGTTAGCATAACAAACACTGTGTCTTGATTGAGTTCTGGTGTTCAAACAGTTTTTTTCATACCATATATACTACTTATTTAATGAACAGCATATTATTCCACAGAAAGTATTTTCTGTGTAACACCTAAATGTGTTAGAAAGGTTAATATGGCATTTTATAACATCCAGGTTGATGACAGAAAGTAAAAATGCTATTCTGAAAAGCAGAAATGTCAACACATCTCTAAAGACATAAAATGACACAAAATTAAATGTTACCAACTGCTGAGTCTGAAGAAAGGCTTCTTGAAGTTAAGGGATGAAATAAAAAAAGGCACAAATCATATCTTAAAAGCATAATAATCTACTTAATGAAACTTTATAGAATACTTTTTACACACATAACCTTCTAGAAATACTGTTCATTTTCTTTCTACCGCAATAGTTTCAAAGGGTCCAAAAATAGAGGGGTCCACAAATGCTGTTCATTAATCATTTGTTAACTTTTTGCAGCAATTACCATCTGAGCTTCTACATCTTTTGGCAAATTATAAATCACTCCATGGAACTCCATTTTTTGGAAGGACATTTTGTAAAATGAACCATGACTTTTTATTTCATGAACAGGGATCACAGAACGGTTTGGGTTGGAAGGGACCTTAAAGGTCACCTAGTTGCAACCCCCCTGCCATGGGCAGACACCTCCCACTAGACCAGGTTGCTCCAAGCCTGATCCAACCTGGCCTTGAACACTTCCAGGGATGGGACATCCACAATCTCCCTGGGCAACCCAGTCCAGTGACACATCCGTGTATATATTCAGACACAGGGATTCAGGTCCACACTGTGTTGCACTAGGTATACCTAGTATGTAAGTATACTAGGTAAATATAGACATATTTATACAGAGACTATATACATCTACTACATACATATTTATACAGAGACTATACATCGACATCACTGGGGGTGAGTGTCCATCTGTAGACGCACAGGTTTGCAAATATGTTACTACCAGATATTCAAAACAAATTATACCCATTAAGGTTGCCTGATGCACTCCTCAAAGCTTCAGGGTTAAGGACAAGGTTATTCTGGAAGGTAGAAAGGAAGGTGGAGAGAGGGTTACAGTTCCCCTTCTACATCAGGATGTGGGAATGAAAAATACTTGTTTAAAGTAACCACTTAAAAAAAAAAAACAACCAAACACCATCAACCTCTACTTAGCCCAAGCAAAAGTATGGGTTAAGTATAAAATGAAGACACTTGTTAACATTTTGGATTACCCAGGTCCAGGTTCCAAAGCTAGTCCATCGGGAAGGTTTTGCAAAGCTCTGAAGTCCCAAGTGAAATACAGGGTCTATCATCACCAGTAACCCACAGCTGCAATAACACAGTTATCCTGACCATGTTATCAATTCCTGAATTATCAGCGTTAAATTTTGAGCTCCTCAGGTTTTTCCCTTGATGCTTTTAAACTAACATGTCCAAGGGCTACCATCTGCAGACAACAGCATAGCCCAAGGTGTAAGCCTGCAAGAAAATGTAAAACCAGAGCTTATATTCCCAAATACTCAGACAAAACCCCACTGGGCACAGCAGCACAGCAATTAGCTTTCAGTGAAAGCTGAAGTACGCTTTTATTAGTGGCTCAGTGCTGCATCTTTAAGCTGCCAAAGTAGCTCTGGGAAAAAGTCAGGAGCGGAGCTCCATACGGATACCCGAGAGGCAAGGCACAGGGTTTGCAAAGGCAATTTTAACACTGCCGAGACCTGAAGACCTGAGTCACTTTCTGATGCCAACTTTGAATTACGCTTGCCTAAGAGAAGTTATGTCCTGGTCAATTTAAATTATAATACAGGTATTTTTTCTTCTAATTGGACGCATCTAAGTGGTCAGTCGCACTTATCAAGCTGGCTTTGTAATTTTTTCTATTTTTTTTTTGAGAAAGTATGAGTGAAATGTGGCTATAAACAAGACAAAATGAGCACAGTCTCAATTCTTTCAGTGCAGTTCCTATAGAAAATGGAAAATATCTTCCTTTGCACTGTAATTATGATGCTATAATGACAATATTCCTGGTAGACATCCAAGAAACATGGAAGACAATTCAGCACTCTTCCTTTAACTTCGAGTTAAACAACCCAAAATCTCAGCCAAAGGGAAGAGCCCAGTGAAGAACGCTCAACTGCCACCCTCTGGAATACCACGGCTCGAAATTTATACTCACTTGTTCATTTCAAAGCTCCCATAACGAGCGTGGGTATGTTTATCATACAGTGACAGAAATGGAAGCAGAAAGGAGGGGGAAGAGAGAGACAAATGATGAAGGTAATGTCTCTGCCTGATGTTACTAGTCATTATAATAGAAAATGATGGCAAAACATTTGAAAGACAAATCCATCCCGAGATATTTAATCCAATTTTTCATTATGTTGGACATTAGAGAAAATTTCATTTCTGCAAGACAAACACAGTATGTGATAGTATTTCTAGAGGCAGACAGAATCAATTTGAAGGGATATGGATGTGTACAACCACAGATGTCTGTGCAGGTTCCAGCACAGGAAAGGTATTTTAATCTCTCCTATTTCCTATCAACAGTCATGATGCTGAACAGCTCCAGAGAGTAATAATTGTCTTCCTCCTTCTAAAAAGCACTATGAGATGGCTCACTAAAGAACTGCTAGACTTTTTAAAAAAACATAATAAAAATGATTTTTCGCTTCTCTATGTTTCTGCCATCAATAGTGGCTAGGTCAGACCCTCGGAGATGGATGCTGGCAGGATACCAGGCTAATTGTTATTTCCATGGACAACCTTCACCTCTAGTTAATAATTTTATCTTAGATTTTTCATGACAGTAGGTTTTTCTTCCTGTAAAAGTAATTTCCAAGCCTTCAGCTCACACAGCCCACAAGTAAATGGCAAAGAATTACAAAGTAAGACCAGCAACCATTCAATACTGCTGATCTAGCCCCTTCCCAAAACACGAAGCCAGGAGAGACTACCACACACAAAGAATATAATGAAAACTTACTTCAAAATTCTCTAATGAATCAGAGACATTGCACATTAAACAGAGATTAAATAGAGGAGCAATGGGTTCAAGCTAGGAAAGGACAGATTTAGGTTGGATATTAGAAAAAAGTTCTTTAACACAAGGGTGAGAGATCACTGGGATGGGCTACCCAGGGAGGTGGTGGAGGCCCCATCCCTGGAGTCATTCAAGGTCAGGTTTGATGATGCTCTAAGCAACATGACCTAGGTAGAGATGACCCTGCTTGTGGAGGGAGGTTGGACTGGATGACCTCTGGAGGTCCCTTCCAGCCTGAAACATTCTATGATTCTATGATACTGCAGACAGATGTAAATACGTGTTGTTACGACTAATGCTTTCCTATGGTAGAAGTACACTCAGACAATTGTCAACTTTAACAAATATTTGCCTCTACATCAATAAATTGAGGGAAAAAGAAACCAGAAGAGTATTACTAAAAAGAGGGAAAGTTTCTAAAGAAATATTTCCAAATCGGGCAGAAGTAGGATAAATCAGTTATTTCTGGGAGAATAAAAAAAAATCAACAACAAAAAACCAACACAAAAAACCACACACAATAAAACAACAAAAACATCACAAATGTGAAGTACAGTCCTCAGGTCACAGACATGCTTCCTGGAAGGCTCAGTGGATAAATGGATTTAGTTTACTAAAAATCCCCACCGTGAATGCACATACAATTCTGTCATCGCTCATGTCTAACAACCTACTACGATTATGTTGGCATCATATTTCAGTCACCGCGAGTTATGTGGATAGATTTCTCTTAAAATCTCTAAACTGCTTACAAGTATGTGAACAGGTTTACGAAACAAAGTTAAGATAAAAGTTGTAGATGCTACTGCAGCCACCACTATTTTCCATAGAGAAGACGAGTTCTACTCCTTTCACGGTCTTTTAGTCCGCAGCGATTTTTACCGAGTTCATAGTAAGCACTTTTGGAAGATACCGTCATTTCAGTGGCTCAACCTGTACATTAACAGAAACTGCACGACCTCCAACAGATTAAAGCACTATGGTCTTTAAGCGTTAACGTGAATTGTGTTGCTTATATGACGTGGAGATGCCCACAAATTCATTCTTAGTGTAGACTCCAGCAACCTCAAAGGAATTCAAATATCTATTCCATATTTTCCAGTATTTAGATGCTGCTTCATAGTCTTCAGCACCTGCACAATCTCATTTATTGGACACATTCCTGTTAAGCTTCAAGTAATTCTGCAAGGATTGCACTTTCTTTCCCTAAGTGACTATGTGCAACTCCAGCCACAGGCAAATCCCTGTTTATCACATTAACATCAGGCTGGGAAATTCCAGTATGGCCATAACAGTTCCTAAGAATGGGGCTACGGTCATTCACCATCTTCCAACACAGCTGCAAGAGCTGGGGAAGGCAGAGACTGAACGTACTAAAGCTTCCATATCTGTTTTCCAAGATGCTTGTAAGCTTTCCAATTTCTGCAGGCTCGAGAGATCTTCTGCATCTACTCACCAAAGCAGTGGATAAACAATTGCAACAAAATTATTAATATTCTAATTAACGGAAACGAAAAGCTATGCTTTCCTTCCTGCCAAAGATGTCTTGTAATAAGACAACTAACCCTGCCCTATAAATTCATCTTTCATTGGTTTGTTTTTTTCTCTAGATCTGTGCTACGCCAGCTGGTTTGCTTAGAGCAATGAGCTGTTTAATTAGATAACATGTTTTTAATAAGTCAGTCTAGTAGAGCGGTTTTGAACAGCTTCACAATGCACAGATGTCTAAATTGTCTGTAGAGTAATATTAATACTAAGTGGTAAAAACAGGGACTTACTATTTTGTTAAATCCACAAGTGACAAGTGCACATTTTCTCAGCATAGTGATCGGCTTTTAATTATTTTTTTAATTAGTCCTAAAGAAAACGGTATATTTGGATAGCATTACAAATTATTTAGGCAAATTCCAGGTTAATAGGAATAAAGCATCAACCTGAACTCAGTGCAAAACTGAATGCACAAAGGGATATGTAATCCCACAGCTAGTGGTGAATAAGGAGAATGTTTCCTCAACTTTCTACTCAGCCTTTTACTGATCCCAAGAAGAGAATCCATGAAGTCGTTACACTGCGGCACCACGTAAGCACAGGAGTCCCACGTGCTCCAGGACATATCTCCAAGAGTCCTACTAGTGAGACGAGAAGACCTATGGAGGAGAGGTTCTTGGATAAATAGAGGATTTTATTGCTGCTGGGGCAGCAGGCGCCTGCAGTATAAAGCTATGGTGACAGTCAGGTGTACTGTGGAACTGACTGGGACCGTTAAGAAAAACTTCCAGGGAGGGACAAGGATACTTTTAAAGTTGCATATGCTTTGTACTATGCCATGTATTATAAAAATAAAAAAAAATTAAAAAATTAGTAAAAAAATGTAAAAGAATCAATGAAAACCCAATAAAGAAAAAGGCTGTTTTCAGAAACCAAGAAAATACGCATGACTTAGAAACTAATGATTTTACTCACTAAAGTGACATCATTGAGTCCAACCATTAACCCTACTCTACCAAGTCCACCACTTAGCCATATTCCCAAGCGCCACATCTATACAGTTTTTAAACACATCCAGGGATGGTGACTCAATCACCTCCCTGCGTAGCCTGTTCCAATGCCTGACAAACCTAGAAGTGAAAACAGTATTTCCTAATGTCCAGTCTAGTTTAAACCATCCCTGGTGCACCTTGAGGCCATTCCCTCTTGTTCTGTCACTAGTTACTTGTGAGAAGAGACCAGCACCTACCTCTCTACAATGTCCTTTTAGATAGTTGTAGAGAGCATGCTGTTTTATTCTTCTTGCATCCTTCTGTATTCTCTTAGCTTTTCTTCATTCTCTTAGCTTTACCAAATCATGCAACTCCTAAAGCATTTTTGCACGTGAACTGCACAAACAATCCTCATCTGTTTCTGATGGCTGGCTCTGAAGAACTCCAAGATCACTGCAAGGTGTGTTACTCCCCAGCCACTCAGTACGATACACACTGACAAATGCATTATTTCCTAAAACTTGACTCTAACTTTATTCCCCCCAGTTCTGATATACTGGGCTGTTCTTGCTTTCTGTTGACTAGAGTGAACAGAGCATTGGGTCTTAGTAACATATGGTCTTAATAAAGTCAACGGGAAAACCCTTATGACTTGCCACAAGAGAAGACCTCAGGATCCTGGTGGTCACCAAGCTGCCTAGCAGCCAGCAACATGCCCTCGTGGCAAAGAAGGTCAGCAGCATCCTGTGCTGCATTAGGCAGAGCACTGCCAGTGGGGTGTCAAGGCAGGATTGCACGAGGTCCCTGCCAATACCAATCATCCTGTGATTCACTTCCAGGACCTATCAGCTTCCAAAAGAACCGTTTCTTCAAAAAACCCAGAGCCATAGCAGTAAACTGCAAAATGAATTCATTGATTTTTAACTAACAGTTAAGGCATTTAAATCAAATTCTAGTCCATCAGCTTCTGTAAGGGGAAAATTCCGTTCTGATTTACAGTCTATGATGTGTGGATGTTAAGTGAGTACAACAGACAGCTTCACTTCAGGAACTTCGGGTGACAGACTATGAAAATGGAGCAAATATTTCTACAGTAAAGGTGAGGAAAAAATGACAGAATATTGAATTCTTTGCTTAGAAGACAAATCTCTGTCTTCCTAGATTTAATGGAAGGATTAAAATTGATGGAGGTTATTTGGCTTGCAACTGTAAGTTCCTCAATAAAATTTATTTCACAATATATAAAAATACCCTAAGGTATACAACCCATGCGGAACAAAGTCCAAGCTCACCAAAACAATTTCAAAGGATTACAAAAGAAAAAGTACTATGACCTACTGCATTCTTGAAACACTCTTCCTTCTGTTGTCTCCAAAAATTTCGCTATTGTTTGTCAATCAAGTTTAGACTGCAATACGACTCTGCCAAAAGTTTAAAATAACTCTTTAAAATATTTAATGTATGTTAAAAGCACCAAATTAATCAGGTAGAGATCACAAATTTTCTTTAAATTAGGTTTTACATCATGTAACGAAGTTAACAAGGTCAGTCAAGACATTTACTTACTTATTACCCTCAGGCTGCTAACTCTTAAGACCAGCTCCTAAGGGAGGCTGCAGCTGAAGAAAGGGGAGATGAAGCAATAAACCCATGGTCGAGAGAATGATCATGGAAAGAGAGAAACAACTTATATTTCCTGTACCTAATGAAAACTCAAAAAGAGAATAAGTACAGCATCATAGCAACACAGACCTATTGATCAAACCAAAATATTGCCGAGGACTCTCTGAGAAATGTGCAAGAATGGCACAGAAGCTCATAAAACTTCCAAGCACAAGATAAATAAATCTTTTCTTTTAAGAGAAGATGGTCTTGGGGAAATAATGGCTTACAAAAACACAATCCTTGGATTTGGCTCATGCTAACAGAGCTCTTAGCTCCAAAAGGTATCTAAAATTCAAACACCATAGGAAACACTTGTCCTGTGTGATATTTTCCCCTCCTCTCAGATAAGGATTTAGGAGACATGGCTTTGAAGATGCTCTGAACTTTAAATATTGTTATTAGTAAATCTGTCATCAAATGCTATCAACTGATCCTCCAGTAACTGAAAGGCCACTGAAAGCTTAAATCACCATCCTTAGTGATCACAGGTCACCTCAACCTCATTCATGTTTTATTCTAAGCTGCAAAAACATTCAAGTGCATCCAGGCTTGTTACAGAAATGGAACCAAATCTATAGGGATTCTCCACTACATTTAAAAATGGAGATTCTACGTGCATTAGGGTGAAAAAAAAGAATTTTAAACACACTGCTTACAACAGTTTCCCTCTGTAAATGAACTCATAAAGTAATGTTGGTAAGTATGTTAGAATAAGAGCTCTCGCAGACATTGTCAAGCCTAGCTCCTAAATCATGCCTGTGAATTACCATGGATACCAGCTCCAGAAATGTACTGTAGATGAAGAGCAGGAATTCTCAAAGAATGAAACAATCCTCAGTCTGTTGTAACATTCCTCCTCATCTTTAGAATGCAGATGTGCAGACAAGGCGATACCACAGTCATTTTTGTTCTGGCTTATCACTTACTTTTGAAGGACATTGTCTACTAGTTCCGTATTATAAATAATTCAAGGAAAGCCAAGTTTCAAAACCTTTGTGTTTTGAGTTCAAAACAGCCAAGTTCAAAAATAGGCTTGCTTTTTAATACTGCCAAGTCCTTCCACACAACCACCCACCCACAGTTCTGCTGGCAAAAACAACACATAGCATCCCTCGGTGTGCTCTGTAGGTGCAGACAAAAAGCACTTTGAAATGCATCCAATTCAATAAAATCTGAAGAGTTTTAATTGTATTTTCAGCTTTGAACTGTTTTGCAAGTAATTCTATCTCCCCTTAAAAATTTTCCACAGATATTTTAATGTTATGGAGTGATATACGTCTGTCAATATCAGAACCTATCTTAAATTTCTATTGAAATTTGTTCCACAATCAAAATTGCAACAGAAAACACCCAATCTTGCAAAACACCGTAACTTCTAAAAACCGCCACAGGTGGTGTAATAACACTCATAATTTTGTCTTTGAAGGATGGAGATGGAGCAAGAAATACTTTGGTAGTAACTGTTTCTGGACAATAGGAGGGGAGACATCCAAACTAAAAATCACATCTGGCTTTTTCATGCAGAAAGACTAAGAAAGAATGCTTCTGTTAGAGAACCTAAAGTGAAAAAAATACCTTTTTATTTCCATGTAGCACATTCTGTTGAATAACAATAAACAAAATAATACCACAATTTTATGTCTTAACTAATGCTTTCTTGGTAGATTTAACATAATATTTTAATTATTAGCCAATATATACACATCTATAAAAAATATATATAAATTATTGATTTTTAATCTTTGCATGACACTCAAGAGCAAGTCACACATCCCGTTTCACTGTCAGTTTGGATGTTTGTGGCAACTAACCTCACTTGAGACGGCAAGATTTGGTCCCTGGGATGCAGTCACAAAGCACAGCAATAGACAGCTGAGCCCAAACAAAGTCACAATTAAAACAGTGATAACGAGACTCCCTTTATTTTGCGGGACTTGAACGATATATTTATCACTACACATAGTTTATATTTCTACTAGCGTTCACTGTGCTACTCAAAACATGTAATTATATGCCAGAACGATAATTTACAGATGTCCTTACTTCATCGAGCACAAACAAATTAATTGCCCTTTTTCTAAAGAGGACAAAAACTTTGCTTATAGGTCTTTGAGCAACTCTCAGAATGTTAATAATGTTGCCAATATAATACAATATTACACAAAATGATACTAAACTTTGCAGTCCACACTAATAATTAATCAGAAGACTGCCAGTGTAATTAAGTAATCTCATCTATTCAGCCATAGCTAGCGCCTCTGCAAAATAAACTAAAACTACCAAAAATATTCAGAAAACAGAACTATTTTTTTGCAACACTCGTGACTCCTTCGACAAGATAATATGGATTTCGTACTATTCAGAAACCAAATTTAAGGAGTGGCTGACTATACAAAATCCTCTGATGGGCAGATTTTAACATCTGAGGCTTTACCTGAAGCGTAGCAGAGTCCAGGATTCACCTAGTTTTTACAAAATAAAATAAAAATCAAAATAACCCTCGTCTGACTCCCCGTATTGCAAATTAGCCCATTGTACCTCATCCATACAGGCTCATCGCTGAGCGTGGTGAAAGGACGTGAAAGTTTGGCACCGGCGTAGAACATCAACACCTTCACTTCAGGATGTGATATACACCGACTCCTGAAGGAGCTAGCCCTTCATCAAGCCTCCTTTCTTTCTGCTTATTTCAGGCACTTAGTAATTGGCTCACTTTCAGGTTTGCAAGGTAAAGTGCAGAGTCAACAGTTTCTCTTCGACTGCAGTATAGACTTGAGTGCTTACAGCTTTTCTGCATTGCCCTGGAGTTTTTCTTACATTTCTTGGGTCCCTGACAGGATTCATGTGCTTCCTGGATTCACAGAAACCCCTTGCCATGGGATTTTTGGAAGAACCCTTCCGTAAATAGTTTCGGAAGAACGCTGTCATGGTCATCTTTCTAGTCTTTCCGCAGTCTCCTCTTTTCAGCCATGTTACACAGTTAACCTTCGTTTCACGTACCTGATTGGAAAGCCCAACCCTCCAACCAGGCAAGTATCATTGCAAAAATCACACGATAGTCCTAAACTGGGGTTGCAGCAGCTTGATTGGATTTCTATTTCTGAACCAGAAATGACAGAGGCAATTTTACCTTCTTTTACAGAAGTGATGTTTCTAATTCTTCCATGTCATCTTAATTAGTCCATTATACACCAAGTATTTAAGAAAATAACTACTTCGGGTTGTTTGGCTGTGGGGTTATTTTGTTAAACTTAAGCTATGGCTAGCTACCTACAGAGGCATTTAATACATACATCTACATATATAAGGAAGGGCAACTGACCTCTACATGACAGTGGGATATAGTGGCAGGTACCACTGGTTACGCTTGGGCTTTTGCAATGGCCCAGGTTAAAAATGCGTTATCTGCCTCACAAGGACTCATTTGGTAGCAACCAGGGTTTTTTTTCTAAGATGTCTCATTTAGCTTTATTTTATATTGCTGTTCTGAGAAACTAATGCTGACGCTGCACAAACAATGAGATCAAATGGAAAGCACAAATGACCACTAGTAAGCATTAAAGACCACAGGTAATGTTTCCCAGGCGCCTCAGGTTCAGCTCTGGGCACCATTATTCAAGCATTATTCAGTCCAGATAGCACTGAAGAGCTTTTTTTCTATTATGCCGACTGTATTCAAGAATTAACGAACTCCACCTCTGCTTGTGTCACTGCAAAGACTCAGACCGGCAGGTATTGTGCTACGCAGTCACATCAAACTGTCACAAACTGCTGCTGTCTCTGCTCACGGGATGCACCAGGATGTGAGAGTCTTTAGATCATCTTTACCTTTTCTCCTGGAGGGGGACTTGAACCTAAACCCGCTGGTGTCAATGCTTCATAAGGAATCACTCACGTGCTCCTCTGCTTCATCGGGATCCTGCTTTGAGGAACCTCACTCTGACTATTTATGAAATCAGAGGCTCCAGGACCACCTCAGGGGACAGGCAAACAGATGAGAAAGCACCAGAAAATTAGTGTCTGCAATGCTGTTCGTGATGCTGCCCACCTCGTCCCAGGGATTTAATCTTTGTGCCTCCATTCCCCTCTGTAAGAGGCAATTTATTTCCATATCTCCCAAACACTCTGTAAAATCGATGCTTTGCAGAGCACAGCGCTGCAGCACCAGGCTATGTAAGAACACAGCAAATGCCAGGTCCTTTACACAGAAAAAGTTACGCCTTATCCCAGAATAAGTTACTGCTTTACATGAGCAGAAGTACCAGGACCTCATGGCCAGGTTCGCAGTCTGCCAGCACGGTTCCACTCAGGAGGAATCATTATTCATCACAGCTGAGGACGTATTGAATTAAACAGCTCTGACAATTATTTCACTGCTTCATGCTGCACAAGGCAACGCTTTCAAATATAGATTTGTGGTGGCAGTAATGTTGTTAAATGGACGTTTTCCTTTTTGCCAGCTTGCTGTAGTGAGCTGAGACTACGCTGCAAAGATAAGGCCTTTTTTTTTTTTTCCTTATACAACATTTATTAGCTTTGTATTTTGTACTTTCATCCTCACTCCTTTAAAGCTTTAGCTCTGTTTTTCTGGAAGCAAGTTATAAGTATTGTCACTTAAGCTGAGCTATAGAAAAACATCGGAGATTAACCTCATTTTATTCCAGGGACTTGTGATTTCCAAATAACTTGTTTCCAGCAGCAGCCGTGGACAGCAGCATAAACACGAATAAGAAAATGGTAATTTGAAAGGAGAAAAGTCTGTAGCAAGAAATGAGAACTGAACAAACTGGGCAGATTTAAAAAAAAAAAAATAAAAAAATTGAGTTTAGAACTCGCATTAGAAATCTCCAATTCCATGCAGCAGAACACTTTCAAAAAAATTATTTCCCAAAGAGCGAGTCTCAAGCAAGAAATATCCTGTCACTCCTGATATTTAAGCTCTGTCTATGTGAATCTAGCTGAATGCCAGGGTAAGTAAACCAATTAGCCAACCGAGAACCAGCAATCCAGACAACAGGAAAAGCTGGCTGCAAACCCTTTTTTAGTTCCTCCAAGACTTTCCATTATTTTCCCATCACTCACAACTTTGCAAAGCCTCACTCTTAGGATTACCCCCCAAACACAGAGACCCTTTCCTGCTACTGCTTAGGGCAAAGGAAATAGTAGGGAAAACTTCAGCAGAAATAGTTTTGAGAGCCATGTAGAACTATTTTGGCAAACCAAGCTAAGGGGAACTAAGTTATTTCATCCATATCAAGATCGCAGTTAGGTTTCCCTCACTGGCAAAGCCCAGTCACTTTAGAGTTCGGGACTGTGATCGAAATGTTGCAAGGAATTCACCCTAGCGTTATGATGCACTTTCTGCCATTCTGTGAAATTTAAAGAAATTTCAAGCTGTACAAAAAAACAACCCCAAAACCAATAAACAAAAAAAGCACGTTTGGTGTATGCTTCTCACATGCTTATCGATATCGGCAGCTAATTTTCTGAAGATCCCTTTTACAGCGCATACATATAAATGGTAAGATCAAGGGACGAGATTTTTATTTGAAGAAGAACACTAAAGAGAAAACAAAAATGGTGAGGAGGAATTCAATTAACAGCTCTTAATTCCCACAACAAAGCAACGCACTGCTGAAGAACTCCTTGAAGAATGACTGATTGCAATCCTGACTCGCTGCTGTGTGTGAGTAGGGGGTGGGAAGGGAGCATTTCTTCATGAGCACCCCCCCAGCAAAAGGCTCAAAGGCTTAAACAAGCCATCTGAGCTCGACACGAAGAGAGGTTCGAGGTTACCTTGGGTACATCTAGCCTGGAAGGCACTGTCAATGCTTCAGGTTTATTTGTCTTATACCTGAAAGCGGTACTCTCACCCAACAGATGGGGCCAACCGTGTGAGAAGACGCTGATGAAAAGGACGCAGATTTGTAAGAGAATCTCTTCTGTGATTAGGCAAGGCAGCGTACATTTTCCTGCACATCTAGAGCTGTGGGAAGAAAGAGGTTTTTGTTCTTCTGGATGATAGGGAAGGCTGTGCTGCAAATCTGATTCTGTCAACCTCCACTTTCAGGCTAATTGAGTACAGTTAATTGTTGTGGCGTAAAAACAGGAGAGGAAGAAATTAGCCTTTACAGCCAGTGGCTTAATTTGAGCACGTTCTTTTAATGTGCCAAGGTTAAAAACTTTACAAGCAGACTTCGTTTCTACATCAAGTTACTACTGTGAAATATGTCTCAGTGGAGTGCCTCGTCCACATAATCAAGTTTCTTTCTCCTTCCTTTTTACAAAAACAAAGCACTAAGATGCGTAAGATATCTAGCAGACAGACCTTCAATTACTACTGAAGCATCAGAGTGCAGCATCCAACAGTTTCTAGCCCTTACTCAGCACCAAGCCAATGTACAACCCAGAGATATTGTTGACAGTGCTTTGAGAATATCTAGAGGCAACACAGCAGC
Organism: Baryphthengus martii; assembly: GCA_013396935.1. Lineage (NCBI taxonomy): Eukaryota > Metazoa > Chordata > Aves > Coraciiformes > Momotidae > Baryphthengus > Baryphthengus martii. The sequence goes on along the minus strand of VWZK01001998.1, from coordinate 86,823 downwards.
TCTTCTTACAAAACTAACATTTATTAGTTTTGGCATGCTCTTAATTGGTCAAAGCAGAGGTGACTCTTGGGTGGATTCATCACCAATCTGTGCATAGTTAAACATATCTCCAGGAAATTCGGTAAAATGGACATTTGGTGCCAGCAATGCAGAAGCTGTGAATTCCTTAAATTTACAGCAAGATACAACAGGGAGATCAGGTAGTGCTGATAAATCTCGAGGGGTGCTACAAAAGCACAGTCAGATGTCACAAGCTATAAACTTAGAGAGAGAGTGACTCAGGATAATTCTTTCTGGGCTTGGTCGCACTGTCCTGAGTCAGTTCTGCTACGGAGAGCTTCACCTCCCTGTAGACCCTGCGGAGCTGAGAAGACTCTTGTGGGGCAGGCAGCAGACGGCACACACCTGGGATGAAGCTCTCCAAGGATCTGCTGCAATGCTGCAGCACATTCAAACACACGGTGCTAGTCCTAAGGATGCTGCAAGGCTCACCACAGCAAAAGGGCAGATGTTTCTCAAACGAAAATGCACTGACTCGGTATCTGTAAAGTCCTGCTACAACTAACGGCCATGCACAAAATAAAATCATTAATTCGGTGCTTTGCAGCAGTCCTCACAGGATAACGGTTATTCTCCTTCACATTCTCTCTGCTGCGTTTTTAAACCACATTTTCCCATCCAACTTTATTTAAGAAAAGGAGGAAATTAATTACATCTGAAGTAATTAGAAATTTAAAATCCTTTAATTCAGTTCTCTCACACACACAGCTTTAGAATATATTAAGAAGACGTTAGGTCTAATATGCTCCTCAGAAGCCTGAGAGACTAATTTATTTTGATGGAAGGCACACACGCCTCTGAAAGCAAATATAACCATTAACTCCTTTAATCCCTCTCCATCACAAATGATCTATTTTGTTATTTACTGCATCGTTAAAATATTGAATAAGAAAAGTTCCAATCCACTCAGGCCCACGGAAGCATGAGATGCAGACTAAAAGGGCTGCCTTGCCCCTAAATGTGCCCCTCATGACCTGGCAGGCAGGAGAAGAGCCTGCTGCAATGCTTACAGCCAGCCCCACCTGGAAACTCTGTGCTCCACTGGAGGGGCTGTCCCCACAGATTGAACTCTTCCCTCTCATAAATGTTACTAGAGAGCTCTAAAGTCCCTGCATGGAGAGAAATTTGGTACAATGTCTTAAAAAACAATAGGCTTGAAACATTTAATTGACCACCACTGAAATATGTCTATTTACCGAAATATTAACTTCAAATGTAATTTATGTACATACTGCAGGGAAAAAAAAAAAAAAGGCACACTGCAATAGGATGCGTTTACTTTTAAATTGTAAGAACGTGAATGCATCTGCAAAAATAATTAGCAAGTACACTGAGAATTTTACACCACATCGCTAAAGCAGACTGCTATTAAATTCTAGCTTCTGCAAACTATTGATCAAGTGCACTCTCAGTAAGTTTGCAGATGACTCCAAGTTGGTCAGAAGCTTTGATCTGCTTGAGGGTAGGGAGGCTCTACAGAGGGATCTGGATCAACAGGTCAAAAGCCAATGATTTGAGGTTCAACAAGGCCAAGGGCTGGGTTCTGAACTTGGGTCACAACAACCCCCTGCAATGCTCCAGCCTTGAGTAAGAGTGGTTGGAAAGCTGCCCAGAGAAAAAGGACCTGGGGGTTTTGGACGACAGCTGGTTGAAGATGAGCCAGCATATGTCAAGGTGGCCAGGAAGGCCACCAGCATCCTGGCTTGTGTCAGCAGTAGTGTGGCCAGCAGGACTAGAGCAGGGATCATCCCCCTGCACCGGGCACTTGTAAAGCTGCACCTCGAATCCTGGGTTCACTTTTGGGCCCCTCACTCCAAGAAGAACATTGAGGGGCTGGAGTGTGTTCGAAGAAAGGCAATGAAGCTGGTCAGGGGTCTAGAGCACAAGTCTGGTGAGGAGCAGCTGAGGGACCTAGGGTTGTTGAGCCTGGAGAAAAGGAGGCTCAGGGGAGACCTTCTCACTCTCGACAATTCCCTGAAAGGAGGCTGCTGCCAGGTGGGGTCAGTCTCTTCTCCCAAGGCACAAGCGATAGAACCAGAGGAAACGGCCTCAAGTTGCACCAGTGGAGGTTTATGTTGAACGTGAGGAAAAATGTCTTCCCCAAAAGGGTTATTAAGTCCTGGAAGAGGTAGCCCAGGGAAGCTGTGGAGTCACCACCCCCAGAGGGATTTAAAAGCTGTGTAGATGTGGTGCTGAGGAACATGGTTCAGTGGTGGAATTGGCTTTGCTGGGTTAACTGCATAGAACCATAGAATCGATAAGGTTGGAAAAGACATCCAGTATCATTAAGTCCAACCTTCTACCCAACACCTCCATAACCACTAGATTATGTCCCAAAGCACCACATCCATCCATTTTTCGAACACCTCCAAGGATGGTGACTCTGTCACTTCCCTGGGCACCCCGTTCCAATGTTTAACTACTCTACAACTTCCTTTCAGCAGCTGTATAGAGCAATGAGGTCTCCTCTCAGCCTCCTCTTCATCAGGCTAAACAGTCCCAGCTCCCTCAACCTCTCATCCCTCAGCCTGTCATCCTAAGATATGTTCTCCAATCCCCTCATCAGCTTCATTGCCTCCTCTGTACCGGCTCCAGCACGAAAATGTATTTCTTATACTGTGGTGCCTGGAACTGGACACAATACTCGAGGTGCAGACTCACCGGTGCCGAGTATAGGGGCACAATCCCTTCAATACTCCTGCTGGACACGCCATTTCTGATCCAGGCCAGAATGCTGCTAGCCCTCCTGGCCACCTGGGCACACTGCTGACTCATGTTCAGCCGGCTGTCAGCCAACACCCTCAGGATCTTTTCTGCCAAACAGCTTTCCAGCCACTCTTCCCCAGGCCTGTAGCACTGCCCAGGGTTTTTGCAACCAAAGTGCAGGACCTAGCACTTGGCCTTGTTAAACCTCATACTATTGACCAATTGTTAAACAGGATTTGGATGAGGGGATTCAGTGTACCCTCAGTAAGTTTTCAGATGACACAAACTCCTGCTTAAGCAGGAGTTTTGATCAGCTTGAGGGTAGGAACGCTCTGCAGCGAGATCTGGACAGACTGGACCGATGGGCTAAGTTCAATTGTATGAGCTCTCCATCGCTGTCTTCCAGTTCAAGGGACTGACTACCCCGAGGATAACTGGTGTGACTACTAAAGAGGCAAAGAATGCATTAAGTATCTCAGTCTTTTCATCATCCTTGGTGGTAATGCTCCCTTCTGAACCCAAGAATGGGTGGAGATTCTCCTTGGCTCTCTTTTCGGTTTTAATGTATTTGTAAAACACTTTTTATTATCTTGTACAGCAGTGGCCAGGCTGAGTTCTAGCTGAGCTTTTGTCTTCCTAATGTTCTTTCCACATGACCTACCTAAATCCCTGTACTCTTCTTGAGTAGCCTGACCCTTCTTCCAAAGTTGGTAAACTCTCCTCTTTATCCTGTCCCAGCAAAAGCTCCCTGTTCTGCCAGGATAGTCATTTTCCCCACCAGTTCATCTTACAGCACATGGAGACAGCCTTCTTCTGTGCGTCTAAGAGTTCCTTGAAAATTGTTCAGCCTTTCTGGACCCCTTTGCCCTTCAGGACCATCTCCCAAGGGACTCTCTCTATCAGTGACCTGAACAGGCCCTCTGGAAGTCCACGGTGATGGTTTTGCTGATCCCCTCCTTACCTTACCAAGACTTGAGAACACTATCATTTCATGGTCACTAAGCCCAAGACAGCCTCTGACCATCACATCACCCACCAGTCTTTCTCCGTTAGTAAACAGCAGGTCTAGTGAGGCACCTTCCCCGGCAGGCTCACTTATTAGCTGAGTCAGAAAGTTATCTATCTCCCATATACTCCAGGAACTCCCTGGACTGTACGACTTGATGATCTTAAAGGTCTTTTTCAGCCTAAATGATTCTATGATTTTATGAAACGGCAAATTAACAAAATGAACACGACGAATTTCTGACCGTGTCCCAAGAAGACCTACTGGCAATGCAGAGTGCAGCACTCTGCAGAAGGCACTAGTAATACACAATTTTACACTACAGTGGTTCACACCAGACCCATCCTCTGTGCATTCGGGATGTATTAGATGGTTTGGCCTGATGGTTATATACAGTACCTACGTAAATATTAAATAATACAGAAGTTGATGGTTTTGTCCAAATATACAGGCTGCAAAACAAACAAGAGTTGGACAGTTCAGGAAAATATTTGAGAGGAAATGTTGGTACATTAGGGAAATTATCTGTGGAAAGAACTGCAATATTCCCATACCCAAACACTGAATTTCAAACTAGCACTGGCAGTGTGATAAATTGGATCAACTCTCAGTAAATATTTATTTCACAAGTCACCTACAAAAAGGCCTATAATGATCTTTTTCGGGAGCTTTAACACGAAAGATTGGCAAGTATTTAAATAAGTTTTTTTAGAGCGATGCAAGCAGGCAAAGCAGCCTAAAGATGATGAAAATCTGAAGGCACGAGAGGACACTTTTAGAAGCCTGAAGATTAAGAGCTTGTTATGTTGCAGAGCAGTTAACGCACTTGAACTTAAGCAGAGGATAATTCTTCCAGATGAGGAAGCGAGGTGGACAGAGGATTCATGATTAATAATTATCCTAATCTACTATCACCATCCGTGTGCTGAGGTTTTTACCAGAATGGGATTTAGCAGCAAAGCAGGATAATTTGAGCCTGTGTGCAGGGGATGATGGTAAAAAGAGGTTTTCACTGTATGCACTCAGTCAGAGCTGTCTCGTTAAAGCTCCGAGTCCCTTTCCATATGCAGTCATCATCACCCTGGTAAGAGATTTGCTGGCACCCATCCTCACGGCAGAGGCACGCGAAGCTCTGAGGCCAGTTGGCAAAACACTAGAGGATGTTTTTTAAATGGTACATCTAATCCACGATACTCAGTGCTAACTAGACACGAGCCAGGTTACCTTGAAAAGGCTGTAAAGTTTCAATCGTTTCAAAAGCATTTCAGAAAAAGGGATGATGTTCTTGAAGGAAAACAAAACAAAACAAAACAGCCTGAACTATTCTGGGGACAAGCTTGGGAAGCTCCCTCTAGACGAATAAACACGACAAGCAGCAGGACAGGACATGTGTACTCAAAGCGAACGTATAGGGCATGTCTCCTTTTCGGACTCTGCGTCATTCTCTGTCCTGAAGGCAGCATCCTATAGAGTGGGATTAGGGGTAGAGTTTTTATAGCTTGAATTTCTGTATTATACATTATATTATACTATATTAACATATTGGTAATCATTCAACCCAAGCAGCACTGCCGCAGCACAGTAACTGCCAGAGCCATTGTACTGGCAGCAGCCTGAGCCAGTAACTTGGGAAACGCTTGCGGTCTGTTTTGTCGGGTTGAGCGGCAAAACAGCCACCTCGGCATAGATTGCAATGCTCTGAAAGACCCAAACACGTCTTCAGAAAATTAGAACAAAGACCTGCACTGGTGTTCAAAAGAAAAAAAAATAAAAATGCCTCAAGAGATAAGTACTCTGCCATGAGCACTGCGATCCCATGACAGATGTAGCAGCAATCCCCTCAGGACCTCGTGCACACTGAATGCATAAAAGATCTGTTAAAAGCCACGAAGGGCTGCTGAAAAATAATTTTTCACAGCTGGTCATATCTGGGGGAGGGGAGTCAAATGAGAAAAGCCATGCCTGTTAAGAAAATAAAGGTAAGAAATGAAAAATGACAAGAATGAACAAATGATGTCTTCCTAGAAGATTTTAAGTAAAACTTGAAAATAACCAAATACAAACATTTGATGAAAAAAGAGATCGATTTTCAGAAAATAAATCCATAGGAGAAAGATTATTTTGAAAGTTTAGTGGTTAAATGCCAGCAACAGTGTCCTTTTCTTTCTCACGGCATAGCTCTGAACAGGGGCTGACACAAAACCCAGTGACTTTGCCTTTGCAGCCAGATCCACACATCTCAGTGAAGCAGCAAAGAGGGAACTCAGCAAATCAGTAAATCAGTTCGATTACAGCAACAAAAATGTCATTTTGGTATTTTGGTGTCCCTTTGTAGATAAAAAATACATGGTAAAAAACTTAGACCTGATCTCTTTGATGGATTCTCTACACTACATTCTGCTTTATTCTGATTTAAATCAGAATTTCACATGTGAAGTCCAAGAAACTAAAATATCCTGGACAGCAGGGTGACCATGAGCCAGCACTGTGCCCTTGTGGCCAAGAAGGCCAATGGCATCCTGGGGTGCATTAGAAGAGGCATGGTTAGTAGGTCGAGAGAGGTTCTTCTCCCCCTCTACTCTGGTGAGGCCACATCTGGAATATTGTGTCCAGTTCCGGGCCCCTCAGTACAAGAAGGACAGGGAACTGCTGGAAAGAGTCCAGCGCAGAGCCACAAAGATGATTAAGGGAGGGGAACATCTCCCTTATGAGGAGAGGCTGAGGGAGCTGGGTCTCTTTAGCCTGGAGAAGAGGAGACTGAGGGGTGACCTCATAAATGCTTGTAAATATGTATAGGGCGAGCGTCAGGAGGACGGAGCCAGGTGCTTCTCAGTGACGTCCAATGATAGGACAAGGGGCAACGAGTGCAAACTGGAACATAGGAGGTTCCATGTAATCATAAGGGAAAACTTTTTTACAGTGAGAGTGACAGTATTGGAACAGGCTGCCCAGAGAGGTTGTGGAGTCTCCTTTTCTGAAGATATTCAAAACCCGGCTAGATGCATTTCTGTGTGACCTACTCTAGGTGATCCTGCCCTGGCAGGGGGGTTGGACTCGATCTTTCGAGGCCCCTTCCAACCCCTAACATTCTGGGATTCTGTGAACATCCCAGGCATATACTTTAGAAAAGAACCCACCAGAATCAAACCTCTAAAACATAGACTGCATCTTCTTTCTGTGAGCTGCGTTTCTGTCATTCTTACCAGCATTTACATCTTGGTATTTGAAATTCACAGAAGGTGATGTGCTTCGCAAAGCTTATTCAGGCTCTGAAAAGTCATCTCCCACAAAAACCAGCTTGCAAATGCCTGCCATAGTAAGTTTCTAGAAGGACCTCCGTACTTAACTGCATGAAATTCAGAAGAAATACAGGAGTAGAATAAAACACAGAAGAGGGCCAAGTCACCACGTGCTATTTGTATGAAGGCTTTCTGATGCTTCATAATGTTGGTCTTCCCTTAGATACCACAGAGATGCTTTTAACATAGCGGGGGTTGTTAGAGGTGGCGCTAGATCATAATAAAACAGGGAATAGCAAATGTGCAGATGGGAAATTGGGGTTAAAATTGATCCAGAAATGCAGAAGTCATACCTCTATCATAACAAGGAAATGAAGCAACAGATGGAAAAATCAGGTCACTCTGTTTGTAAGAGTAGAGAAACCTGAGCAGCAAAATTATGCCAGAGGTTTTCAGGGGTAAAGACAGGACTCCTCTGTTAGGTTTTCTTTTTCTGTGAAGTCACACAGAAGGGCAGAGACTGCCTTTCTCCCTCTCACTATAAATACAACTTTAGGGCATCACGATAGTTACAACACTCACAGGAAAAAACAGGGTATGTTTACAACAGCCAAATAACCAGCACCTAGCTCATGACTCTTGCAATGTGAATATACCAGGATAAAGAACCTCCATTGCGAAATAGTTTGGGCTGAAGCTTGTACACAGACTGCTGCGCAGATCAGCTTCCTGCAATAAGCTAAAATGTGAGAAAGTGCCCGACAGTATCTCCTGTGAACAGCAGCAGCTATGTAAGCACCACAGCCTCCGTTCTCCAGCATTAAAAGATCCGTGTCACTCCTACAATGCTTTGTATCGATCTATCCAGTAAATGCTGTTAATCCCAAGATATAGACACCCTGTATTACTGTTAATAATTTAATAAAAGTGTAGGCAGAAACATCATTAATAAATAAATCAGTAATAATATCAAATTAAGGGAACTTTACATAGACCACGTATCCAAGCAGCTCACCAACCAGACTGAAGAAGAGTCACTCGAGACATGTGAAGGGGACGTCCACAACTAGGACTCGAACAGAATTTGCCACAGACCCTGCTAGTGAAAAAGCCTTGCAGATCATTAACTTGAGAATAACGAAGTTGATCTAAGACAAATTAATATTTTATTGCTAGTGGACCAACTTTATAAGCGCAAGTTTCAAAACATTTATCTTTTTTTCCCCTAAGTACTGGGGTTTTGTTTTTCTGTTCATTTAGGAAGCTTCTTAAAGGCATTTATAATCAAGAATGTACTGAAATAAAAAAATATGAGAACTTCATATATTAAATTCATTTTTTAAACTAAGTAGAAGAACCACTGTGATGAAATACACAGACAGGAGCTAAGGTGAACCCTGCAGTCAACCTCCATGTGATTAAAGCAAGATCACAAACAATACTGGGGCCTCTGAAACATTTATCAAAAAATGGATAGAATCATAGAATGGTTTAGGTTGGAAGGAGACCTCTGAAGGTCATCTAGTTCCAACCCCCCTGCAGTGAGTGGGGATATTCTCAACTAGATCAGGTTGCTCAGAGCCTTGTCAAGCCTCACCTTGGGTATCTCCAGGGATGGGGCCTCAACTGCCTCCCTGGGCAACCTGATCCAGTATTTCACTATCCTCATGGTAAAGAACTTGTTCCTGACATCCAATCTAAATCTGCCCTTCTCTAGTTTAAAATCATTGCACCTCATCCTGTCACTACAGGCCTTTGTGAACAGTCCCTTTCCAGTCTTCCTGGAGGNAGGTCCCAGTACGGACCCCTGAGGGACACCACTTGTCACTGCTCTCCATCTGGACTTTGAGCCCTTGACCACTACCCTCTGGATGCGACCATGAAATTTTACTTATGAGAACTGACTTGTGAAGTCGATAAATCTGCATATGCAAGCAAAATCTTGACGTATAAATGGTGGGAGATTTGTAACCCAGGCTTGAAGTGAGCTGTGACAAAAAGAGATTTGAAATAGAACTAGAATCACACACAATGTAAATTGAGAACTGAGCAGAGTGTTACGGCTTCTCTCAAAGGTGTCTCTATAGTGCTTAATGCTAATACATTAACCCTCATATCATTTCTCAGAGGTGTTCTGTTAATCCTAGTAAACTGAAAAGAAACTTAAGTACAGAAAGATTCAAGACCAACAGCACAAAAAAAAAACCAAGCAAAAAAAGAAATAAATCACAAATAAACAAACGGGGAAAGAAAGAAAAAAAAAAAAAAAAGGGCACTGGTTGAGTATCCAAACACAGATGCTTAAACATTGATTTTCATTTTTACCCCTTGGAAGCGTAATCATCTTACGGCAGTCATGACTACCACATTTTGTACATATTTACGTATTAAATACAAGCATATTCCTACAGAAATGTTTGTCGCCCTTCCTTTTTTAATTAGATGTGCTGTTTGCTTTTATGCACAGGTAGCATTGCTGCAGTCACTCACACATCATCTCGTCGAAGCCAGGATTCATTCTAACACGATGTAATTATTGCAACAAAAAGCCAAAGATCCACACTGTACACAGGGAACGCGCTGTATATATACGATTCCCAGTACTACCCTTCCAATTCATTTGCAAATCTCTTTGCTGGAACTAAGAGTTCACCAATAAAAAGTAAAACAAAACAAAATAAAACACCAAAAAGAACCCTCAATACCCCTAAACCATCAAATTGTCAATTATATCTTACACCGAAAGGTTTACTCAAATATATCTTACACCGAAAGGTTTACTCTTTAGTACTATTTTACAAAGACTCTTGGGAATAACATACGCAAGAAGTTCACACATCGGTTTCAAGATGTTCAAGGCACTGTCTCTGAATTTTTAATTAAAAATCCACCTCGGTAATCCCAAGTGTATCTGCAGGGATTTTCTTCATGATTTTGCGTACTATGAAGCTACACAGAGAAGGTGAAAAGGAAATGACTAGTTAGTTTCTTCTGCTATGAAAAATTTGTAAGCATGTAACACAATGAAAAGCCTGAGGTGGCTGTTTGGAAAGCATATGGAAGTATTTTGTAGGACTGTTTTGTCACAGAACTTTTTGGGTAGTACAAGTGACATCAGTTTGAAAACAGCTAGAAAATAATGGGGCTGGAGGGCAGAAAATAAATCAGTTTGAACTACTGAAAGAAGACTGATCATGCTCCAAAAGGAAGAGTTAGGGAGAGATTATCTATCTGAAGGGAAACTTCCGGAGAGCCAGAATATCTTCATGACAAACGCTAAATTCCAAATGAATGCACAGAAACCAATCGAGCTAACAAAGACAACAGTAGTGAAGATCGAACCATGCAAACCAGCTTTTTTTTCACCCAGTAAATGTACCCATCCCCCAGTAAATGTACTCATCCCCCAAACCTAATCCAAGCGGACTCCAGCTTGATGAAAAAACTCCTATCATCTTTCCTAGGCTAAAACTATGTGTAAACAAAGCTTAAATGTCTGCCCGGTGAAGACATTATGAGCCAGATTGACCCAACAGAAATGTCTGGAGATTCCACTTCTTCACATAAAAGCCTTCTGCGTTCTCCATACATGCAGCTCTTGATGTTCCTCAGCAAACAAATCCTCCAGGCTGGACTGATTAGAACATCTAGACCACCCAGGAGAAAGGAACAAGCTCAAGAATTCGAGCCTTGGACCTGTTATTGTACGTTCATCCTCCACAAGTTTTGTGTTTTTTTGATATCTACAGAGTTCATTGAGCTAATCCTGTTCTATTTAAGTCAGGTTAAAATCAAGCATTGCTACCTTTTTCCAAGCCTCTGTACTACACAGAGAAATCTGAAGTGTAAAACCATCTTTATGAATTTTATCCTTCACGAAGGCATATATTCTCTGCGTACATAAAATGATAGCACTTGACACAGAACTCTCACTAAGAAAACAAGGTCACTTCCCCATTGAGGGCTATTAGACGTGAACATCTGTCACTTAAACAAACGTCACTGAATGTATCAACTGGAGACTTCACTTATCCACACAGAATGGATTTTTAAAAGGAGTAATATTTTTGGGTTTATGGGGTGACATCTGTTTGAGTGACAGATGCCTGTGCCACAAGAGTGCCGAACACCGGTTTATGGAGAGAGTAATCACCTCCAAAAGACTTTACCGGGTACAATAAGCTGTGTTCTTTCTTTTATGATAAGCTCTTTTCATATTTTAAAAATCCCATTTATTAGGGATTGAAGTTGCAAAATTTCTAAGAGCTGCATACATTAAAGTAAGGCAGCCCAAAGCATTTCCAGACACTGTGTTATTTGTGTCTAAGCCTAAATCCTGTTGTTTGGATCTCATTATCTTGGTTTGACCATGAGACTGCAAATGAGTCATGCAAATTTGTAAACTATTCAGTGTAATTTGTGTTAGAACTAAACACCGCTTTTGGTAGGTACAGTTTGGGGATATTTATTTTTGTTGCTCAGTGCTACACTAATCCACAACTGAATTGATCATTCTATTGAATTAGTTATCGTTTGATGATTATCTCAAGCAGAACAGAACAACCCCAAACTAGCAGGGAGTTTTAATCTGTGTGATGTTGGGTTTTTTTAAGATAAAAACTGTGAGAACACAAGCTTGAGAATTTAATAATTAATACTTTTTAGTTTGTTTCATCAGAACTTAAATACATGTCAGGGAGGCTGCTCACTATTGGCAGGATGCTGTAATAACTGGAAAATTCTCTATCGAGGATTCTGTTATTGATTAAATTATCTGGACTGCTTGAACAAGGGTCTACAACGATCCAGTGTTTCAACATGTTTGCTATTACACAGTATTTTTATACGACAAATATGTAAGTAAATTTTGCATTCTCTTACTGAAACATTTTAAAAAAGAACCATAGACTGAGAAGAAAGATGAGAATATTTGGCCAAACACAAACTAAAGATCTCTAGGTAAAATGCCTACGGGACAGATGAGTCTAACAGAGGTTCTTGCTTAGGAGATACAGCAGAGCCATTAAATCTCCCATCAGATCAAGTCTTCTGGCAGAAAATGAACTCTCTCTAGTATCTGTCAGATAATCCAAATCATAGTATTTTATCTCCTTCCTATTGATCTGCAATGCCGACAAAAAGAATTAAGTATTTGATTTTAAAATAATTTCGCAAAGCGTTTCAAAGCAGGTTCCTGTCTCCTGCATCATCCAGCCCCATCTTCTTCTGTGGGTGGGTGTCTCTGGAGAAATGGTGCTGCCATGAGACAACCCCATTATTTGTTAGTTGTATGATAAATCAGATGGACTACAAGCAAAGGAGCTGTAGGTCTGGATATATTCTTAGAAAATCAGTTTACCAAGATGGGACCGATGGGGAAAATACACCTTTGGGAGAAAGCGTAGCTCACTATGAATCGTTTTAGCAGTTGTTTTGCAACTCCAAGAAAGACATTTATATCTTGAAAACATCAGAATACTTAATCCCCACCCCGAATGGGTTCATCAAAGCTATGTTTTTTTAAACAAAAAAAAAAGAAAAAAAAAAAAAAGAAAGAAAAATCAGCAGCAAAAGGGAAAGAAAGTGACATTTCAAACAGCTCCAGTGTCTGGGAGAAAATGGTAATACCGGCACACATACATTAGCCCACCATGATATGTGAATTCTTCTCAGCTCCAAAACATGACAGAAACCCAAGAGATGTGGCAATTTGCCACGAGTTGTGTACCTTATTCCCAGAGGTGCTCGTTGTTTCTACAATGGCTCCTTGGACACCCAGGGCCAACCCACCCCTTTGTGCCACCTCCACAAGAAGGTGAGCGGACATCTCTGAACGCAAGAACGGACAAGAAAACTCCTGCTGCCCAGTAGCTCCACAGCAAGGGAAAGTCTGCCAGAGAAGAGGGGGCAATGGGCACAAAAAGATGACAAATTTGCAAAGAGTTGGTGGATGGCACCTTTTGCCTGGGACTAGCAATCTGGTCACTGCAGAAAGGTGGAGGTGGAACAGAAATGGAGCCCTCTACGCAGGCTCCACAGGAGACATTCCTCTGTGACAGTATTTTCTCCAGAATAAATTTAGTGCCACCACACTAGGAAAATAAAGCAAAATCAATGACAGCTGTCTATAGCTCAGCTCCTTTCCACTCAGAAAGGATATTTTTTCAGATACTTACAATTTAAGTCTTGGTTTTTTTAAGATAAATTTAGCACATTTATTCTTACTTTGCAAATCATTTTTTTAAAGCTTTGAAAATAAATAATTAGAGAGGAAAACAAAGCTTCATGCTTATCAGTATATATTTACATGCAATCAGATTTTTTTTTTGTGATAAGATGCTCGAAATGTGAAAACTAAAAGCAGTCATCCTTCAGATTGCAGTTATGTCTTCCAGTTGACCAAAAAGAGCTATAGGGCTTTATAATTTCTTCTTCAATTCTTTTAAAGCACATTCAATATTTTTTAAAAGATGCATAACTTAACTATGAAAAATATTATCTTTGTAGTGTGGTGTTCAGTACATACAGCAGATAGGGGAAGACCTGCTCCTTAAGGCAACAGGCAAAACTGGTGGTCCTGTTCCACTGATCTTTATACCAACATGCCACAAACAGTTTACTTTACCAAACACGAGAGACAGAAAAAAAAACAAACAAAAAAAAACAAACCCCAGTAAATAAATAAATAAAATGTTGTCTTTGTCTTTTTTCCACTGATAACTGAAGCTATGCTCAGCCCAGGATAGTGATTCATTGTGTTCACATCTACATTTTTTTGTGACTTTCCTGTACTCAAGATCAAGGATAAATTCATGAGCTGCCTCCAGATCTCCTGCGTCCAGGTTAAGTCACTAAACCACAGAAATCAAAGCCAGAATCCTCATCAAAGCACAAAGCAGCCCTTACGAAGCCAAACACCCTGGGGGAGTGTTGAAATACCAGCACGTTCTTGCACTCTGGGCTATTATAACACAGTCCCCATATGTATCTGACAGGTTAAAAGCTGGTATCAGAAAAATGCTATTAGAGTAAAACTTGACCATATGCCTTAATGACCAAGTATAGCATTTTCATTCAAAGACAGAATAATAAAGCACAGAAGACCTGAGAAGACCTTCAGAAAAAAAAAAAATAAAAAAAAAGAGTATTTCACTACAAATACTTTACTGTGAAAATGTAAGATTAACTTCAATTAACTTCTCTGCCTTACAGTTAAATCAGTCCAAACTGCTGTGGTTAGAAGTGTTAACTATTTTCAGTATGGAAGTTACTTAAGTAATAGTTTTTACGAAAAAAATTCCTTTACCCTTCTCATCATTCTCACATTATTTCCAGTTTTACTTAATTATTCATGTTTCACATTCTTTCTCAAGTATTGTGACACTAAAGCAACAACTTATACTTCAAAGTATTTTAAACCACTGGTGTATAAAAATGAAGGCAATCAGCTTTTTACTATAAAAAACCCCAACCTGAATTCCAGGCAAACTAAATTAAAATAAATTGAAGTCAGATCAAACTAATGAGTTCTAAAAAGGTGCATTTCATGTTAATGATTTCACTTATTCATACTGGCTAAATATATCTCAAACACCGTACGACTTGTGAATACCGTAACTCTCAAAAACAAATTTAAGAGATTAAAACTTCACATGTGACACTTAAAGAATTGTTACTGAAATGTGTCAATAAACAGCCAGGCCACAGCTATATTGGGCCAGACTCAACCATCCACCACCAGACTGGATCACACAGTACACTCTAAGCACCCTCACCAAGAAGATCGTCCCAGCTGGACCCACCGTACGCAAGCTCCAGGTAATTGCCTTCTTCCTATAAACCTGAGCATTCTTCTGTCTTGGCCAACAGCCAGGTCCACCCAATGACATACACGAACTGGCTCACCTCGCAAACATCTCACCGTCCTACTTTTTTTTCATTAAAATTGGAAATTGTCCCGGTTTGAGTGAGAGCAGAACTAATTCTGTTCAGTGGTGTTACTTTTCAGCTGAGTTCTCTGAATTAATTGCACTTTCTGAAGTTAGCAGCATGTTTTTGCAGGCAGTGTCTGCTTCTAGCCGTGATAACGCTTGATGTTTAGAGTTAGTACTGAGGACTGGTGTGCAGACCAAGGCCACTGCTAGATCTTGTGTACCACGTTGAGGGGTGGAGAAAGTAAAAAGGCCGCACCTGCAGGGAGAAGCGGACAGGACAGATGACCCTAAACTGACCAACGAGGTATCCCAATCCACAGACACCATATTCGGCTACCAGAGGCCCTTGCACGGTTGCTCTTGGCTCGGGAGCTTTTGCTCGGATTCTTGCTTTTTTCCTCGTGTTCTTCAATGGCCAGCATCCGAGGAGGACTCTGTCTGTTCTGCCTTCAATCCTATCTGTGTGTTCTTATATCTAGTACTGGAATTCAGCNACTGGGAAGTTTTTACTGGTCTGCAGGGGGGTTTCCCCAGACGGACGCCTTTCCAACTCCGGGAGGAGAGAAGCCACACTTCGGAGAACTTTGTTCCAGGTTTTTTTTCCCTTCTCTCACAGATAGCGATTTATTTGTCTAGCACTATTGTCCTTTTCTTGTGTTTTTTTTGTTGCCTTGTTAAATAAAATAGTTTTCCCCCTTCACTTTCCTCCGGGGACATTTTCTTTCCCGAACCTGGTGGGGGGAGGGGCCTGCCTTCCATCAGGGGATATTTTCTCCTCTGAATTTGTCTCAAATCGGGACATTTCCTTTTCTAATCAATAAGTCTCCCTTATTCCTTTTCGCTTCTCCTTTGGGAGAGAGGGGGGTTAACAGAGAGCATCTGTTATAGGTTTAGTGGGCTGCCCTGACCCAAAACCACGACAGAAATGAACACTTTTCCCCCTCGCAAAGGGTGTTTTATGCGTTATCTCTGCTTTTTTTCTATGCATGGTTCCTTTTCTTTTCTTTCGTGTAAGATAGCTTCCTTTTTTGTTTTGGGATGGGAGTTCTGTGCAGTTCAAGCCCATATTGCTTCTTACCTGCTTTGTATCTAAAGCCTAGCCTAAAGAAAGTCACTGCCTGGTATTGGGTTTAGCCTTGTACAGAACGAACTGTGATGGGGAGATCTCTCTCCTAACTCTTTAGTTTTAGTTTCTGTGTGGTGTTTTTGTGGTAACTGTGAAAAATTACTCCTCTTTTACTTTCCAGCAGGGACTTTTCTTTAGCCAAAGGCATATTAAAAACAAGAATAGTCATTTGAAAACTTACAGGAGCTTTAATATCTGTAAGAAAATAACGTATCGCCAGATGCTTCATTATTAATTTGTTCTCTGTGCACAATTCTTGAAAACTTATAGATGGCAACAGCAGAAACTGGGATATGAACCACTTTGTGGAAAAATCTCTTCTGAAGAATTTTTTTTTTAATTATCTTAGAGAGAAACTATTAAACTAATGCATTTTAGGTGCACAAGAACTGACATAAGAGTTCGAGGAGTTGCCAGGAATTGGCTAAATCATAAGCCATCACAGAATTTATGAAAGTAAGGCAATATTTACTGAGGGACTGGTCTAAAAATCAACAATGTTGGCATTAGGAGAACCCCAAAACTAAACTGGTAGCCTACTAATGTTCTGAATATTAAGATTATTTCTGCTATAAGCAGAGAAAGAAACATCAGTATCCAGTACACAACTACAAATGGAAAATGGGAGTACACACTTTTTGTGTGACAAGTGATAGACTACGAAAAAACATACGTACAAAAGGTACAATCATTTTTCTTTCTTTTTTTTTTTTTT
>VWZK01001998.1:50241-70023 GCA_013396935.1 Baryphthengus martii | reverse complement strand
TTTTTTTTTTTTTTTTTTTTTTCACAAGACATTCCTCTCACCACTACTCCACCAGCTTTTGGGTATGGCTTGTAAGAGACCATAGAAAAACCGCTTTCATTCATTGTGAAGAAATACAAGACTACCACTTTTTTTCTTACCAAGTTATCTTGGTAAAACTAAGCTTGACTGCAAAGTTTTCCTGAGCATTTTGAAAAGTACGTTCCTACATGGATTTTTCTGTTGTTGTTATGCTTACTATAGAGGTTTTGTACTCACATGCTGAGCTTACAAGGTCTTACCTTTTTTAATTATTAAAACAGTTGTGTACTATGTGCATAAAATTCAAAGTATCCCATTCCATGTTTTAAACAGAAAATCAATCTTTCAATCTACCCATGGCAGATTAATGCCTTTAGCAGGAAACCTGTGATCTAACATTTCTTCTGGCTCACAAAGTCACCAATATGAGTATTGAGATTATCCAGTTCTCTACATCTACACCAAACAACTCATTGCTGAGGGGCTGCAAAAGATACACATGTACTCATACAGTGCAAACTATTTTAACACACACACCAGCACAAAACAAAAGGTGAAAAGTGATCCAAAAGCTCTGTGCTCATAGTGACAATGCTACAAAATTGACCCTGGTTTGGTCCTCACCACCCAACATGTCAGGGAAAAAAAGCACCAGCGAGGTTGGGGCTGAGGTAAGATGAAGATAAGGACAGAGAAAAAACAAGTGGCTGCTTCATAACCATCCTTCGCATCTTGAGAGGACTTCAAGGGAATTACAGATCGTGTTAATCCCGGCTCCCCACCTGCCTATGCTTGGGTGACAACCCTAAAGCTCACAGGACCTGAGCACGGAGCAGCTGCCTCCTTCAATCCTCCCTGACACTCAATGGTGTGCACAAACAGTACAAACCTCTCATTTCTGTATCTCTTGATGGTCCATGGACATGGACAAGGATTCAACCCTAAACAAATAAGAAAAGTGAGTGCTGTAGTCACAGTGATAAAAGTCAAACCTCTCACCAAAGAAACCCTTCCAAAACACCAAAACAAAGCCCTCCCTGTTAACAAAAAGAAAAACAACAAACAAACAAAAAAAATAGGGGGAAAGGTATTATTATTAAGGAAGAAAACCTTGAAATCTAGACAATTAAGTCAAGTCAATGTAAATATGAAAAAAAAAATGCTTATAAATACATATTTCCAAAGGATCCACACGAATCTAGTTATAGCCACATCCAGATTTCAGTAGTCAGAATATTTAATCCCTGTAGGAGGTTTACAACAAAAGAACTTAATGAAGATGTTGAGAAGTCAATTAAAATAAAACTGGTTAAGCTAACAAAAATATTCCTTATTTGCCATGTGTGGTTTGGGGAGGGGTTACCAAGTTCGTTCACTTCTATGTCTGCTAATAATCCCAAATTCATCTATCTTGACATATCGCAAAGACAGATTTCAGTCTATCCCAGAAAATATCACCTTGGCACAAATCAGCCTTATCTGAGTCATCTTTTCCCTGCTAAATAAGCAAGTATCAAGAGTCTGGCCAACCACTTGTAGAAAACAAGTTTGCTTAATGTATTCGGAGACATTCTTGGGTAGAAATAGCTAAGCAACACTGCACTGAGAGCCAGGAGATGTGATTAACGAAGTCATTGCCTACTGCAGAACTCCTGGCAGGAACCAAGGCTGATGTTTGTGACAGGAGAACTCAGGACCTGTCAGAAGCTGCAGGAGCTGGATGAATCTGATCTTCACACACATGCTCAAGCAGAGCATAAAAAAAAATATATATATAAAAAAATATATATAAAAAAAATTCCCACAATGCAGAAGTCACCCTGCTTGTCACCTACATTAAACTAAATTTCAACAACCAGTGCCACAGGACATTTCAGTTGTACATTTTTTAAGCAGCTTTGAAGAGCTGCTTTCCCAAAAACGCAGTCCAGCTCTAAGGTACAGCACTTCACTGTTGGATCACAAATTATTCTGCAGACAGTCAAGATCCATCCCTGAGATTAAGAGATTGGAAATAGAAGGAGACTTGTAGGAGGATAAAACTTGCCTAATACCAAACCAAACTGACATGAAAAGGATACAAACCACAGACGTGGGAAGCTCTTATAGGCTACAACATTTTCTTGCTGACAAAAACAATATACTTTCTTCCATAACGGAGCACAGTGGTCCTCTTAATTTGCTAGTCTTATAATTGATAGCCTTATCTAGAAATTTTTAATTCCAACTCTTCCTACAATGGAAATGTTCAAACCTAATCAACACAAGTATCTGATTAAGGATAATACCAAGTTTTCTTGCAAAGAATCTACATTTTTATTACTAATGTGCTTGTGTAATAGACTTAGTTTACTTCCTTGAAAAAGCACACAAATTAATATAGAGAAATATAGTGTTTCCCTGCTTACTCAGACTAAGAAGAAATAGCCCTCCTGGCCATGAACAAACACCAAGCGTTGTATCTATGAAGGTATTAGTGGCACATATTCAGAGTATGAAGCACTGACTGGCCACGCAGAATGGACAAGGCTAAACCACATCCACATAAAACTGGAATTTTAGGTCTTCGGACTTAAAAAAAAGATAAAAATCTTACAATAGAAGGTGTATTTTGTGACACAAAATTACCATCATTAGGTCACTTACCCTACTATAAAATAATTTGGATAGAATATGTTTAGCTCCTTGAAATTGTCTTGTAGATAGCCTCCCAGTACAATATTTTTTTGCAATAAAGTAATTTACCAAGAGCCAAATTGCCCTGTTTCCTATTAGAGTTTCTCCTTTACCTATTTTATTTTTGCCTTGACAATGTATTTTAAAGGCAGTAAAGCAGAAAGCAGTAAAAGAAGCAATAATGAAGGAAGAGACACACAAAGTGATCCTTAATGGATTGTCAGCTCATGAAGGCAATTCACAAGCTGGAGCAAAATGAGTTCTATGCACAAAAGAAATCAATACTCATTGTAGCATCCTTCCTGCTACACTGCAATACATCAGCTAAACAGAATCCTGTCACATCTCAGAGCCTTCAGAAAACTCCCTGCTCTCAGAAGCAATATTTATTCTCCATGGGTTTCGCCCTAGCTGAATCACATCCATGCACAGCGCGCACTGACTGACTCAGAGGCAACCGGATCAAGGCGGCTTGTTCAGCGACCACAACCAAGGAGGTATCTCTTAAACGTGAGCTCGAGAATCCCCCACAACCCAAGACATCCCCGGAGTGCTGTCTATCGTTCTCATTGCTGCCAATGCTTGCGTAGTTACCAGATCAGTATTTACACAAGTAAATATACCATAACGTTTAGGTACCTGCTTAAATTACCCGAAGTTTGCGTAACACAAAGTGTTTTAAAGACAGCCAGTAAAACAGGAAACACTTTCTTAGGACACGAATAAATAAAAACGAACAACGGACCATTCATATGCTTCCATTTATGAATCCAAATATTTTGCAAACTGTAAAGAACAGTAATAATTTTGGCCTGGGCAAACCTCATAGTAATAATACGACTAGATCTAAACTTCAAGTAAGTAAAGACTTCCCAAGTTCTAAAGTTTGTCCTCGCTTACCCACAAGCCCCATGTATTAACATGAACATTTTCCAATGCAATTCAAACTCAAAAGCACACAGCTCTGCAAGACTGTTAACATGGCTGGAATAAATAAGGCTACAGAACCGAGGGACGTGAAGGTCACAAACTCACCATTTACCTAATGGAGCATATTTCTGCATTTCCGATTATCTGCAGTCTTTTAATGAAATGTAACAGCATTAAATAAAATCACTTCCCCGTTAAAGAAGTGCTCACATCAATTCACTGCTCTAAGAAGTATCCTCAATGCACTGACCGGCTTCAATAAGGTGCAAGGCTTGCCAGTAATTAGCAGGGATACAAATGAGGATTGACTGGGATGAATTTTTTTCCTGGAGAGCAATGATGTTGAACCACCTGCTCTTCCACGAGGCAGACTGGAAGACGCTTGGAAATTGTGGATAAGTGTTTCGAGATTGGTTTTGAATTGCTCAGAGGTCAATCTATGAGTTTTCAATTGTAACTTGAAATCGTACCCCTGGGAAGTTTTCAGAGTGTCCGTTCTCCCTCCTCCCCCTTCCTCAAGACTGTATGGCCAGTATTTAACATATTTTCTGTATATTTAACTGGAAGCTTCGTGCCTGTTTGTGCAATTAAGGAAAAAAAGCAGAACTGAAATGGAAATGGGAACACAATGCTCTGTTTCAGACTCCTCCAGGCACACAAAACACCCTGGATACTCGTCAGATATTAAAACATGGGCAGTAATGACAAGATCAGCCCTTGCAGACCTGCTCATTTCCCTCAAAAGGTAATATTTACCTTTTCCTCTGAAAAAAAAACCCTAAATAATAATAATCTTAAAGGTAACCCCTCAAAACCACAGTCATTTCATGTTTCCAAATACCAGCTATAAAATTCCAGAGCTGAAAACTGATTTATTTCTTTTTTTTTAATATCCATTATAAACAGTATAACAACAAACTTTTGCCATTGGCATACAGGAAATTCCAGAAAATATATAAAAGAAATTCCCATATGTGTTTTCAGAAACAATTCTGATGAAATTTTTCTTTTCCTCCTTTCTATTAGCAACACCAGTACCAAACCCAAGAAGTAGAACTGAGGACTAACAGTGAAGCTACATGTTTTAATGACTTTCCCCTGAGCAAACAGACATCTCCAAGAGCAGATCAGGTCTTCTTCTAATATCTTGCCTCCCTCTCTCAAAGAAAATAGAGATTTTGGTCAGAAGACTTAAGAAACTGGTACAATAGACAGAGCAAACTGCGGGAGGGGGGGGGAAGTAATATTGGGATGCTGCTGCTTACTCTTCTGGCAATCCTGGCCATTTATGTTTCTAGAAGATGTCCCACTAATTGCAATGGAAGTACTCTGAGTAAAATATTAGTTCATACAGGTAAAGGACTAAAATCTACACCTCAGCTGCCAACATTCCTCAGGTAGAGAGACAAGTCTACCACAAAATATTCTGTTGAACATCTACTAGCTAAAGAGTCTTGGAGCACCACACGTTAATGTCAGGAAGGTCATAGAAATTAAATGGTATGTGCAAGTGAATGCAAAAGCATGAGAGAGAGCAAGCATATGGAAGACACTGCCACCTAAAAATAGGAGGAAAAATGCTTGAATAAATATTGTGAACACGGTTATGAAATTATTTTCTTCTTCTTAAGTTTCAATATAAAAATACAGCAGACTGACATCTTCTTCTGAATTACCAACATTTAGTATCACTTCAATATGCACAGAATCCTGGAGGGTTTATTTGGCTAAATAGTTAAATCTAACACACACAAACCTAGTAATTTAGTGGTGAGGGGAAAAAAATGGACCAACTATATCAACAAGTTGATAGTATCTGCTGAGCTATGTTGCAGAGAGAGAGCCATGAAAACACCTAGAGAGTCCCAGACATAAAACTGCTAACCTTGGTAAAAGGAAAAAATAAAAACGAAATAAAACCACCTGTGGTAATAAACACTGAATTTCAAAAATAGACAGTGAAGTTGCTCTGACAAAGCCCTCAAAACCATAAAGCAACTTGACTGAGGAACTTGCTGTAGCTCTGGATTTCATAGAATCATCAAAAGATTTGGGTTGGAAGGGACCTTAAAGGCTATTTCGTTCCATCCCCCTTGCCAAGGGCAGCGACACCTCCCACTAAACCAGGTTGCTCAAAGCCCCATTCACCCTGGCCTTGAACACTTCCAGGGATGGGACATCCACAGCCTTTCTGGGCAACAATTTATTTCTAAGATGCTTATCTTAAGAGTAATGCAACGAACAGGAGGATATTCAGTAGCCTTTATTTTGTTCTTAGAAAACAGGTGGACTTCAAAATATCTCTCTGCACATCTCAAGTGTCTATAGGACCTGCTAGTTCCAGAGCACTCAGGGAAGGTGTACAACATGAGCTTTGGTCAGAGCCGTACTCAGTAATAACCAGCTGCAGACTTATTTTGTTGAGGATGCGTTCATTATTTGGCACTTCCCACCCACTGCTACTAAATCTCCACACAAACAATAGAAACAATTAACTGGCAGATTAGGGAAACAAAAGACTTTCCCTTCACAAATGAGTAGCTTTAAAATATACATTGAATCATTCATGCATCTCTTTCTTCATCCTCTCCTCACTCATCTCTACCACTCCCTCCTATAAACCACCGCATCCTGAAAATACACATCAACCCCAGACTCTTCACATACAACCTCACTTCCAACATATAAAACCCCAAGGAAAAAACCAAACAAAACTGCAGTACACACACTTCTACATCTTGTTCCTATCTCATCAGACAGCCTGTAGGTCACCGCTTAAGACTTAAAGCAGGAGAAAATTAAAGATTAAAATGCTGCATAATCAGACATTTTTTGTCTGATTTCTTCTGATCAGACAAAAAAAAAAAAAAAGGTACATTTAGCAGGAAGAATAAATACCTTGGCCGTCTGAATGTAACTGCAGTTTATTAACAGCCTTGGTTTTAAAGCAATGAGAAAAATTTCCTTCTGGTCTTACTATAATATATTTTTAAAGGACTTGACACATACGAAATAAAGTAGGTAGGCCGATAAAAATAAATATATTCATGCATATTGATGAACAATATCAATGCCAAATGTATGTAGCCACTGGACTGAAAAAACATGTTTCAATTTTCTCTGTAATTACTTCAGAAAGAAAAAAAAACAAGCCAAGAATGTATACCTCATACCTACTTACTACAAGATTTTCATCGGTGGCTTAAAGGAGAATAAAATATTTGAACAAGTTTTAACAGAACTGGCTGCATCACCTACTAGTAGGCAATTGTTACACACTTTTAGATAAAATACTAATATATATATATATATATCTCCATGTTAGTAAGGTTATTGACTTCAATATAATCATTATTCCATCTTTAAGCACAAAGTTTGGTAAAACAACTTTGTGTTGTCAAAATTTTGAGACTAAAATCTATGGAACACACCAATCTAATTCACAGCTTTTGTCCAAATGTACGTAAAGGCTGACAGTCAAAAAAAATTTCCATCTTGAAAACAATCCAAGATTAATCATAAATAAGTTGGGCCCCTTCTCAAGACATGCAGATATTAATCAGTTTGGCTGTATTACTACATTTTCTGCATGTTTGCACTACATCAGTAATGTTACAGCCAGATGCTTCGATTCTACTAGGTCAGGCTTTTTACTGGCTCTTTGCCACAGACACAACATGTATGTACAAAAGTGAAAACTTTATATATGGAAGTATGAAGTTGTCTGTCTTCTCGATACAACCGGCCTGGACCAGAAGTCACCATTTTACTCCTTTATCAGATTTATTTACTTCCACTGCATAACCCAACCTATGAGCTGGTTTTCACATCAGGGAAAATCATGACATTTCCAAAAGGTATTATCACAGATTTTAACAAAATTGTCACCTTGATGGGATTTGTCACACAATATTTTAAATTAACTCATTAGATCTACAGAGGATAACAACTAGTTACAAATATGAGGACCTAAACCGACATCAGTCATTGGGTACATAACGAACTCTCTCAGTACAGAAGTAAATCCCAGGCAGCACACTCATCAGCCTGGGTTTGCATGTTTAAGTCAGAAAGCACATGTTGCAAAATACTTCACCTAAGCCTTTTATTTTTCCCATGTAATTATTCATTTTATGTCATTTAAATAATATTATAGAAGTATCTCTTTTATTAAGGCATCTACTAAACCGTGAAGAATTGTATTCTGCTGTTGGTTCTTTTTTGAGAAACATCTCCTTTACTCCATTAAAGTCAGTCCTAAAAAGATCAAAACAATGGATTAATCTCAAAGAAATAACCGCTTTATCAGTTAGCCTAGCAGAATATTAACACTGCTTAAAAGTAATAAAAAAAAAAATACTACATACAACACTCTTGCTAATACTCTGGCCCTTTTCTCAGTGAGGTTTGGGACTTGATGAAGAGCAAGTGGAATGGAACGAGCCTCTGGAGAGCACTGGAGTATGCAGTGCATCTGTCACCTACCAGGCTCCTACCACATTTGTTCTAAACATTCACTGTCACAGAAGCCCATGGCTGCCACCAAACTGAAAGATTTTGCATTCAGGAGAGTAAGATGAACCTTGGGAGGGGTCAAAAGAAATCTAGCCTGTAATGCCTGGAACCCTCTTCTAACCACAGTGAGAAAATAACCTTTACTACATCAGAAATCCAAAGGAGGGGGTGGAGGGGGAGAGAAAGAACTTAAAACATAGACGTGTCATCAGCAGATAAGTAGACATGGATAATTTACAAAGTGTATGTTCACAAAAATGTTTTTCAAAACACGTGCGAGAACACGAGAGACGGATCTCATGGGAACGTCATTTGGCAACGCATTTCTCTAACCCTCCTGCCTCTTTACAGATACCCAACCCAAGTTAGCAACTGCTGCTTAATCCAAATCACAAAATGCTTACAACTGAGATTGTCTCAAAAGGAACTACACAAATGCAATCAAAATCAATTGTCGGTCTCCTCGAGAATGTCAAACATATAACGCCCCGTGTCATGAGACTGGAGCTCAGACAACCTACGCTTGCTAACTGCTGCCCCAGTGTGGTGTATGTTTTAACAGACCTAAGTATCTGGATAACAACGAAAAATGATCTTGCTTCATACTTTTCTCACATTTCTTCATTCTCCTGAGCTTTCTTTTAGATTTCTACATAAGTAATAGGGAATAATGTGCTTACCGAAGACAGATTTCCCCTGTATCGTAAAAGAAAAGCAACCACTCAAACATACAATTCTTTTATTTCCCAATTCAACTGTTCTTTAATTTTACCTCAGAGTTGTCAAGCCAGATACACAGTAAGCTTTACATCCCCGCCCATCCCCTCAAATCAAGGATTTGGGAAAAGCTGACTCACAGAAGAGAAGAAAAAATGTTAAAGTAGAAAGTTCAGGTGAACAGATGAACACTTGAGAGAAAAAGAGAACATGGGTCTAAGGCAAAGTCCAAAATGCCTTCATCAGTCACAGAAAGGAATTAATATCTAACACCCGTAAGAACAGACACCTGAGTCCATGATGAACTAGGAACCAGGAGTCTACCATTGAACTGCATCCTATTTCACGTGGGGGAGTCTACTCAAACAAGACACTAAATAAAATACACTGACCTTTAAATAATAGACTGATTATACTGTACTATAAAATAATCAGTCTAGGCTGCTCCAAAAAATGGTGCCAATAACTACAAAAAAAAAAAGTAAATATAATGGAATTTAAATTCCTTGAGAATTAAAAGCGTGAGCCCATTACTACATTGCATTAATATCAGGCAGGCTAAGCTGTCAGGGCTGTTCTCAGGTTCGGTTCCCTCTCCTGGGTAAGAGTCCCTTGGGCTAAACCTATGCACAGACCTTTATCATCCTTCTCACTTAACAGTCAGCTCCCTCAATCCTTTTTCACCCTGTTTTACCTCACTAATTCTTAAAACTGAAAGCATACAAGATATGAACATAAAATCAGAGCAATTATGGATCTCTAATAAAAAAAAATAAAAAATCTTTCCCACCTCCAAGAAAAATCCACAACCCTTTATAATTTCATCACATCAGATAGTTGGCCATAGTGCAGATGAAGAGGAACTACAGTTCATGAGGACGAAAGCCCTCAAGGAGAAAGCTCCTATTTCCAACCTTCCTCTGCCTCTCAGAAATCAATCTGCTTTCTCTCCTTGCACCCCCTGTAAACCATGAATAGCACCACAGACCCCATCCAAAGCGGACAACCAAGGTTGTCACAGGTGTTTATAGATGCTGAACCTGCTATCAAATTGCTACTGGAGCTCCAGCCTGGGTAAGGTCAAACACAAAGACATACATAAAATGGATTTTATGTTGGATTCCTGCCGCTGGCAGAACAGACAACAGCAGCTCTACTTTAACGCTAACACGGACAGGCTATATGGGATTTGGCGTAAAGTCTACTGGTCAAAGCAGCCCTGTCGCATTCAAATAAAGAGCGAGATCTGCGCTATATTCAAACATTTTTCTAAGTTTGGCAGGAAGCTCAAAGGAACGGTACGTAAACTAGAAAGAGAGAACCATGCCATACTCCACCCAACAGCCGTGAAATTCTGGTTTCTGTTTATTTGCTCCAAGTTGACTAATACCTATCTTCTGCTGAACTGCAAATGTCTAGGCCAGGATTCGCTCCCTTTGCGCTCCAAAGAAATTGCATTCCAATAGACACGTCAGCACTCTAAAAAGTCTACATATGTAGTTCAACCAGGAAGGTTAGTGATTCTCTAAAGCATACAAAAATCTTCATGTGAGGTGCACTGCGTCTGTATGTTAATTATTTAGTAATAAAAGACAGGAATGTAAAACAGAAGCATCTGTTTTAAAGTTTTGTGTTGTGGGTGAGCAGAACTATGTTCACACAGCAGGTTTCCTGGAATATTTACTTTAAACTTGCTAAGTAAACTTCTAGGATTACTTTACTTTTAGGCTAATTTCTTTGTAAATTGTCAGTAAGGTATTATAAATGTAAAACAGTCACCATTATCTTAACAGTAATTAACAATTAAACTCTTCATCCTTAGTAGACTTTCACAAAACCGTTGTGATTTTATCTGCATTTCTCTTACTAGGCTAATTCTCAAGGCAATATATGATGTTAGAAGTTACAAAAGCAGGTTTTTGAATAGGAGCAAACTGATGACCTCCTTGACTAAATTACTGTGCCTGGAAAAGCTGTAGATAAAATAATCTATCCTTCTTATAATTACTGCGGGATCGGGGCAGGGAAGGAAAGAAAGTACTGTAATTCTAAACTAACTTATATAAATGCTACATGACCTAAACTTCACAAGTATATTTTGAATTAAAAGCATAAACTAATTAAAGCAGAAAGAAGAACCAAACTAACCAACCAAGGCCCTGGAAGCAACCTGCGAACAGTAGAAGTGGCCAAACCAAGAGAAAGTCCCAGGCAGAAGGGGAGAGCAGGGATTACATTCCCACAAGCCTCGTGCTCACAGGGAAAACAAGACAATTCTCCACTTACCTGGCTCAGTCAGAGGAGAATACAGGAGCTCAGGAGTTCTCATCCTTCTCCCTACTTTCTTGTGTAAACATCCTGTACCATGTTATGGACCACCCTGTCGCGTTTTAGTTGGTTGGTTGCTGAACACTGCTTAAAAGTAATAAGGTGGGGTTTTTTGGAAGGAGGACGTAGGTTTTTTCATTATTAACTTTTATCCTCCTACCCGTAAAAACCACTGAGACCTGTGTTCCCATGGCACTACAGATGCTAGCACCTGGGTTGGAGATGTGTCAAGAATTTGGGATCAAATCAGTAGGGAATGAGAACATTTTCCCCTTCAACTTGCACAAACAATGAAACCACAGTTTAGACGCAAAGTACAACAAAAATGATTTTATCATAGCTTTGCAGCTTTTAAATCATCACAGAAAACGGCAAATTTCTCCACGTTTGTTTTTCACACTGAACTTTCATTCTCTCAAATAAATTCCTAGTATTTAAAAGATGCTGGAAATTTGTAAGCAAGGGAGATGCAAAGAAAATTAATCTGGGGTCTGCTGCTAAATATATCCTGTGCCTTTCATACATTTGTATGCCCTAATCAAAACCTGTATTCAAGATTAGAGTCTAGTCAACTGGTAGAAAAGATCAATATTCAGAATTATCTCCAAGTATTAAAAAAAAAATTTCAAAAAATAAAATTCTCCTCTCATAAAATACTTGTATCTTTGGAATGAAATAAAGAAAGGCAAGAGAGAAGAAGGCAGCAGGGAAGAGTATTTATCATATATTTTTTTCCCAAAGTTAAGATTATCAAAAAATACAAAGCAACAAACTTAATTGGTTTTACTCTTATTATCTCCTCTATCACTGTCCCCTTTCGTTTTTTTTTTTTGGTTTTTTTTTCCTCCAAACTGAGTATCAAACAGATGTATTCAGGATACAGACCAAAGTTACTTCATTTCAATTAGAAGACTTTTCCAGCTGGATCGCAAGGAACTAAAAAACAAAAGTATAATAATAATAAAAAAAAAGCCCTACTTTTAATAAAACACTTTTTGGCAAAGAAAATCAGATCAGCCCAAGGTTTCTCCAATGTCAGGCAACCAAGATGCTGCAGGACCCTCCTGCCCTGCCTGGGAGTCATTTGATTGACCCTCGCGCCTGCCAGGACATGGCTAATGGCTATTTCCAGGCTTTGGCTTCCTGCTTCCATACCCAGCTGTGCTCAACTGCTCTTGTCTTTACGCTCTCTTTGAAGAAGAGCCAACTCATCTTGTTCAGATGTACCTGGCAAAAGCAAGACCAGTCCTAAGTCTTTTTTCCCCATCAAAACCTACAACTAGAAACAGGAAATGGAAAAAACAAACAAACCAACCACCCAAAATCCACATTTTCACGACACCTATACCAAGTGGCAGAGAATGGCATGAATAGTCACACTTTTCCTGAAATACTCTGAAATACACAGTGGTACCCAAGGCTTTGTACTGGAAATGTGCATTTCCAACCCACACAATATTTACTGAAGCCAAAAGGAATTAACAATTGTTTGATTTCGCTTTGTTTTTTTGAAGAATGAGCAAGATCTGCCATTACAGCTCATGTGATATTCTCAAAACACAGAATTTTCCTCGCCTATATCTAAACTATGGGCTCTCAGACGACTATTTCTAGCTACACCACCATAAAACTTCAAGCTCAGATCAAAATTTTCACATTATTCTTTTACTTTACATATCTATTTGAAAATTGATCACACTTCTTTACAACTGAGAGAAGTCCTTTCCCCCTGCCCCCTCACCCCCCGACTTCAACTACAGAGACTGTGTTATGGAGTCAATGAACAACAGTAAATGTTGAAGGTAAAATAAGGAAGGTAGTTGGTAGGGGTTTTAAAAAGATCACTACGTGGCCATATATTTTACTCAGTTTTTATCGAGCAATTTCTGGGTGGGCAAAATGCCAGCTGAACAGAAGGACCTGACGCAGGCAGGTACCAGTCACCCCATTTAGGACTATTATGTCCAGTTGTTAAGGGGAGCTGTCAGCTCGGGTTATACATCAGTAACGACAGGAAAACGCAGCGCTACCAATCTAGCTACCTTGTAATTTAACATACAAGTAGCCTGTCTGTATCTCGTTCCATTGTAAAATGACATTGTTTAAACACTACGCAAAATACTTCTACGTGCAAAACCCACTTGGCCACTTACTAGTTTTCTTTGAAAAAGTCAGGATTCTACAGAGATATTAGCCTTTCTTCATTTCACAAATATCAATCTCTTCATGCATGAAAACATGAATATTCCAACAATTATTGTAGCCTTTCAGACATATCACAGCATTTTGCTGCGGCAAGAGCGAGCGATAAGGACTAAAAAGTTCATGTAGCATACATTTAATCACCTATTGCAAACATTTGCACAAATTTTACATAATCAGTGAAAAAAAAGCTCATACAAACTGTCTGTGCTAAAAGAAAGAAGTTCCAACATTAAACTCAACAGGCATTTTGCCACCAACTTCAATGAGAAACCTTTGCCGTTCAGACTACCAAAGTGAGAAGCAGACGCTCAGAAACAAGACTGTGGGACTGAGCGGCAACACACTCCTTTGGCCACCTCAGGAGCTCCACAGACAAGAGAAGTCTTGACCACGTCTACTCAGAGCTCTGTCATATAACCAGCACGGGACAGAGCAAGAGCGAACCAACCTTTCTGACATACTGAGCTGTCCACCAGAGTTCCCATCCCAAGAGATGGTGCAGAACTGTCTCCAATTATTTATCTATTTTTTTTAAATCTTTACTCTAAATCAGTTTTTCCCCACGGACGTCTGGGTCTAAGCAAGGTGCTCAGAGAAGGCTGAACAGAAGCAGGGAGTTATCTTTATGTAGTGACGCTGCAACAATTGCTAAACAACTGCAAGACAGCAGCTCTGTGCTTATGTGAAGCACAGCACCTGATTTGACTTAATTACTGAACTTCTATAACAAATTCTACCTAGTGTCAGATGCAAAAGTATTTAAGGTTTTAACCGTCTTTAAACAACCTTTCCAAACGCTACGCTTTGTTTTTCTGGCCCTGTTCATACAATCTTAAATTGAAATAGATTAGGAAATAAATGCAAGCAGTGCAAGAATCACATGTTTTGTGAATTTAGCTTGATAAAGTGAAATGGAAATGATGAACTACTTAAAGATGCAATAATTGAGAGAAAACCTGGAGAATGTGGGGGGAGATAGCGAAGTTATAGTTTCTCTTACTGATGTTATTACTCCTAATGAAGCCAGAAAGAGAGAACCTAAGGGGCACATGGACAGACATGGCACTGATTCTGTCCTCAAACTCTCAGGAAAAGCTTGAACTTTTCTGGCAAGATTAGTTCTTGGGTATTTACTTAAATTATTCTCTCCACTGATTTTAATGATGAGCAGACCAATTAATTTCAAAGGATACACAAATATTCTGCTGGAGAAAAATAAAACTCAACAACAAACACAAATTAACTCAGTAAAAATGTTATAGGCTTTCATAAACATGGCATCAGCCTCTCCCATACTTTCATCTCTCACTTGAAAAAAAGTATTTTTTTGTTGTAAATGCTGTTTGGCAGAAGTGAGCACATGAACCGATGCGTCTGCATTAGTACTTTAGTTCCTAAAGCAAGTGCCTCAGGACATCCCAATCGCTCTCATTTACTGTGTTTTGATTCACAGCGTGGAGAAGACCTGGAGCACGTGAGTCAAACTGGAAGATGTAGTCCAGGACTCACCTAACGCACTCCATCCGCTAACGGCCTTTCAGTCCCCTGGAGCAGGAGGGAAAAGCTCTCAAGTCCATCCACTGCACACACTGGGGATTTGGGGCTTTTGTTCTACAGACGCGCTTCCCTCGTGCCTCCTTACTTGGTAAAATAGATGTTGATGACCACATGGGGAAGAAATTTTGTGTGCATCTGCGCAAGAGGGAATGTTTGAACGGGAGCATGTAACACAAAAATTCGAAGTATGTGATTCTTGACTTGCTTTATCACCTCATATGCTAAACATGAGGCAGTATAATTATTATATCCAATTGCATTTGCTACTATAGAGTAAAATGCAGGTTCTGGAAATAGCTCAGTCTATGTTACACGTAGACATATGGCCACGTTCAATTTACAAAAAAATTGCACAAGAGGATGGATCTCTGGATTGATGCGGCTAGTCACGTACCACAAGCAGATCAAAGACTTCAAACTAGATGTATTTGAATTTCCTAGATCCCATGCATGTATTTCAATGCTACCCAAAGGCAAGTCATCGGTTTGGATGCTTACCGATGGCTTAATATACATTTTGGCAGACTTACGGAGAGCAGTTTCATTTTCTCCAACATGCATCTGGCTCACCTGTCCCAGCACTGCCACGCAAATCACACCAAAGCACGGAAAAGGGAGACAGGCTATTCACTTCAAAAACACAGTATCTCTCTGAAATGAATTATAACGCAGGCGCTGGTGAAAAGAATTTTACAGAACTTAAGCCACCTCAGTGCAGCTTCTACAGCTCAAACAGGCAATCCCAACTACTCACGAGGTTGTGTCCATCAGCTGTCCTCATTCCTGCCCTTAACTGTAAGCAACGTAAGGCGACTCAAATTAGCTTGGCCTAGGAGGAAAGAAAGCTAAGCTGAATTGATTTACTCATCATTTCTCAGGCTAAAAGCATGCTCAGGTAACACAGGGCAACATTTCTAAGCCAAGCTAATGTGATCATTCTTACATCCCCACGATTGACTTAAACTTTCTCCGGTTATTCCTGTAGAAGACATAAGTAGCTCTCTTCCAATTCCCCCTCATTGGCACAGATCAGGGAAAGCTCTGTGGAGATGGGTAGATATGTGAGTGATCTTCAACAGGTCAGGTAAAAATAAAGTATCCAAAGGCACAAATATACTAAACACTAACAGCAAAATAAACATGCGATTCGGTCGCCACTGCTTCGTTAAAGCAGACCATACAAGATTATCTCGTTTACAGAGTATTTTATTAGTGGAAAAGCAAGACATGACCCTATTTTAAAAGCTGTCACTCACTGACAAGTTGTAGTATGTTGCTATAAACAGTGGAAATGAGCGAGATAGACACTCTGCTTCAGGAAGAATGAGATGGGAATCACCGGTACACGTCTTGGTCTCAACACAGAAGACTTCACAAGTCTCATGATAAGAAAAAAAGTTTCCAAAACTAACAATGAAGTCATGACAGTGAGAGGATGGAGTGCATGCATGAATTTACCATGGGATTCATTTCATTCACAATTGAAATGCAAGCAACATTAAAGGAAACAGAAAAATCTATTGCATACATTAGGAAATTAAACGTAACAGTGAAAACTAACTTTTATATAGCTGAAGCAAGCTACCTCTTAAGTGGCACTATTTTTAAAGATGTTACCTCCTCCTCAAAAGATCTCATTAAGTGGTGTTTTGAAGTCAAGACAGCTGCTTTCCAGCCACTTAGCTAGAACATCACTCCGAACATCAGCATGAGGAACGGAGCGGAGAGGTGCCTAACTCCACAGAGCTGACTTTCTGCCGTGCACATATGCAGACCAGCTGGCACATCTGTGTGTACACGCAGGTGGCATTGAATTACCATACATATATTTATTAGGGTATTTGATTATTATTGTCATCTGGAGAGACTGTTCTTGTGGGAGACGAGCAGGAAAAAGCAGAAGGAAAACCGTTGAAGAAAGCTTCAATGAGGTCTGGTCGTTAGAAGGAGTCAAAAGCTTCACAATCTTGTTTTAAACATTTCTCTGTGCCTATCAGAAAACGCAAAGCTCAAGTGACATTAAATTTTCAGTATATGCTTTTTTAATATCTTCTTGGCTTTTTGACTTTATGGAGCTCACAAGTACAACAGCAAGAGTTAATTCTCAACATAGCTCATTACGTAACCAAGTAAAGCTATATGCTGCCACAGGTCCTTGAGATTTGCTCCAGAAATGGTCAGAGCGTCATGGACTTCTCTAGAAAGTCCATATTTCTGCCAGTATGAACACTGCCCACTTGCAGCTACCAGTGGTTGAACCCACCTCAGCATTTCTAGCAACGTCACTGACCCAATCCATATGCTTTGTTACCAGTCAAATCTTCCTCCGCTTCCTCACGCTCTCTCCTTTTCTTTAAAAAAAATGACTTTTTCATTACTTTTTTTACATCTTTTTGTTATGACCAGCAGCTCAGGTCTTTACCTTACAGACCTGAAGGTGAATTCATACCACATTGTGTTCACCATCATTATGAAGGACAGTTTAATCAGACAGAATTCAGTTTCACCATTGTCTCCTTGTCCAATAAAACCAAAAAACAGTATTGCAAGAAAATTTTACAAGAGAGATCTTCACATTCGTGTGATCACATCCTGCTTTCTCAAGTTTACCTGAATACAGCCTTCACCATGCTCATCATATTACAAAATGAATGGTGACCTTGAAAATACATTTTACATGTGTATACCTACGTGCACACAGGCACACTCACCCTGGTGTCCTATTTGGCTTTTTACCAAAAGAAATAACAACAATAACCACGTGTGCATTTAGGAACATAAACTTCTGAGTTCTGTCTACTCAGGATTTATGAGGATCTTTCTCACCTGTAAGTGCTCACAAGAACAAATGTGGAGTATTACAAGCAGCAAAATAAGTGTAGCATAAACCAGTTTTACCATTCTCTCATTAGCAATATCTGGAAAAACACAACAATTTTTGTATTTAATCAGCTAAATGTCAGCTGCAACAATATCACTAAAT
Organism: Baryphthengus martii; assembly: GCA_013396935.1. Lineage (NCBI taxonomy): Eukaryota > Metazoa > Chordata > Aves > Coraciiformes > Momotidae > Baryphthengus > Baryphthengus martii. The sequence continues at coordinate 52,091 of VWZK01001998.1, read as the reverse complement.
CTGTACCAGATCTAACAAATTAACGGGCAAAACAATTAAGACTGTACAAGAGATCTTATTCTTATAAAATAATCAAAAATACTTCTCTACTTCTAACAAAAAAAAATAAAAAAAACAACAAAACAAACAAAAAAAACAACAACAAAACAAGCTCAAAATTCAAGCTCAAGCTCAGAGCTTGAATTCTCATTTTCTTATTGACCAAAGGCAGTTAATCTAGTTCAAAATGGCATCTGATTTTGAGAAATAGCTTGAAAAATCTGGGCTATGAAATTCAACAAAGCTCAAAAAAATAAAAAAACCCCAAACCCTCAAAACAAACATGCAGCATTAGGGAGGCACAGGCAGAAAGGAAAAACATGCAAAAGGCAATAAAAGCAGGAATACAGGACAGACAGACATTAAAAATGACAGAGACTATAACAGAGAACTGCATTTAGCCAATCATCTTTTTAACTGTAAGTAGTCATAGGCAGCCTCTACCCCTCCAAATGATGGATATAAAAAGAAGTTAAACGAGAATAGGAAAAGATAGCAATAAATATAAAATACTAAAGTTTACTGTATGGGGTAAAAAAAAAAAAAAAAAAGAAAAAGAAGTGTTGGGTGATGTCAAGGAAAGTAATATTGCAAAAGTAGTGGGTTTCTTAAGATCAAATAAACGCACATCTTGATGGCTCTCATGTTTTGGTATAAGGAAAATTGGTGGCTAGCATCTGTCTGCTGTGAAACTCAACTTCATTCAATTTATGTCTGTCATTTTAAAAGTTCAGTCTACAAAGAAATGATGGAAGAACCTGAAGACATAGTAGATGGTAAGCGATGAGAATGTCAATCTAGTCAGGATGGTGAAACTGAGAAAATTAAACTGTGTAACTCTAAGAATTAACAGTGGTATCTAGAGTTCAACAGAACACAGGTATTTCCAAATGTTCACAGCGAAAGGAGGAAATCTGACGGTTTTCTTTTCAAAAGAAATCCCCAGTGGATTCAGATCATCCTGCTGAACAGAAAAAGTACATAAGGAGAGTCAGCTAAAGTGGGCCGGGAGGTCAAAGAGCTTTAACAGAAAATTGACGTACCCCTTGAGGTGAGGCTCACACAGAGTACGGCAACAACAAAACACTACCCAAGCCAGGCAGATTTTCCAAAGATATGGACAAAAAAAACCCAACACACAGAAGAGAAGGAGGGAGGAGGGAGGAAAAGAGAGGAAGGCAAAGTTCACAGGACAAAGAGGTCAGAAATAAAACTTAGGTCTTTAACTGTGTAGAAGTACTTCATATTTATTTCTGTTCTGTTCTTTCACAAGGGAAACAGTATATGTACACTCTCCCATATACAAGTTTGAGCAAGTAATAGTGCAGAAGGAAATAACTCTGTCAGCTCCCAGTAAGGATCACATTATTCTTACAAAACACAGACAAACCTATCTTACAAGGGTTATAATCTGGGATTTACCAAAGCACCTTTCTGAGAAATTGAAAATTACATCTGAAACATCAAAGGCAACAGAAGAAGTCATAACACAGGAAAACTAAGAACTCTACCTGTCTCCAAATGCTGCATCTGTGGCAAGGAATTCGAGGAGTGAAGGAGGGAACTAGGGAAGTGATAAGAATGGGATGAAGTGAGCAGTCTCGATGCTAGTGAGGCTATGTATAGAATAAGCACATGCCACTATAAATAAAGACTGCACAAGCCACCCCCAAGTAGATACACATCAAAGAACCACTAGCAACATCCAAGGAATTCTAATTTTGGGTTTTTTTAATATGGACTACTAGGAACCATTTTGACAGATTTATGTTGAAATGCTGGAGCACATACATTAAAAAAAAAAAAAAAAA
>VWZK01001998.1:36048-50225 GCA_013396935.1 Baryphthengus martii | reverse complement strand
AAAAAAAAAGGAAAACCAAAAAGGAGAAAAAAAAAAAAAAAAAAAAAAAAAAAAAGGCACACCATAATAACGACTGGAGGAACTGATGTCTGAAAGAAGAGGAAAACAGCTAAGCCTGCCAAACATGGAAAAGATGCAAGTAATAAGGAGTCTTACAGTTTACAAATAGCTAAAGGATGTAACCATCGAGGAGGGACTGTAATTAGTCAGAACAAAAGGGTCTTCACTTCAAGTAATGCAGAGGAAACCAAGCTGCAAAACAATAGCATCAGCAAATGCTTCCAGACAGAAAAGAGCAACAACATTTCTTTTAAAGCCTATAGAGATGTGCACATTAGATCATCTTACATGGAATGAGTCATCATCATGAAAGTACAGTCACCATCCTACTAGGTGGCTGCGGACACGGGGGTCAGTCAAAAAGCCTTTTCCTCTTCTTTTTCTGATGTGAACGACGGTGCCTTTCATTCCAAACCAAACTGCACAAAATGTTTGTATGGAAATGTAACTATATTAACTACTTATAGCTATTCACTTAAACAAAAATTTTGGAGTGATTACAGCTAATAAACATGCTATTTCTAAACCTCTGAAGTGATATTATGATTCCAATAGACCATATGGCTTCAGTGTATTTATACTGCAATGAGCTCCTTGGAGTCTTTTTGCATGTCAGCTGTGACTAAGATGTCCTGGGGGCACACAGCAGGTTTGGGTGGTGGAGGGACCTGTGGTGTGGCTTGCGGTGGACCCCATGCTCATCACTGCTGTGAGCCACTCAACACCCCATCCTCCAAAAAAAAAAAAAAAAAAAGCTTCACCATTGCCAAATTTAAGGAAGTGTTTCTTCAACTCAAGTCTTCTTTCCCAATCCCAATTCTTAAATCAGTAATCAAAAGCTGATGTTAACTGACAAATTCAATTAAGCAAAAGTCTCTGCGTTGAGATTGCTGTGTCAACAACAGGAGCAGATGCTTTTCTAGAGGTCAGTATTTAATTTACTAAGACCCCATTCACTTCCTAGGAGCACTGAGCTCCATCAAGACCTCCTATGTCATTGGGAAAGTCACAGCTGCTCTAAGAGTTTTCAACAAGTACACAAGAAATATTATCGAATAATACAAAATGTCACTGACTTCCTGCAACATCAGCCCGATTCTTTAGAGGGACGACAGGAAAACCTCTTCTTTATAGATCACTGAGACAGTATTTTTTACTTATTTTCAGTCTGTTCCCTTAGAGTTATGTCATTAGACAGAGGTACAGTCACATTAACCCTATTGTAATCCTGCCATCCAGTGGAAAATGTGGCCTATTAGTAATTAATCTCAGAACTGGAGGTAATAATAACGCTCTCCACTTCACCAGCAGCACTGCTCAGCCTGCATTTATAGCTTGTACAAGGACCCTTGACACAGGAGACAGAACCAGGGGAATGTGTTAGCTACTGCAAAAATGAGATAGAAGCTACTGACTTTGTAACCTGTACTCCACCAAAAGCTTTTTCTTCATTTTTTTCTGGAGTTAAATACATACTTTAAGAGACTAAAGGTCCGTTGTTTTTTTCTTTTCATGCACACGTGTGAGACTCATTAATGTTAATTGGATTTATGAAAGTCTGTTGAAAAGAAACCGTAAAGATTTCACATTTGCAGGGAAACAATCAAAGGAACAATTTCTTGTGTGTCTCACTGATGAAGAGATGAGGAAATAATGAATGAGTCACTTTATATTATGATTCAAAATTCTTAAAATAGAAGCGATCAAAACACTGATTTCTGCATAGGTCAGATTTACGTAAGGGACTCTTTCTAAGAAACCAATTTGAACCTTCATGTGTAGTCCTGCTTCTAATTACCTAACTCGGAGAATAAATCATGGTCTCTGAATTGTAATTATACAGATTTGTTGCTATAATTTAATTTGGCAGGTGTAAAATAGAAGTGTAATTTCCTCTACCCCCCTGCAGTCTTCAAAGAGACACTGAACTTGAGCCATTTGATAATTTATTCCATATTGCAACTTTCACATTTACTATCCATCAAATTTCTGACAGATTTTTTTTTTTTTTTTACAAGACGATTATATATGGCTCTGGTTACTCTACAAACTAATTTGAAAATAAATCCAACATCCATCTCTTGAGTACAAGATGGTCAGCATCAGCCACTCTCTGGCCACCAGCGACCAAGGCAAGCTCAAATTTTCTGCTACCTGTGACGGCGGTGAGAAGATACACACTCTTCAGACGCACAGATTCGCTCTATGGGGACTACACCACGGTTGGTCTTCCGCTCGGTCACAGTGCAAGAGCTCTGTGGGCTGCAGAAGATAAGCTTATGGCTTATTCCTTATTTTTCCCCTCTGCCACAATCCGCAGGAGAGCTGCGTGTAACGCCTTTAGAAAATGCTCAGCTTGAGTTTTTCTTGCCTCTGCATAAATGCTGTTCTAATGATGACAAATCAATTCCTCTTATCAGTAGTGCTCCTGAGTACCCTTTAAAAGCATTTCCAAAATTAAGATTATATACTCCAGCAATTTTTAATATGAAAAAGTATAATCAATAAAATTATGCTGATCTTGCAGATGATTTGTGGAGAGTGAGAGTGAGAGATAAATATGAATTAGTTTTGGACAAGTTCAAATCCATCATCTTTCATAATTACAAGCTGGGTCCCTATGAATCACATGACTCAGCTTGGGAATCCCTAAAAAAGAAATTGTAAGTAGATTCAGTAGTTGCACATGAGTGATTTGATACTCAGAGCCAAAGCAAGTGCTGTCAGCAAGCACTGACAGATGAGGAGATCCCCAGAGAAAGTCAGTGGAGGACACCACTCCCACCAGCCAGCCATTATCTAGGATAAGGTGAGCAATGAGCACCCCACAGTCCCAACTGACCATGAGCAGGACGTGACAGTGACAGGCTGTGCTCCCTAAGGAACTTCATTACAGAAGATTTAATTAAAAGCCACTCTCCTACAGATCAAACATGAAATCTTAATGTTGACTGAAGATGGAGGAGACATTTAAGTTTCACATTTTGTTTCACAGCATAGCCAAGTAGACTAAGGCTGTTCAGCCAAGTTTTAGCATTACCAAGCGTGGCGATCTCATAGTCCCCCTGGCAACATCTTCCAGCACTTAACCACTCTCAAATTTTTCATTTCTCCTTCTATCTAATCCGATTTCCCATGTCCTAACTTGTGTCCATTGCCTCCCACCATGCACCTCCAAGAGGAGGCGAAGCAAAAATTCTCCAAGTTCGTTCAGTTTCTCAATGCAAGAACCTGAACAAACAAGGCAGATAATGCCGCCACTGCTTTTCCTTTTTACTTTTCTTCTTTTCTTCTCAGTTATTTATAAAGCAGGCCCATTCCAGGCACACTCTGTCACCACCTGCAGTTGCCAGTGTAATGCTACAGCTACCAGGTTTCGGGCGACTTTTCCTAATTACGTTGCCTTGACACTTCCAGACCCATGAGCACTCTGAGGTGTTTCATAAAGAAACTCAAGTCTTTTTGACATCCTGTTGGTAACAAGCTCTTCTCTCTGCTCAATAGGCCATTAGTATTACAACTCCATAAACCATTGGAAGTGCTCCTTTAAAACTATTTTAATTCTAATTCTTAATTCTACCTGTTCACTCACATTCGTTATTTGCCAAACAAACTGAGGGCAGATGATTTAGTGGCTCATTTGCACAGCAGAAGGACAAGCAAATATTATCTTTGTATTCCCCTCCTGTAAAAGTAAACTTTCCTTAACACTATGCCTACGTTTAAGGCTCAGGGCAAGCCCCACAGAGCAGGACTCCTATCAGCCCTCTCTCCCCTTTCCCCTTCCCTCTCAGGGGAGGATAAAAAGGGGAATGAGGAAGAAAGTGCCTCACACAAAATTGGAAGTTAAGACTATGAACAAAATGTATAGTAAGTAACAGTGATAAACAGAGAAAAGGAATATAAGGGCTATACGAGCATATACAAAACCAGCTCTGGGATGGGGATGGATTGTGCAGGGCACGTGGAGCCAGGCCTGGCCGTGCTGAGGGACAGCCCCATCACCAGCAGAGCCCGAGTGAGAAAGAAAACAGAGCAAAGCCCGAACTCCCTTTCCCTTTTACAGAGTGTGGCAGGGAAGGGGAGGGAATACCAGCTGCCCTCTGACTCCTCAGGGTCTTAGAGTTACCATGTGTCCATCCTCCCTCAATCTGTTTACTCTTAAACCACAACACGCTATCAGAAATTCAGCATTACTACTAATCAAATGCAAAGAACCAGCAAATCTCAAATCTATTCGGCAGCATATTCCACTGCTAACCCAAGAGTTCGCATCAACTAACTACATTTTAAGAATATAGCTAAATAAGCAGCATAAAATGTATTGTGCTTTTAAAAAAAAAAGTAAAACCTTGTTTCATTTGTATAAACAGTTGTTTACTGCTCATGCAAAAGAGCATAACATTCTTTATTTTATTAAGTTTCAAGAGTCTCACTTTTAAGCAAACCTAAACTGTATATCACTTTTTTTGACAATAAAGAACATTTTGTGAAAATACAATACTTAAAAAAACCAAACTACTGGAGACTATAGTCTAGTGTGCTATGCTGCAAGCACATAAGAAGCCAAACATCTCTGGTACAAAATTATTTATACCTCTTCTTTGTTTGTTTGTTTTTTGTTGGTTTTGGGGGTTTTTTAAATTTAGAAACCAAACTGGGTGATTAAATAGTCAGTACTTAACATCCAGATAAACATCTACCTACGCTGATACCCATACATCACTCAGGTCGCTTCCCCCTTCTCATTGTCCACACCTCCTCATGGCCACCCCTCCACTCTTTTCCAGCACGGCTAGCAATTAACCAAGAAGTGAATAGGACATGAAATTAGAAGACTACACATCTTTTTTTTTTTTTCCTAGAATAGAGAAGCAATGCTGCTGGAAAGTGCACGTTTGCTTTCTGCCATCTGGGAAGAGCTCAAGATCTACGCACTGAGCCTGGGATAGGCAGGTTTAGAAACCAGCAAGGCTTTAAATGAAAATCTTTGTTCATGCCGTTCTCCAAAATAAAGCCAACTGTTTCTGACCGAGCAAGACCAAGCATCTTATACAATGAAACATCTTAAAGTAAACTTCCCCAAATAATTATGTTTCCATAATGACTAGCTTTAAAATAAGTAAATAAAATAAAAAGCATTTAGCTTTATATAGAGAGTTAGGCTCAGGTTGCTCCATGGACTGCTCGGCTAGACCCCTGTATGCACCATAACCCTATAGAGACCCAAGAGTACACCCAAGTTTTAAGTCTAGACATTTGCTCAAATGCTGTGTTATGAAGTAGCAGCTGATACGCTATTCTGCAATAGGTATTGTGATCTCCTGTTAAAAACACTTTCAGCAAAAATGAAATAGATGGATCCTGCAGCTATTTAAACAGGTACCCTAGAAGAACAATTAGATTCTGACAAGTAAATCAAGTTGTATTTATTGAGATAAATAAATAAATAAATCCACAAACTTTATAAACACCTACACACAGAAAAGACTTTTTTCTCTCTCTTTTTTTTTTTTTTTAATCACAGTCTCACAGTTCTCAGATTCACAGCAAATACAAATCAGTGTAAGCATGTTAGCAGTAATCTGGAAAGGAAGCTGTTTTCCTAGTCCAGAAACTTATTTCTAGAAGGTGAAGAGGTAAATTTTACCAGACATTTCGCACCACAAAGTCTTATAGAAAACAATCCAACCAAGACTTGGCCAACGTAAGTAATATGGCTATATGCTGGCTGTGAGGAATCTAGCAACACGAATATTTGAGTTGAGCCGGGTCCCAGAGGAGGTAGCCTGATCATTTGCTAATTTTGGAAAGGAGTCTCTCTAAAAATAGCATTTTCACATCAAAAAAATCATTTTAAAGAAACACAAGTCAGCACAGTCAGACAAAAAGCACGATGAGTTCTAAATCATTTGTACAAACGAAGAATATTGATTAGATACTAACAAAAAATAAAATATCTTTCACAAATCAAATTTAAACATTTTCCAAGATATTTCAAGAATTTTAAGTCAAAATCCTGTTCTTTGTTGTAAGAAATGAGGAGACCAAAGCCAGGCAGGAGATCTGGAGATGATTTGTTCTTAGAGCTGGGGAGAAAGAATCTACATTTCCTTTCTTACAACACTATCTGTATAATCACCACCATTTAAAATTCCGTTTTGAAAATATTTGGAAATTTATGATCTGAACTAATTAAAAAAAAAATAAAAAAATAGGGTTCCACAGAAATTCATGTTCACACACAACTCAGATGGTTCAGAACAAACATCTTCTGCCAAGGGAAAAACGAAACCCTCTGCCCAATCTGTACCCCTGCCATGAAGAGTCCTCAAAGGAGGGGAATTGTAAACATATTTTAACAAAATAAATTAATTACACTGCTAGTTTAAAATTCCAGTTTCCTGACGCCTTCAGGCGGTTTCTTATCTCTGTTGAAAAAACAAGGTTAAACATGACAAATATTGTGCCTCCTTATGAGTAAATGTTGTTTTGTTTACTTTGTAGGGGGTTTTTTTAAACAACATTAAGTCATAGCTCATCATATAACAGCCTCTCAAGAACGCTGGAGGAAAAGCATTTGTTCTCGCTCTGGATGCATGGAAAAATAAAAGGGTCTGACTAGTATTTGTTTATAAGAGATTGGCCAGACACAGCTAGATTAGGAAGGCTCACTCCCTCTCCCATGTTTACATTTGAATCACAAGTGAGGAAACAAAACAGAATCAACTCACTTTCCACCACAACCACCAGGCAGTGTTGAAGAATCTATGCTATAAACAAGGTCCCCATCATTAACCGTATTAAGATACTAAATAATAACAAATGCTCTGGACTGATCTTTGGGGATTATTTTAGTCCATCCCTACATCTCAAGACGCATCTTTTCAAATAGCTTTGGCTTCTGCAGAGATTCATTCCTCCTGTTGGCATCCCTAAGTGCCATTTGAAAAAGAAAATACTGTAGCTGTCGCCAGTTAGGGGCATCCAAGATCTTGCAGCTACTTAGTTTAAGCCCCATTTGAAAACTCAACATGCTAAACTAAAAGGCTACTACTCCATCTCCTCTAGACAAGCTCCTCACGGTTAACTAGTTTTTTTCAGTGGTGAATCCCTGCTGATAGGAAGGTCAGAAAACCTGCATGTTCCCGCAGTCGACAGGAAAGGCTTTTAGAATTGCTATCGGCACTGATGGAAGGTTCAGTAAGTTTAATGAATCCCAAAATACATGTGGTACACATGCAGAAGCCAACGTGCTGTTTTCCAGTTAGTGACGTGTTCAAACAACAAGTTAGCGATGCTGGTTTTCGGTTAAAATAAATGTCAGTATCTCTCAGCTAAGAGATTGCTACAGTTATTTGCATCAGAAAATATTCAAGGCAAAGGCTCTCCTCAGACTTACGCTTTAAGGTCTCAATCTGAAAAAAAACTATGTGAGTGTACTAATTTAACCATGCTAATAATTTAATTACATTCAACAGAATACCGACGTGTTTGAAGCTTACCATGCATTTAATTAGCTTTTACAGTACAAAAGTCTGCCTCAGTAGTAGCCCTGAATCAGAGCTGTCCCAGTTTCAACCTGCTGCACATTGAACTCCAGCTCCTGCTATTTTTTGGACACTCACACAGAGTCTGACGGACAGGAGAATGCCACGTCTCCCTGCCCGAGACTTGTGACCTCGCAGGGTTGATCTAAAAACACACGGAAATGATGATGGCCTCCTGTTTGCCCAGCTCACCCAAGTGACTGTACTGATGATGCTTTGAATGAATACTATTGCCAAGAGTCTTCTAAAAAAAAGGAAGCTGCTTGTGTTCATGCAAACTCTGGAAGTAGAATACAGGTATGATTTTATTGTTATTTCCATTTCTACCAAATTATTTTGTTACCTTCTGAGCAGTGGGTTTTCAATCACGACTTAAGTGACACTGATTAATTACTCAAATTAAATGAGGCAGAATTTGTTCTGTCATTTTCCTGAGTTAGGTCTGCTCGGTTTCTCTCATAGAAAAGATGTGAACATTTTCAAGTTCCAAACTCAGGACCAGGAGCATGATGAAACACCCAAAGCCATCAGCAGATCCACGAGGGACAAAACAGGGATGACAGTAACAGGCGATTTTTCTCCCTTAACCATTATAACTCTCGCTTAACAACTCTACCCTACAAATTCCGCAACGCCAAAGATGAAAACCAATATATCACAGCAGTGCTATTGAATTCTGCCTGTATAAAATATGATTTTAAACTTACCCTCAGCTACTGGCAACACACACTATGGGAAACATAACTGCAGGACCTGTTTTTACCGGTATTTAAAATAAGCCTATGGCAAGTACTGTTTATTATACATATGGATTAGACAGCTTGAAATCAGCAGACACTTCCTCCTGATGATGCAGAAGACCAATACCTTCAGTATTCTTCATCAAGAAAGCTGTTTTATAGGTCGTTTACTTCTTGTTTACTGCAGTAGGGTACAGACATTTGTAATAGAAATTCTCATAAAATAGGTTATGTCCACCACAATATATTTACTTTAGTTCATCTGGAAAAACTAAAATATTCTACAAAAGGTAAAAAAAAAACAACTAACGACGACAGCCAGCCTGAACAACGGGTGGCATTTTCAAAAGACACTCCTGTATCAGTATCTGAATTCCATGGAGTGTTTCTAAAAGCAGAACTAAGCCCTAGGACTTGTAAAAGAAACTGTAAGTATTGAGAGAGAGAGGGACACACACACAGAGGTACATAAATAAAAATTCAAAGTAGTTTTGTTCAATAAACCTAAGAGGCAAGATAGTTGATGGTACAAACAACTGATTACTAAAAGATAGTCTAAATGGACATCCAACAGCTTTTTAAACAGGCCTATATCTACATTGTATTTTAAAGGTGAACATGCACTCCCTGCACCTATGTCCGAGCTGACTGGGAGGTATGAAGCTGTACTATACGATAGCCACCTAAAGTTCACATGAGCTTCCTCTCTGCAGGACTTTACAGCATTGAGTCCAGAGTCTTGAGTCCACTTTGAGATAACTTATACCTGCCTTCCTTGAAGCTGGGGACTGCTCTTTCAATTCTACCACCAAAGTCCCCCATGTACATACTTCTAATCAAAGTATAAACCTATATATAAATGTATGTGCACATAGAGAGGTAATCGTTACACACAAGTAACAGATTTCTGTGTTTGGTACACCTGAAACTACAGTCCTTTAACCAACTACTTACCAGGAAATGTTTTATCTTACCTACTTGTGTCAAGAAGACAATTAAAATTAGAAGTACAATAGCTATCTATACCGTATAAAGGTCTAAACTTTTCACTGACTTCCTTGGGCAAATAATAGGACCTGGCTCATTCTGATTACCAGAGAAAAACGTATTTGTCCAATTAAAATCAGTGAATGAGCCCTGCAAGGCCAGTTCTCCCTCACTGTACATCTCAATGAAGCTGATACAGAGCCACTTACACGAGTGGAATACCTTCGGGTGAAACAGTAGATATTCAGTCACTGCTCAGGTACCAGAAGACCAAGCAAAGAGTCAATTCTCTTGCTGACCAACCACAAATCGTACACGTAACTAGGATAATGCCTGAAAATGATTGGGGTTATACTCTGAAAGACATCTGTGACTCCAAGCAACTGATTTCTTCATACAGAGCTATTTTTTTCATACAGGTTTCAATACTTTTTGAGACTCTATGCTGCAAAACAGCAGTTGCAGCAAGGAGATGAAGTACACAGTAAGTGCATGAAACCTTCAGGAGATCCACCAGCAAGAGTTTGTAGCAAACAAACTTCTGTAAACTGCTACTGCTAAAAAGAACAGCCTTGCTAAAAGCTTCAAAGTCACCAAGTATGAACCTTGACAATAAATGGCCAAGCAATCAGGCCTATATTCGTTGATTAAAATACCAAGGCATAAGCAACATTACATGAAAAATACAGGAAGAGCATGAGAAACGTACAACATCATTGTGTATTACTGACCCGTGTGGGAAATTTTGAGTTTCTTATTCAAAAACCACCCACAAAAACCAGGCAGCAGTTGGTACACTTGGACGATAGTACACCAACAAAAAAAATCCCTTCCAGGGAGCTTCCACAGAGCACTCTTGTAGTAGATGTGCTACCATGATGAGACCGTACATATTTGAAAGATATTTCAGACAGTACAAATCGCAGCGGGAGAGGATAAAGCCGTATCCCACAGCCCAAAGACCACCAATTTCTTTTAACCAAACTTCTGCATCTCATTAAGGAATTTTAAGAGTTTGGAAGCTCTTCTTCCACATATGCTGAGCCCGTTTTCCATCAACTCATAATTCAGATTTGTTTTCCTGATAAAGAGCAGCAGATTACAATAGGGTGAGAGGGCCCTATCCCCACCGAACAATTGCCCAGTGGACCTGGGGGAACACACACTGTGAAAAGCTGTGCCATCAGATACCCAAAAATGCACATAGATAGGAGCTCTTCATCGTCCCTCGCCATCTCACCAAAGGGTCATTCACAAGAATTTTATTCTTATTTTATTTAATCAAAAAGGATGGTTTTTTTTATAGTACCCTTTGTTCTCAGTTTGCCTAAATCCACCCTGTGCTTTGTTCCCTCTTGTGTCTTCCACCTCTCTCCAAGTCCAGGTTTCCCCATAGAACTTCCCTTGAGGAACAGAACCATGGCCATACCTCCCTTGTCCTTCATTCCCACCCACTTTTCTCCCCCTCCCAAATAACCCCATCTCAAGCCCTGCAAACATAGATAAGATATAGAGAAAAGCCATGCCTGAGAATTAGGCAATAGAACCATTGTTATTCCATCTTTTTTTAAGCAAAAAAAAGTACTTCTCTAATGCTCTCCGCTGAGACAGTTTTTTTTTGGAGGGACAAAGCTTTGTGGTTCATGTTTCCTATTAGGTGAGCAAGGGTTTGCGGCTCTTTCTTTCTCTTCCCTTCTGGAAGCTTCGAAGCAAAACTTTATAAAGCTTTAAATGACTAATTCTGTGCGAAACAGGATGCAGACAGCAGATGTACATGTGAGGACCACCCACAGGGACAAAGAATCAGGGAAAAGTGTCTCCTGGTGACTTCTCTTAGAGAACAGGGCAAAAAACATAAGTTGCAGCTGAATACCAGGTCACTCCAGAGAGGGACAGTAGCACCTTCCTCCCTCAGCTCCAGGTTTAAAGATACACTACGTGAAATCATCTTGAAACCACATCTTCACCACTTAACAAGGGATGTCTTTCTAGATAGAGTATGGTGGCAGAACTTTTAAAGAGATGTAAAGCTTAACAAATATCCTAAGTTTTGCAGAGAAGCAATTCTATGTCGTACAAGCAGAGGCAGTTTTCATGTTCCTCTCAGTTCATGAGGAAGCAGTGATTTTTCAAAGCTTGGAGCATAGATGAAGGCAGGCTGAACGCTTTACATCCAAGTCAGAGCGGCTCCAAAAGATTTCTGGTTTTCAGATTTACAAATTGCCGTTTCTCCTAGTCAGTCTGGGATGTAAGACACCAACAGCATATTAAAAGGCTGCATTCTCACTAGAACTTGCAAAGACATATTCTGCTTATGTGTAGAATTGTATTAATACAATTGTATTTGTATTAGTAAGGATTTTAATCTTAAATTTGTAAGCCTACTTGCAGTGAAAGTGAGTGATCCTCTGCAACCATGTAACATCTGATTTCCCCCACATAAACTGGCTGAAATAGACTCCAGCACCTCAAACTGTTAGCCTGAACTATCCAACCACCCAACTGGACAACCCAAAGGTGTCTCTACCTCCTTGAAATCAAAAATCACTCAAACATAAAAGTCTTTATGTCTGCAAGGACATCAAAAAAGTGAAGGACTGTTGCTGTCCATAGAGCAAACATCAAGAACTCTCCTTTTTTAACCAAGCAGAAACTTTGACAGCTACACTGCTCACTGCCCACAACAAAAGCTTTTAAAGGTAAGGTTTGTCATGGCAAATCCAGAACCAGTACTGGCTTTTCTCCCCTCACATCGAGTCCATCTCACTGGAGAGCAGGGTTGAGTTAAATTTCTCTCCAGAGTAAAAGTGGTTCAAAGCCTACACAATATATTTATTTGAATTTTAAGTTAACACCACTCTTTCCAGACATATTTTGGTCACTAATGTTTCACCAGTAAATAAATCCATCGGGAATGATGAGAATATGGGGCTGTATTTTTGCTAAGGGAAAAAAAAAAAAATATTAAAAAGCAAGAATACAATGCTATTGAAGCAGAATCATTTATGAATCGCAAGATAATACACAATCCAAAAGTTCCATCAGAGTATTCTCAGTCTTGCCAAATGCATCCTCACTGACATTGTTCAGTAGAAAGAAGGAGATGTATCGTGTAATTATTTGAAGTGCACCAAATATTTTTACAGTAGGTCCTGGCTTTGCAACAGCAACAGTGAAATATTACACACACATTGCCATCTCATGGATACTGCAACTACTTGTTTAAAATTCCAACAATGTAATCCCTAACAGAAAATAAATATGCAGGATCTGCAGCAAATAAAATTGTGGTAAGATTTACAACTCAAAAGCGGGAACTTCACATTTGAAACAGTCCAAAAATCTGCCTCTGATTCTCTCGTAGTAGTTACTATTTTTATGACTTGGCTCAGACTTGCTTTAATCTCTTTATTTAGGGAGAAACTGCAAGCTTGCCAACTCCAGCAAATGTTAAGTACTTTAGTAAATTCCCCATCAATATAGGTCGTGCATTCGAGGGAACAGGAATGCAGAGAGTAAGTTCTGCTCCATCTTCTCCAGAGGGGATTTTGGAATAAGACAGTGACAGGAGAGAGCAATAAACAGCACGGCTAAGCCCTTCTTTCAGCTCTATCCTACTCTCCAGACATCTGTCCGCACTTTGTTGTGCCGGGATTGAGATGCTACGTGATGCAGCTCACCCAGCCTCCTGTTATCGTACATCCTTTTATCTGAAACAGGCAGGAGAGCACATGTATTGCCAACGCTATCGCGTCATAACTCTGCCATTAAAGTTCAGCAATAGTAGTGAAGCGAGTCCAAACAAGGCAACAAAAACCACAGGAAACCCAATAGATGTCAAAGTATCAAAGTACGGCACAGCTGTAATAGACTATGCAGTCTTCCTGGAGTACCAGACAAACTGCCTAAACCCAACAACTCCTTTCAAACCCAGAGTTTTGCTTTTAAGAAAACTTGGCGACCAACAAACAAAACCGCACAGCTTTTCCGAAGCTATCCTCGGGCAAATGACTCTCTCTATCCAAAGAGGTCAGACTTCAAATAAACAAGTTTTGGGTCCTTCCTTCACCTTATCAAGCAGGACCTCCAGCTGTCCCTGGCAGCGGGGTGATGGCAGGCAGCGGGTGACCCAGACGAGCCCTCCTTGCCGAGGGATGCCCATCAGCCACCTCAGCGGAGCAGTTGCCGCCTCTCCCCGACCTCCCCACCCCGCGCTGAGGGCGGTGGAGCCCCAGCCCTGCAGCTCCCCCGCCGAGAAGAGTCTCCGGGCTCTCCGTTCACAGCCTCTTCACAACCGGCCTCCGCATTAGCAGCTGAGAACGGACATGAAAGCACCTACCCGAGGCTGCCCCAGGGAACACGAGGAGCCGGGGATAGCCCTCCAGAAGAGATGGGGAGCCCTGAGGCGCTGAGGGCAGGCGGGCGCTGAGGGCACCGCATCCCCAGGGTGGGTATAAAGCGCCGCCGACCGAGCCAAACCCCGGGCAGCTCCCGGCTGCCTGCATCGCCGGCAACGCACACGCAGCGGTTTCCAGTTAGCCGGAGACGCCGCTGTGAAGAGAAGGGAAGGGGAGAGGGGAGGAAGGCAAGAGAAGAAGCCATTACCAGAGTTTTGTTCCCGTTCTTGCTGAGGGGGCCTCGGAAAACTCCCTTGNTTATAGCGAGCAGCCTTGCCGGTCGGCTGCACTGAGCCAATGGCAGGGAGCCACTGGGCTGATACCGAGAGCTGTCAGAGGAGGACATCTGTCACACGCCGCCTTCACCGCCACCCACAGCCCCCACGCCCCGCTGCCCCCGCCGCGGACGGGCCGACATCCCTCTCCCGCCTCCCGCCCCCGGG
>VWZK01001998.1:0-35988 GCA_013396935.1 Baryphthengus martii | reverse complement strand
AGGTGGGGGCAGACCCGTCCCCCCAACTACGGCGACAGCCAGAGCCCCGCATGTGCCGTGTGTCCCCGCGGAGGTGCCCCCTTTTTTCTGGGTGGGTGCACTAGTGTGGTACCTCCGGGCCTGGGGTGCGGGGGAGGGGCGGCGGGCACGGAGAGATGCCCAGTGTTCCTGTCCCTCCCTCCTCCCTCTCCTCCTCCGAGCAGCCTCCGCGCTCTGCCACCGCACCCTTTTCTTTCTACTATGTTTGTTGGTTTCGTGGGTTGTTGTTGTTTTGTTGTGTTTCTTTTTTTTTTTTTTTTTTTTTTTGGGTGGGGNCCGCTGGGAAACTTGGTGGTTGGTTTGTTGGGCTCTGTTGTTTTTTTTTTTTTTGTTTTTTTTTTTTTTTTTGGGGGGGGGGGGGGGAGCTTGTTTTTTAATGCCGAACTCAGCAGACACCGAAACCTTCCCAGGGCGGCGCAGCCCCTCTGCGGCCCCCGACTCCTTACCGAGACCGGCCGTCACTGCCGGCACGCCCGGGGAGCCGCCCCCGCCCGCCGCTCTCGGCTCTCTCCTGGCCCGTGACTGCCGTTAACGGGGTGAAATCGGTCATTTCGCATCCCCGGTTTAGGGCAGGCTCCATCTCGTCCTTTGCCGGCTTGCAGCCGGTGCGGCAGCTTTTCATCCCGCCTCAGCCCCTCCCCGCAGCATGCTGCTCGGCAATCTCCAAAATGAAAAAAACCACACAATAGTAATAATTAAAAAAAAAAATAAAAAACGGGAGCGTGCTGGCAGAAGTTCTAGATCACGGCGTGTTTTCGATGAGGATGGGAGGGGCCGCGGGGAAGGGCTGCGGCTGCATCCCCACCCCGGGGTGTCCGCCNCGGTCCGGCCCCGGGAGCCTGCGGAGAAGGCTCAGCCTGCCCGGCCTCGCAGGGCCTCGGCGGCTGCAGGGAAATGAGAATAACCACGGTTGGATGCGGGCTGTGCCGCTGCCTCTGCGATCCGCACCCTCAGCCCTAATGGACCTATAACAGCTTCGCTCGGTTTATAAACCTCCCTACAAACTATGGATGAAAAACCATTAGGTACATCAGCACTGCATTCCTTCACCATCCCAACTGTATCTTTTTGCAGCACACAAATCGGAACATGCTACTAGAACTACAATTTGTCACAGTCTAAGATCCGTGTTTAATAAAGATGCTCAAGTCCTTCTCCACTCACCCCCTCAGAGATCTGCGATTTGTGGCTTTATCACCTAAGACTTTAAACACTTTTTATCTGGCTCCTCTTCCAGCCTGCTTTATCTTTAGTCTGCATTGCAAAAACTCAGATTTATGGGGAGAAATTCCAGTGCCAGCAGAGGAAAGACCTTAGAAAAGAAGCCCAGAACCATGATGTAACATCTGAAAATGTCTCAGTCAGCATTGACTGCTGGCAATAAAATACCACCATCCCATCATCTCGTCCTCCAAAATAAAGGAACTGCTTGCAAAATACTGGGGGAGGGCAGGGTGAAAACACACACACCACTTTCCTGACAGAAATTCCTGTCTTTGCAGTCTGCATCCTTGATGAAGGAAGCCCCAATTTATGAGAGGTGCCTTTCTCCAAGATAAGCGTTTTCTACTGTTACTTCCCTTCGTACACAGTGAATAGAGTAAATTTTGACAGCTGTCACTCACCCTGCAGCATTTTCAGTCCTTACGAAGGAATCACAGAAATGGCAAAAGTGGAAAGTTTTGACAGCTAAGACACAGGTGAGAGATCAGAATTTGCTGCTTCTTGTTACAGCCAGGAAGGAGGGTGGAAACATACATGCGCATAGCAACACTTTTTCTGCTCATGAGGATGTAAGTGTACATCCTGACATAACCAGCAAGTTTATTACAGTGTAAAAATGAAGTTGATATTATAAATATTTGATAGATTCAACAACATAGCACATTTAAGGCCCAGTTCCTGTGTCAGACAGGATTTATAGGTGTGGTTCTCTTTCAGAAACATTAACGTTTTGGTAGGATACAGTAATGAAAAGATATAAATTATGCAATAAATACAATTACGCAACTCCTTTCTGGGAATAAATATATCCCAATTTGGACTAGAACAAGTTATTTTTACCCTCTAAAATGTAACATTATGGGTATGTCAGGACCCTTCTCCCTGCAAGTAAAACCCTTCACACAGTCTACTCCGTGCACCCACCTTTTCAAATGATCGGAATATCTTTCTCTGAAATCTTTGCACCCACCATTTCATGACACGGTGCTGACAAGTTTACACCTGCTACAACCATACATTGCCCCTTAAGGACATGAGAAATGTCTTCTTGTAGCAACAGAGAGATAATCCACTCCCATAGCTGAAGTCTGAAAAGATCCACTCGCTTTGTAACAAATGAGCTTGTCCAAAACAGCTTTAAAAGCTGCTATAGCTTCTGCTAATGAAGAGACTTGTCCTCCTCTATTAAAGGGGGAAAAAAACCCAAACAACTAAAGACTACTTTGTTCCTCCAAAGCACTCTACAAGGAAATGCCAAGTTGTACCAGACAGCACCTAATAAGCAAAATATACGTTTTTCTACTCCTACTGACACTGGTTGAACTCTTTTTTTTGGCTGTTTCTCTGATACTTTGCTATCCCCAGTTCTTCGTGTGCGTCTTCTTTAATCCTTCATGGTACTTTTCCTGCCTCATTCTGTTTCTTTACTGTGATCACACAGGCTCAAGATGTTGCTTCCTTCCCAAATATATATACCTTTTTAAAATCCCAATAAATTGGTAATTTCATCAGTCCCTAACCCTGTGGCTCCTACATACTATTAGTCTTACCTATTTCTGTCTGTGTCCTGTTCCCCTGGGTGAGTATCTGTGTTTTGAGCTGTGTGTACAGCTATTTATTCAAATCTCCGCCATATAGTAATAACCAGTACTGCTGATGTAGTCATTCTTTTATTCTCCATGATATTTCTTATTTAGAAAAACCTTCAAGGAGTTGGTTGCTGTATAAAACGGCAAATATCAATTCAAGAATCAGGCTCTGGATTTGAGAGGCTTTCTGGAAACCCTGTGAACTAGAAGCCAGTGAACAAGTGATGCTAATTCACATACAATGTGCTGGTTTTCTGCCTGTGACAATATCCGGTATTCTGCATTTTAATATTTAATCATGTTCATCATTCAAGAAATAGTCCTAGCGTAATGCAGAAAAAATTATTCAACAGGTTTATAAACAACCTCCTGTTGGTTAACAGTCTTTAAAGCATGGCACAGAGTATGTATAACCGAGTGAATATAGCCTGAGAAATCATTCACTTGCTGCTGAAACACAGCCATCAAGGACAGAAAGAAATATCTGTGCTGTAAGTCACAAGAAACTCAATTCAGCTCCCATAGCAATTCTTATTGAATTCCGTAAAATTCAGTTTATCCTAAGAATATCTCCCTGTAAGTCATCTACTGTCCGAGACACACCTTTTTGCCATCTCTCCTGCACTTTCAGTCTCCTCTTATTGCTTGCTTTTTTTTCCCTTTTCACTTAGGCTTGGATATTTTTCCCTGTTTCAGATGTCTGTCATCCTTGCGTTAAGTGGCAGGAAAAATGGGAGTATCCCGTGTGCCTTTTAGAGGCCATTATGGTGTAATACACATTATACGCTATATTACAACTGTCTTCATTCATCAACTGTGGGGGTGGTGCAGCTAGAAGAAAGGAAACTGGGACACTCTGGTAGCCTAGTTCCTCAGCACATCCTTCACCATATGTGAAGAGTATCAGAGTGGGTTCCCTATTTCAACATATGAGCTAAGTGGAGTGCTGGTATCACAGGAGCTGGTATCACAGAAGCTAAGGAAAGACAACAGTGACTTAAAGCCTTGTAGCAGGCAGTCAAATCATGGGCTGTATCCTGCAGCCCTCAGAAGTCATGGGAAGAGAACTGCCAAGGCTTAGACAAATATTTCTGCTTGATCCCGAAAGCAGCAACAAAGATTTATTAAAATATGCTGTATTGTATTTCTTTTCTTCCCTCCTTCAGCCCTCCAAAGCACATAATCATATACTACAGCTCTTGCAGAACAACTACAGGAAGAAACAGTTTGGCAGGAATTACCCCCTCCCTCTTTTCGTGTATCCATCTATATCTAGCCCCGAACAAATTCACATGCGCAAAAGATCTCGACGCTTTTCTGCCCCTTCTCTTCCAAATTACCAATAGTAGCACCGTCTGCTTTAGGGTACTAACTATTGAGAAAAAAAACTTTCTGTTATTACTGAATCAAATACACTGTTCTTGGTATCCTCTTAACGTTTGTGCTGCATCATTTCCCCAACAGCTCATGCACATTCCTCCTTTTTTTCTACCCTAATCCCTCCCTAACGGAAAAAAAAAAACAGAAACAAAAGACACTGTGAATATGTCAACAAGTAACTGATGTACCCACAAAAATATTAGATAGCAGGAGACTTTTACAAGGGCCAGAAAACACCTGATAGCCCAGCCAAAGTAAAAGAACCCTCTGCAAAAGCAACCGTTGCCCGTTTCAGGTAGTGAAAATGCAATTCACTCTGCTACAATAAACACTGTCTTACAAGCAAATCCTCCATCATGCATGGTTGGAGAGTGACTTTTCAAGTCAGATGGGTTATGGCCATTTATCAGAAGCAGATTATTTTCCTTGCCAACACCTGCGCAACTTTTTTCCAGAGTTAAAAGATCTGGAGTCTAAAGAACTGAGCAAAGTTCTTCCACAGTCCATAGGAAACGTCACCTACACTGAGCTTGGGCTCGTTTACTGAAGTAGTAGGTATTTCCATAGGAAAAAGTCCTGAAAATCACCTCAGGACCTGGCATAATCATCAAGCTTTTCCACTGGGTGGTGGTAATGAGATCGAGCTGTTCAGGAGAGCGGATAATAGAAGAACTCAGAACACAACCAGTATTCATTCTGCCTCTCTCTCTCTCCATACATATTTTCCTGTGTGTGAGGATGAATGCATAGATACACAGCACTGGAAACTTCTCTGTTCATTAGTCTTTATGCCACAATAATAAAAGATTAAATAAAATAGTTTCTAAAAATCTTCCAAAGAATGAAAGAAAAAAATTTAAACATTATGGGAAGGCCTAGTGTGCTATCTCTAAAATTAATCTGAAACACCATTTGCTAATTTGGCATTCAGTTCAACACCACGATATTTTCCATGTAAAAGCTGAAGAGAGCTGGGGTGATAGTGATGTCAGGTCAAAAAAAAAGCACAATATTATTCCATGAACGAGACAATATAAATTAGAGATCCACTGGGGAAAAAAGCCTCCAGTGATTAATATTTTAATACAATTCATTGAGTTCAATATATGACACACTATTATGGCTTCCTTTTCCATGTGACCTGTAACAGTCACAGAGAAAAAAAAAAGTGGAAATGAAATTAAAAATGATGTGTTTACTTTCCTAATATTACACATTTCAGTGAGACCAAATTTTTAGAATGGAAATGTTTGGCATCATCTGAAAAATCAAACTCCCTTTACAATATTTATGGTTACAACCTCCCAATTTAAGACACTATAAATCACATTAGGCATTAATTGGTTCACTTTTACAGGGCACTTGTTCTAACAATACCAAAACACAGCAGAATATTAAGTACATCCTGGGGAAGGATATTTCCAATCTTCTATAATATGATGTATTGCCACGTACAATTTAGATCGTACTGCTTTACACCACAGCCTATACAAGAAGCAGGTCAGAGTTATATATGTATAAAATTGAAGAGCTTGTTTTAAACCTTCAGCATCAGTGAGGTTGATGATGGTGATCAAGACAATTCTAGCTGTACCTTGTGGATCCTGAGCACTGCAGCACACGACACATGTTGTCGATAGCACCGCAAGGCTTGCTTGGGAAAATGAAGCAAGAGGCAGTGACTGTCAGAGCCTTAGCTCCACGCTGGTTTACTGTTCTGCACCAAAGTTTCATCTCCTGATTTTATCTGAATAGACTTTTTATGGTTAATTTACCTTTTTTTATTATACAGCTTAAAATGGCTGTTAAACTTCTTGCAGAAAGATGCATGAACTGCATGATATGTCATCATAATTCTAAAACCCCGCCAGTTTTATGACTTATGATTTAAATACAGGTGGATACTTGCAGTACGGTAGTAGTCTTGAAGTACTCGTTACAGTCCTCCCCTGAGTGGTGCTTAACACTATCAACTTACTGTGTGAAAGGCCCTGTTTACTCATTACAACAATTATATTATTTTTTCCCTTAATAACTAATGACTTACCAATCTGGCTGCTGTAGCGAAAGAATATAATTACAAATAGGCATGATAAAAACACTATCAAAAGAATTTAACCTAACTTTCAAAATATTAATAACTTACGTGCTTAATTAGAGATAGCCACATCAAAATAGCCTTGAGCTATTTTTAGCTATAGATTACTAGCTGAAAAAAATTTCATTAGAAGAAACAAAGTCAGTATTGTTCTAAAAAATAGAGAGGATTTCCAAAGCCTAGCATATAGGTTTTGGCATTTTGACAATTAAAAAATGTCTACATAATTCATTTAATTAAGTAAAAACTTACATATTAGCTCAAGCTATATAAATCATGCTAAGTTTTATCTGAATGTACATTTTCTTGGGTATCTGTAAAACCTGTGTAATCAGAAAACAAGGCAGAATACTATTAATAGCAATACCAAGACAACTGCCATGGGTGAACTGAAAATCTTTGCCCAAGCAGCAACACGAGCAGTTGTTTTTTCATCCAGTTTTTGAGTTGCCTTGGAGTTATATTGCTCTTGTACTGCTGAACCCTGAATTAACAGTCGTCTTTGTCTCCAAGCTGGGAGGAAGAACTATTGCTACTTTTAATGACTGCACATCAATTTAATTAAAATAATAAGCATTCTGATCTCATCTATTTATTACTTGAAAGAAAAAAGGTTTAGATAAGCTTCAAGATTTTTCTGCTCTAGAGCTATATTCACATGGCCCCTTAGACCAACAGTTCATGGTGGTAAGTACATGGATATGGCCACCAAAAATAAATCTTCTCCAGTTTTAAAAGACCATCTTCCGCTTCTCTTTTGGTATAATCATTACACAGTGTATGGAGAGAGAGAGAGAGAGAGTTAGGAGCTTAATTTCCCACTTTCATTATTCTTACGTACACTCCAGTGTCACTCGACATGCTTCCATAACTGTATGTTACATTTGCTCCACATAAACCTGAAATTAGTGCAGGATATCTAGATCTACAACACTCAAAATAATGCATATTTGCCTTTACAGAATTTCAACACTAACACCTCCCAAATATATTAAATTACCCTTGAACTAACCTTAACACTGTCACTCCCATTAGAATGAATGACCCTAATGCATTAGAAATGCAAGGGGAAAAAAAAAGCATAAAATGTTTTAAAAGTCAGGACAAAGATAAAACTCAGCTATTCCCTGGGAACCAGTGCGCTGTGTACTTTCTATAGAAAAATGCCTTTACCTCAAAGCAAAAACATTAAAAAAAAACAGAACATGCAGAAGAAAAAGAAAAACCAAACAACAAAAACCCTAACATCTGCACTCAAATTCTCACCACTCTAGAAGAAATGACATGTTTGAACTTGCTGATCTCAGTTAATTTGGAAAGAAGAAAAGAAGGAAACAAACAAACCAGCAAAGAAACCCCAACCCTACTACTTTTGAAGCAGATCTTGAGATTTGTACCTTGTAGTTATCAAGACGGAGCCTGGTAGATTCTGCCACAGCCAAAATGGTCCCTCACCCCCTTACACTGTCTGAACTTGACACTTTGCAATGTCTTCACTGCTACACTTTTGTCAGCTTGAAATCCCTATTAATTATAGGACCTAATACTGAAATCAAATAATCTTCAAGCTTTTCTCTTCCTCTCTACAAATTGCTTACTTCTCTTGCATTACTGAAAGACACTGAAGTCCCTCTATCCCTGCAGCTCCTGCTGGTAAAGCTTTATTGTCATTACTTTAATTCTCAAATGTAAATTGATTTCTTGAGCTTCCTAGTCATTTTTGTACATCATCTCTAAATTCCCCCTGCTCGCTTTCCAGAGCAGAAAATTCTCTTATAAAAGTGTATTTATATCCAAATGACCAAAAGTGTAACCTACTTGCAGACAGATTATGGTTAAAGATCATCTCTTCAAGACAGCAATTTGAGTTCTTTGGCTGCATATTCATCTCCATTATGTCCTCCATGTTATTTTCAGAAAGCTAAACATGGATTAGTTCTGTAATAACACCATAAAGGTTGAAAAGCAGGAGCTGTAACAAAATTGTCTCATTCAGAGTCTTTAAGAATAAAAATAACATCCAGGGAATGCCACTGCAAAAATGAGCTGGAATATCAACATATAGGGCACACATCTACCTCTATGCTGCTGCTCCTTGATAGTCTCCTTCATCTTTCTTGCTTTATACTTGCAGAGGTTCTCCAGTAAGGGCTGACATTGATACTCCAGCCTGCCCTTGCTCTATCCCTTCAGGGCTGGCAAGCCCAGGCCATCTTTCACATCAGCATCACAGACTCAGACTCCTCACACCCACAATTTTTCTCATGGCTTAATTTTCAGTACAGTCAATTCTTTGACTGTAGCTGATGCTTCATTTTGCAAAATATGTTTTCTTATCCTTTCTCATCTGCAGTTTACTCACCCTTCATATGAGGAACTAATGAGAAAACCAAATACTATTTGTATGAATTTATTAGCAGGAAGCCAAATTTTGCTCAATATTGCAACTGTGTGTTTTGGATTTCACAGAAGATACCTCGGACCAAAGGCTAGCAGCAAAGTAAATGGATTTTGGACAAAGCATTTTCTAACCACATCTCCTGAAAACAGCAGCAGGAAGCCAACTCAGTGGTCAAAATTGGATCATAAAGATGAAAAACCATGTGTATTTCTGGTCTTTAAATTGCTCCTCTACAGAGCGATAAGAGACATCATATAGAACCTTATCAGGATTTAATTTCCTAACAGAAATGAGAAAGAAATGTGCAAACCCCCTCTTACATGATCTAACATTAGACTGCAGTACATGATAAAAATATCTTAACAACGGGCGTATAGCTAAGGACGATAAAATTCTCTCTCTTCTTCCTGTAGATGCCTTCTATGTACAAAGCCATTTAAAAATACCGTATTTCTGGTTTACTGTGCATGACTTCTTCAGGAAATGTTTTTTGGAAAAATCTGCACACAGTTACTGTATCTTTTTAGTGTTTCTGTAATGACAGCTCTTAAAAGACTCTTAGCATATGAGATTTATGAATGAAACCTGTCACAGAATATGTAGTACAAACCCATCATTGATAAATTTCTTTGTGATTTAATACTTAACTGTAGTCTACCTGTATCATAAAGAGTCTGTACTACAAGCCACCAGTATTATATGAAAGACCTACTTTGTATGTATTTGTATTTTGTATGTGCATCTTTTCTGTGTCATGCCGCATCTCCTCTCTGACTCTTGTATCCTGAATTCTGTTTTAAAAATCCCCCACATTTTATTACTTTTCTGAGCTCTACTAACTACAAGGTTACTTCCAGATCACCTCAGGTTTTGAAAAGGTTTGTTGTGAGCAATATTGTCCTTTTCAGCAAGAAAATGAGTAAATCTTACCACAAATGTTATACTTTTCCATATTGTGATGTATTTATTGCAGGGACAATACAAAAAGCATTTAAAAACAATACAGGCACGTTCAGCATCCATGTATGGCCTCTGGGAATAGTGGAGACAAGCAATGCTCTGGATTTGCCAGCACTTCCTCCACTATGTCACGGGCAGCATTTTAAGAGGAGTGGCTGGAGGAAATAAGGGCTCCCTCCCTCAGCTTCGTCTTTTTTTTCTGCTCTGCAGGCTTTGCACTTTCACCTCCTAGTGTTTCTAATCTCATTCTGAGATTAAAATCTAAAATGATTGTTACAACAGTCAGAATAGGATTATTTGCTACTGTAACTATACTATCCTGTAATATAGGCTGTTTTCATTTTACAGCACTACTAGTACCATTAAAAGGAATAGTTTTCTAAGGCAGTCTTATCTTTTTGTTAAGTAAATTTTAAAAGGCTAATTATTAATAACATGCAGTAACATATGTATGCCTGAACACACTAAGGCTGTGTCTGTCCTGTCTTGTTCTAACAATTTATGACTCCTACTTGCCATGCTTCTAGAAAAAATACAAACAAACAAACAAAAAAACCCCACAAGAACTATTTATAGTATATATTCATCACATCGCTTCCTAAAAATGTCTCGGAGAAGCGTTTAGAGGTTGTTTTTTTTTTTTTTCCCTCTCCACATCTATTGGATGACGAAGCAGATAGGATTTCCCACATTCATCTCCAGTATGTCTTCTGCGTCAGCCTCTGATGTGACTCTGTATACATATGCATAGTATAGATCTTGGTTGGGTGCCATGCCTGCTTGGGAAGCCAGACTTTCAACCCGCTCTTCATGTCACAACCAAAGGCATCCGACTTTATGAAATTACACAACAGTCTATACTGTTAAATACATTTTGGCGTGAAAAAGCTTCAGATAAAAAAAGTTTCAGCAAAGCCTGACCTTTTCTTGGACATGCTTCAAGACTTACTGTAACATTATGTTCTGATAATAGAAACTCCTCAACTGAATAAGCAAATATTTAATTCTTACAGATATCACCCTAAGGAGAATTTCAGTTAAACATAAATGGCATGATTACCTAATGGGCATAAGCAAAATGTTAGGAAAGCAGAGTGTTTGGATAAAACAGCCACGATTAATTTTTCATTTGATTTTTTTTCTCAAATATAACATGCTTCTGGAGATTATACTTAGTGAACATACTCGTAGTTCCAGGCCCACACAGTATTTTAATTCCATAAGGTGTGTGGGAGGTTTTTTTAAATCCACATAATTTTGTGGAGTTTTTTTGGGGTTTTTTTCATGTTAAATTATTATCATCAGATGGAGGGGAAATTAAACATTCTGTGTGTATTAAAAGCCTTGGTCTTCTTGACTCCTATTACCAACTGCTAACTACTGCTAAAACTCATCCATTTTTGGAACATGAACAACCTTGATAGCATCAGATGAAGACAAAATAAAAATAGAGCTTTGGCAAAGCTTGTGAATTGAATTCCGGTATTTCGGAACACCGTGTAAAGTTCTTGATTGCCTCTGCAAATGTAACTCACTGCATTAATATTGAATCTAACTCATTTCCTAACTTTTCTAAGAGCAGCCAGAACTATAATCATGCTGGAAAAGAGGGGAACTGAATAAAAATCCAGGCTATGTAATTAGTTGGGATTTGGTTTTTCCTGATGGATAATGAAGACTGCTGTAAGATGACAGGAAAGGTTTTGTGAAAATCGTTCCTGAACAACTCTGCGTTTAGTTTTCCTTTCTTTTCGGCATCTTACGTAGGTTAAGTTTCCTCTCCTTGCCTTTTTTCTGAGGATGGTAAAAGCTATCTTCTTCATCGCCTTAATTATTTGGCTTTTAAAGTGACTGGAATTAAAACGCATCTTGTATGTTTTCTGTCTTCACATAGTCCTTATTTTGACAGATAGTCCCATATACAGCATTTGGATTTCGTCACTATTCAGACAGGCAGTAATAAAGATACTTAACGAGCAGCAAGCTTGGTTGATGCTGTCTGGGTCCTGTTTATATGACATAACCGCGCATCTGATTCATCGAGAAGAGGTCCCTGGAGCACAGCTCTACACGGCAGGGGAAATTCTGGCTTCCTGAATAGGACAGCGCTGTCTTGACCCTGCATGTCTCTGCAGTACGTGTTGATACATACAAGGTGGCAACCATGTTTTTCGCAATCCCTCCAGCACTATTCAGAGCAAATGTGTTCTGCACAGACCTTCAGGAGGACGATGCAACTCCTATCACCTTCCCGTCAAAAAGCGCACAGCTGAAAAACTCCACTTCATAAATATATCTGGCCGAGCTCAAAAACCCTCCGCTCCAGATATTCCAGATCCTGCACTCAACACCTGCATCTGTCTTGTCTGCAATGCACTGACCAAGCCTCTGCCAGACTGCAAGCTCATAAGGATGCTCGAGTGAGGCAAGTATGGAGACACTCCATGGCTGCACATCAAGGTGCAACATCACAGAGGTGATATCATGAAAAGGCAGATATTACATATTCAGTATATATCTCACCACTTTTTCCCCCTTTCACAGATGAAGAGTTGCCTGAGGTCAGGCAAACGAGCTGGGAAGGCTGCTGGAGTTGCTTGTGTGTCCAGACCACGTTGGGTAGTGGGAGAAGCAACATCTCTGGGAAGAGTTATCCTGGGACAGTGCTGTGGGCTCCAGCCCGAAGCAGTGCAAGCATCTCCATCAGCCAACCAAGGCAGTCTGTCCTGCTCCCCAAGGTCCAGCTCAAAAACCACCACACAGAATCTTGGGCTGTCCTCAGATCCCAGATGGATCTTTTGTGACTGCCACAGCCTGGCAACAGGCATGTGACATCTCGGCCCACCAATGCTCCTTGTCTATGTTCTTATACATAAACATGTTAAAACCAGTGAACATCAGGAACACCAGTTGACAACATCAAGGAGAGGCAGATGTAGATTTATATGTAATTTATGCTGATGTACGTACAATAAAAAACAATTTGGTGTGTCTTATGTAAAATCCTTGACTAGCCAACATCCTATCAGGTCTAGAAAATCATGTACGTGGTGGCAACAGAGGACCCATCACTCAGATGTGGTGCTTCACAGGGTAAAGCCACAGCCACGATCCACAAACAGGGTGGAAAGATACCAAGCAAAATTCTGCTCTGTGCTGATGCAGAAAATGGGGCAGGGATTCAAAGAGACATTTGTTATCCCTTCCTCCCTCTTCTTTGCTTAGCCCATTTACCCTCTCTCCATGGGGTACAGATGTACTGACACCATTCTGCTGATGAAGGGAGCAGTGCAACTGCTTTCTGTGACCACAGCAAGCACAGTCAGGGCAGGACAAAGAATTGCAGTGGTTGAGTCCCCATATGGAGAACATACAGGAATGTGTCCTGGTGCACACATAAGGCAGGTCAGTTGTGACAACATATCCAGTGCATGGCTTCAGTCAACACATGCTATAGGAGATGAAGCCTGGATACAAGCTGGGAAATACCACTTAGCCTGGGCCTCAGGTACTCAGATCAAATGATATTTAAGAGTTCCACAAGCTAAAAGAAGGTGAGAGACTTAGGGGGCCTTTTAACAATCAAAAGTAACCATCTGAGATCCAATCAGAGAAGCAGCATAGTTTTGTTTTTCCTGCCTTTAAGTTTCTATAGTGTTAATTTTACAATGCTGAATCTCATACCTTGAGAGGAATCCCTTAGAGAACAGTTGTTCAGTCTAGTTATAAGTTAGTAAAAATAACAACAATGAAATCAAATTCATACCTCAATTTACATATTTTGAAAAACATAATTGCTGCATGATCACTGTCATTTAGGGTACTTTACTAACAGCTTTTACTTGGTAGAGTTCTATATAAATCTTTTTGCTACAGGGTAAAAGATTACAGGTATTTTTTAAAAGCACGGAATGCTTTAAGCATTAAGAACCACAAAAGACTCTGGATTAATTCAATTTCAGATTAAAAAAAGTTCCAAATGTCAGGTGATCTCACTGCAATCATAAATATCTGGAAGTTGTGTAATTATTTAATGCTTTCCTCTGTTCATAAGCCTCTTACAACAGAAGCACATTCTCCAGAGATCACTGGCTTACTGTGTACCTAAAGGAATTAAGCTACAGTTGAATTATGGTAAATGTATTTCATTCCCCTTGGGAGTGGGTAGGTGAAAGTCCTCAAGTTCAAAAGGAAGCTAAATTAAAAATAATAAATAAGTTATTTAATCCCTAACATATACAGTAAGGACCTAACACAGCCTTGCAGGAACATGCCCTCAAAAACCAGTGTGGAAAAAGTCTGTAGAACATGTATCATAGAATCGTTGAATGGTTTGGGTTGAAAGAGACCTTGAAGATCATCTAGTTCCAACCCCTCCCACCATATATGTTTATTGTTGTTATGGATTTTAAATCTATTTTCAAATCCTATCACTGAACAATCATCTTCCATTCAATAGCCATGTAATCTCTGAATTTCTTTAAAGAACAGATTTAAAAACTAGAATAAAATAAGCAATAGACGGCATTTATTGATACCTATCTGTATCCTGTATTACCATACAAAGCATAAGGTACAATCCATCTTTTCCACTGGAACTGAGTAAACACACAGATTTTTGGCTACAGCCTTTACCTTCCCTTTGTCGGTTTAATTTCACCATAATCCTGACAGAGTTGACAGATGTGGGCAGTTTTGTTGTTTTGGTTTTTCTTTTAATCTTATAAAGCCTAAAAGGAACAAAATCTTTCACATCTCTCTTGAAGCTCTGCAACATTTTTAGTATTACACTAGGAATAGTTTTGCTGTGGCTGGTTTTGCCTTCAACTACATTGCAATTTAATGATCCATAAAGATGTTGAGGCCATACTTCTGGAAAGGGCTCTCACTCCTCAAATGTGTATCACTGAGTGGTCCTAAAATGAAGTCAACGAGACCACCAATCTACACCCACAATCCATCACCACTGTAGTTTCAAAAATGAGCTATCTGCCAACAATATCACTGTAGTTGCAAACTTCACTAAAGATTTCAGCTTAATTACTATGCTATTCCTCCAAGCCCCAGTAAGCACTAACTTTATAAGAAAGGACTGATCTGCGGCTCTGTATCAAGGTTTTCAGTGTCCTCACTTCTCTCCAACAAGAGAGCTTAGATGTGAAAAGCTCCATTCAAGTAGCTGAAATGCTTGGAAGCACCGCTACTGCTATTCAAACTCCTTCCAGTTCAGATACTCTTCTAGGCCACAGATAATGACATACTATTTCTTACGGTCTGTGCTGAATCCTACAAGCCCATAAAAAGATTCTTGCTTGAGCACACGGCTACACATTTGTTGCGTCCTCCTGCTCTTAGAGTTAATCGGGACTACATCATGTTTTTATAAGAACAGAGCCTCTGTTATTCAGCTGAGATAAACACATATAGACACACACATATATTTTACTCATACACATGATAAATATATAGATAAAGATATCTATGGCTGAACTTTCACCCCCAGGGAATATATAAAATATGAATACTTTTATAATGTATCATCGGATTGGAATGTATAATTTTATAGAGTATCATATGATGATTATCATACTAAAAGTTATAGGCAAGATAATCTGAGGCATATTAAAAGCACAGTCATTCACTCTTATGGAAGAGCTCTCATTTTATACCATACAACAGATCCAAAATTATACCCCTGCAAACACAGGCAGGAAAAGAGCAAAGCACTTTTGATAGGCACAAGGATAATCTGCTGTTCAAGAAACTCTCTGCTCATGTTGGAAATTTCCCTTGCCGTGTTTCCCATGATTGATTTTCACAAGTAGAATGGTTTAGGTTGGAAGCGACCTTAAAGATCATTTAGTTCCACGCCCCCTGCCATGAGCTAGACCAGGTTGCTCAAGGCCCCATCTAACCTGACACTGAAAACTTTCAGGGAGGAGGCATCCATAATGTGCCTGGGCAACCTGTTCCGGTGTCTCACCACTCTTACTATGAAGAATTTCTTCCTGACACGTACTCTAAACCTACCCTCTTCCAGCTTGAAATGGTTACCCCTTGTCCTAGCACTACAAGCCCTTGCAAACAGCTCCTCCCCAGCTTTCCTGTAGGCCCCTTTCAGATACTGGAAGGCATCTATGGGGTCTCTCCAGAGCCTCCTCTTCTCCAGGCTGAACAGCCCCAACTCCCTCAGCCTGTCCTTGTAGGACAGGTGCTTCAGGCCTCAAAACATTCTCATGGCCCTCCTCTGGACCCATTCCAACAGTTCAACGATCTCCCCAGGGAAGTGGTAGATTTCACAACATTGGACATTTCTAAGACTCAGCTGGACAGAGTGCTGGGCAATCTTGTCTAGACCATGCTTTTGCCAAGAGAGGTTGGACCAGATGACCCTGGAGGTCACTTCCAACCTTACTATTCTATAATTCTATGAAGTCTTTTCTCCTCCTACCTTCTCAAATCCAGACATGCACATCAATATCAGAAATTAAAAGAATTGTGCAATTTGCCTGAAGCCAGCAGTAGGAGTAAAATATCATCATGCAAGTTGTGACACTGCCTAAAAAGAAATCTTTGCATTCGAATGACAAAATGAGTCAAACAGCAACATCATCAGGACTACGATATGGCTTAGGTCTTCTTTCCAATGAGCAGAAGAATCTACTCAGGAACCACACTCTTAAAGAAAAGCAGTTACTGCAAAAAAGGGTTTTAATGGCAAATAGTGCCAGGCTGGATGGGCTGGTACAGCCTCAATGACAGAAGTTAGTGTTATATTATCTTAAACCCCACAACAGTTCTGTAACAATAGCTCTGAGTGACCAAAGAAAAGTCTTCTTTAAACACCACTGAAATCAAATGAAAGGGAAAAGGAGAGGCAAAGAGGTTACAAACGCATTTGAAAAGGAAGTGTAATGGGTGAAATCCACTATTTCTTTTCCTTTCACCACTTCTTGCCAGTTCATTGTTCATATCTTGCTCAGGGCTACGTTTTGCCTACTGGAAATGGCCTCAGTCTTTTACACCCTCCGAATAAGCCATTTCCAGCTGCCACTTCACTGTTCTTTGTTGTAAGTTATCACAAGGCTGTTTTCCATATCCAGTTAAACTGACTGGCTAGTCAATACTCAGAAGCAGTGGAGCCACTCTGTGTGTGAAGAGCAAGGTATTATTCTGACTTCTGTGGGCCACTCTTTGTTTTTACCGAGCAGTGACAGCTTGCACTGCTCTCCTGCGGGGCACTTGTAAACAAACAAAGCCCCACCAAGATTACCTGATGTTTAAGTATAGAAAGTCTCCTAACAGGAACTAGTTAATTTGCTAATAGTAAATAGTTAGACTTAATGGAGAATGGCTGAACAATATCACAGTGGACAGCTAAACATGACATTTCATGCCCAGTTCTCAGTGTTATTGCAATAACTGTCATTATGGTTAGAGTTTTAAATGTGTTTACAAGCAAACATGTTATAGTGGGTCACATTTGCAATACTGGGTGCTACTGGGGTAATGCAGTGTATAAAAGAAAGGCAAAAATTAACAACAATCTGCCACATTCTTACAAAGTCATACAGTCCTAATGCAAAAATAGACATCCAACTTTTCCAACCCCATTTTCCATTATGTACTGTTAACTTAATTCTTTTCTCTGTCCTTTATAAGACACAAATCTATTTCCCAATCTCACAGCATCTGTATTTTCATCACTTGCTGGTCTGCACATTATAAGAGACATGAAAACTTGTTCACACGAAGTTTACATCGCAATGCTTATAAGCAAGAGGTATTTCGGGGTAGAAGAGTGAGAGCTGAAAGGGCAAATGTGCCGTCTTTGCCCCAATTTAACATGCTCTGGGTGAAATCACTACAGAGTAGAGCAACTGCTGAAAACGCTGATGAAAAAGAATGAGAAACAAGGGGTGAGGAGGGCTTAAATGCATTTTGTTTGTTGCATATCCAGGTGAACACTTAAAAAAACGCATCTGTGAAAAACAAACTCATACATACAATTTTTCCAGACAATTCCTTCTCAAATCTGCCTTCATTCCTTTCCAGTGATTTCACAGAAAAATTCATGTGCATCCAGAATGAATAATCAGAAGTTACAAATAGGGTATGGAGTCAGACAAGACACCTTTTTGGTGAGAATTAGTGCCGCATAAAGGAGCTGCAGAAGCACTCCAATCAAATCTCAGATTTCTGATTTGGAAACCGATGACTCAAATATTTCTACTCCTTTCAACGGAAAATAAAGTAGTGAAAACGGAGAGATCTTTTACTGCCAGCTTTCTGTCTGTTAGGATGGTACTGACTTCCCTTCTCCAGAGCAGGGAAATCTGAATGACTGAAGCGCCGTGAATGAACGAATGAAGCACCATGGAAGAGATTTGACATCCAGAAAGCTGCTATATAGGTCCACATACAGGAAGCCCTGTGGTAAAGCTCTTGGGATCAAATGGTGAATTTGGATCAGCATAAACTTAGTTTGTCTCTCCTAACAAGACAGAGCCAGGATTGACAGGCTCAGCCGAAACCTGTTTGCTCATAGTGCCCCAGGCGCACAGAGCAGCTAAGCTATTAGCTGACTGATGGACAGTTGAATTTCTGTGAAACTTGCTTTTCTCCTCCAGGGACTATATGTTTCGGTATAGTTGCCCTTTGTCTGTTCCTTTATTTTCTTCATCTGATCAGAGATGTCTTTGCTAAAAGAGGCAGTCTCACTTTGACTTTCGATAGTATAATATTCAGTAATAAAGTACAAAGAAAGGCTTACAAAGCGATTGCTTTGACTGTACAATCTCTAACATCAGAAGTTACAACAATTTCCTCTTCCCGTTCCCTTTCTTCTCACTATAGAAGTCCAAACTTACATCATTTACAAAGAGAGGTTCTCCCACAAGATTATCCCACAAGGAAGAGAGAGAAATTCTCTGGAGAGTTTCCTTCTTGGTAGCAGCTGGTCTACCAATCTGAGACTTTCTATTGCCCAGCTTCTGCAAGATCTCACTTCTATTGCTACCATAGAAACCCTACATTATACGGGAGGTATCCCTTTATCTTTCGCTCTTTGCTTGTCGAGAGCAGACTTCAAGTAATGCAGACGCACACAATAACTACTAATACCTGTATCTCATGTTTACACAGCGCAGTGGTTCAGTATCATCTGGGAGCGCTGCCCCACTGCAAAGCACCTCAAGATTCAAATGGAAAATGTGGGTTTTTTTAGTAATGATCAATAGCTTCTGCTTTTCGTTTGCATCAAATGGACATCTATATTTTGCATGAAACATCACAGTTTTTCCTTCTGCTCAGTGAATGGATCATAACAAGTCAGCTGTAAACCTTTACAGCCAGCAGATGTAAGTGTGCTTTCTCTCCGATGGAGCTGTAGCCGCATGCCATGAAAGTACAACCACTTCTCCTTCCGTCTCTCACAAATCTTGAAAATAAAGTGGTATCAGGTGCTTTGGAACAAATATCAGCAGTAATTTTTCCTCAGGCAAATATAACTTGTACACTGCTAATAATTTTTTCCCCGCTTTTTTTTTTATCCTGTTGTCATCTCCCAGTAGAGAAGAATCTCAAATGTGATATGGATAACGTAGGAGGGAAGAAGTATCCATCACCACTTACAAGTGGTAAGGAGCTAAGGAGAAGAGGCTAAGTGATTGAAAGCATCACATGTCAAGCTACACTAATGCTCATGAAAAGAAAATAATAAATCAACCAACTGAAATCCCTTGTCAGACCAAATTCTCTCCATCCCAAGGCTTTCGTCTAGCATGCAAGCCCACGCACACTCTGAGAATCCAAAATTTTCAGCTCTTCCCTTTCTGTCACTGCTTACTGGATTACAGTCAGCTCCCCACAGCTGGGCTGCCTCCAGGACAGGCAGCAGCCAGCACTTGGCATCATGTACTGCAGCTGTTAGCACATCCCCAGAATAAAAGTGGAAGAATGAATCAGCTCTCTTAGATTTATATCTTGGTCATTAGCAGAATAAAACTACAGGAGATAGCGCTGATTAATGCATTCCTTCTTTTTCTGCTTCTCAGTTAAGCTTACAAAGGTGTGCCTGTTAACTTCCATTCTTTTAAATCCCACCATACATGGGGTTTCCTATGATATAAATATCAAAATACAACTTAAAAAAGGTTTTCTTGCTCTTTAGTATCAACTGTGTTTGTAGAGGCCATTATAGCTCAGGGAAGAGGGAGAGCAATAATGTAACTGTGACAACAAGGACAGCATTCAAATAACAGCATTCTCAAACAATAACAGTCCTATTTTCCTTACTAAGAAGATATAAAGTTGTACCACTGGTATTCAAAGGAGCTTGACGAAAGGGGAAGCAAAGTATTTCTTCTCCCTCTCATAAAAAAGACAAATGAAATCTGTGTGAGTTGCAGCATGACTACTCTTAACCCAGTCCCAACTCTGAAATAGAAAGCACCAAAATATCTATTTCCCCTCCAGCTACATCGCTAGGGAGCTGGCAATGTGTTGGACACTCCGACCTCTCGTTGTCTTCTTCCAGGCATGGCTGAGGCTGTCAGCAACCCTCAGAGCAACCTGAGGCCAGGCAGACATTAAGGAGGCTTAGAAAGGAGCAAGTTTGGAAGCAGGATGGATGTCTAACACTAAACTGCACTGGCTCCAAGTCTATCATGAGGATGACTCATGCTGAGGAAGAACTGTGGTTTCTGGTGAGTCACGTGAGTGGTTAGTTTGGAACTTAAGCTCTGTGTTCAATCCTTAACCTGCAATCCCATAAATAATCTTTTAATAAGAAGTTTAGTTCATATACAGGGCCAGCAGAGCTCCCTTTACTAAAATTAATTGGAAATGGATTGTGAAAAGTCATTTGCATTAATCACTATGAATGGTAAAAAAAAAAAAATACATACTTCTTGGGTTGATTTTTTTTTCATTTTATCTTTCTAAAGCATATCACAAGGCCTGTTAACCAAAGTCGGCACGATTCAGTTAGAACAAGCAAAGGCTTTTCAGCAGTCTTTGTAAGCACACAGCGTCCCTGCACCAGGGGAGGTAACACATACCCCTCTAGGGCTCAGTCAGAAAACAGCCCTTCATGCAATGCATCCCCTCACTGCCCAGCCCAACCCTACCTTCCTCCCTCCCAACGACACAGCCAGATGGCTTCAAAAATGTGTGGAATATGACATTTTAATTATAGATCACCCACAGGCAGACCATGAGAGGCCTCACTGAAGAACAGGGAAGAACAATTAGAAAAAAAAGAAAAAAAAAAAAAGATAGGCTGGTTTCCAATTTTCTTTCTCCTCAGATGGCACAGTGAGAAATGTGAATAGAGTGCAGACCAAACGACAAGGCAATTAAAGTTGTTCTGGCCGAGGTGGATCTGGGGCTGAGCCCAGATCTCATGCTTCTGGCATCTTCTTTGCAACTTATGGCACCCTCCAGCCGAGGAAAAGCATCTCCCACATCTTCACCAAGCCAGCTCGGAGGAACTCAGCCGGCATGCACAGTCTTCAAACTTGGCATTTGCTTCAGCACCTTGCTGGACTCCAAATCATCCTCCCCCATGACAAATGAAAATATTTCAGTGCAAAGGAACTGGCTCAAAAGATGCACTATGCAGCTGATCCCAAAACCATCTCTGAGGCACCACTAGAGCTGGTAAGATTTTGGAGCTCTCTGTGGCCACAGCTGACCTTAGATATACCAGCTGTCCATTGACAGGGCCTGTTACACCACATCAGATTAAAAGTTTGAGCTTTGCAATAGATCTCTGCTGTCCACTTTTAGGTATTATCTGATTGTTTCAATCCATACGCTTTCTGGTATCACCAGTAGAGGGTTTCACTCTTTGTATGACACAGTTATTTCTGCTCTGACTGACTTTCTCCCAATCATGCAGCTTAATTCCATCAATAACAACCCAATAAACTAATTTTAATCTTGCAGTAATGAATATTACTCGCAGCTTACTTGGGAGTAGCCTTTCATTAAAAAAATTTAGCCTCAGGACTGGTCACAGCCAAACAAAAG
This sequence comes from Baryphthengus martii, assembly GCA_013396935.1. NCBI lineage: Eukaryota > Metazoa > Chordata > Aves > Coraciiformes > Momotidae > Baryphthengus > Baryphthengus martii. The sequence goes on along the minus strand of VWZK01001998.1, from coordinate 14,264 downwards.
CCTACACCACTGCAGTATTACACTGGAGATCTTGTAGCTTAAGCCTTCAGAGCAAGCCATGGAAGTGAAAAGAAATTGTATTTGCAGATTGAAGAGTGAAACTATTCCCAAGGGTTTGTGCACACTGCCTTGCTCCAGATTATAGTGAAAGCTGAGCAACAGGAACAAGTACAGTGCTGGATGTCCATGTCTGTTCTCTCTGTCCTGCCCAATATTCCGCACAGCTAAGAGGCTTTTTCTCCTCATTATCTGATGACACCAAAGAGTTCATTAAAATATGACTTGCCAAAGGTTCTTGAAAGATTCTTTAGCCCTCCGCTGCAAAAATGCTCCACAGCTGTCGGTTTTTTAGTATGCAGCTCATTTTAAACAAAACTATTCATTTATTTTTTTAAAGTGAGATTTAGGGATCAGAAAACAATAGTTCTCTATCATGGACATCAGTACAGGTTTAAGAAATAGAACAAGGGAACAAAGTATCTCTGTTCCCAGAACATTTCTCCTGAGTCACCTCTTCACCAAGGGAGATGGTGCTTTCAAACAGGTCGGGTTTTATAGAGGCTCAAGAATTCAGTATTACCCTGTTTTTCTGCCCTTTCTTAAGAGTTCTCCATCTAACAGACAATGTCACAATTTATCATTGTTCTCTTTTAAGGTCCAACATTTTCTTGCTCCCTCACCTTCTAAATGATTAATTTATCTTTTTATATTACCTAGTTTAAAGATCTTTAATACACACCGGAAGAGTGCAGATTGCAACGGTGGCCTGGGCAGCCTTCAGCAGCCTAAACAAGTGACTGCTCTAAGGCAACTCGAGCACTGCCAGCACAAATGCTCCACGAGTCTGAGAGAAGACAGATGCTGCCATTTTATTAGTATCATCTATAAATGAAGCTTGTCATTAAATCCAGGAAGAAAACCAAGGTCTGGTACAATGTGAAAAATGAAAAGACATGAAATACTTTGGGGAAAGCAATTTACAGTGAAAGTAGAGCTGTTGGGAAATCTCAAGCTAAGGTAAAACTATAGCTAGACTGAAGATGATGTAAGGAAAATCCTTAATGTTTTCCTCTAAGATGCACATACCAAAATTTTCTCGACTGATGCTGTATTTAACCAATACTATTTAACTTTTTAACCAATGTTAAGTGATCAGACTGTAAAATGTTTAATTATTTAACTTCTCTGAAACATTTCCTAGCCAGAGAAAAGCAATGCTGAGCTGTAATAACAGCTGTCACATTTTTAAAGTGATAAATTGAATTAAACACTGTAGATATTTACATTTCATAGCATAAGATAAGAATAGGAACAGTAACATCCAGATGCTTCCATCACTAAAGAAAATTTTACAAATCAATATTCCCATGGCAACTTTGTTACTGCCAACAACAATGTGAGACAATGGCACAAATCAAGCGCGTAAGATATGAGAAAGACTATCTAAATGTTCAGTATCTAAATGTTCACAACCATTTAATTCACAGAACATCAGAAAATAGATGTAACCCCTAGAGCACAGAGAAGTGCGTGCTGTGTAACAAGGAACCCTTTGCCTCTATTGACATATCCTGGAAAAGGTTACTCAGAGGTTATGGAATAATTGCTTCTACTAGATTTCTACATTCAAGAAGATAGCCCTCTATCTGGAATTGTCTAGGAATGGGGTAATCTCAGGGGACACCAGTGTACAGGCCAGACAACGCACCTCCTCCAATTTCAGGATGCTAAATTACTTGGACCTCTTGCCTTCTTGTTATTCCCAATGTGCCTATAGACTTAAAAAATGGGAAAATAATATAATGAGCAACCTGATGTATTACTCTACTTTATTCATGTGTATGTTTTAAGGATCTATAAAACATATGATATCTTAGGAAATAATAATTAAAATATTATTAACAAGCATTTTCTGAATTTGTCTTTTGGTCTAACATCTCCATTTCTCCCAGTTTGCTAGTCTAAGACATTGCCAAGCAGCCAGCAACTTTCTTCTGTGTTAGTAAAAGTCTTTTGATCCTCTGCGCAATAATCAAATTAACTTTCTCTTTCCCACATTACCGTAAGTCCATGTCCCTAGAGACTCAAACATGATTACCTCATGCTGTAAACTTGAGACATTTCAGCAACAAAATCGTTAAGTCAATTGTCTGGGGATAGATGTGTCTACTTCAAAAATTTTAATACTTAAGCAAATGTATATGTGGGAAAGATCATAAAAATTGCAGCATCCCTGTCTCTGGGTATCTGCAGATGTCTCTATATACAACAGGTTATTTTTTGGTCTCTTCTCAGCCTCAGTTTCTACACTTGGTGTTATTAGTCAAGATCTGCATGGCTAAGAATCACAGATATTTTCAACAGCGTTCAACTTCTGGCGCATTTGGTTTGCCTCATTGCTAGAAACCATTCTTCAGCAAGCCACGACAAAGGTCTATGCAGTTTTAGTCACAGTCAGGGACTGCGTCGAGAGCAACCTGGGCTCCCTGCCCAAACATACTCAGCAGCTCCGCGTGCGGCTCACATAGCATTGGGTTTTTGGCATCCCACCAGCAATGCCCAAACAAGGCACGAGCCAGAGGCTCAGTGGCTCTGAAGGTGGCACTTCTTGCCATTTGCAAAGCTGTTCTGCAAGCGAGCGGCACACGCTCAACCCTGCCTGCAGTCAAGAACATTAACCAGCATAAGCAAACCACCCAAGAGACCTTCCAGATTTTAGCCATCCCAACGTGTTCTTGACAGTACTGAGGTCTACATGTCAACAGCTCTCAGAAGGCGACATCCATGTTAGCAGCATTACATCTTGTTTCTTTTAAAAAAAACTCCACAAAGTAGCAATGAAATTTGTGCAGAAGTATTAGGAAAAGCACAAAGACTATTTTAGGCCAAAATATACCTTATAGATATACATTTTGGAATGCGTATCTATAAAAAGTGTAAGTATGCATACATAAAGCATATACATAGGGCATATATACACATGTTCTTAGCTGACTTTGGAGAGAAAAGTTCTTAGATGACTTTGGAGAGAAAGGGAAAGAAAAGTAATCAGAAGATTGTTCCTCCTTTAGTAAGAAAGCCTTTACAACAATATTTGCTCTTTCATGTAACACTTTAATGCCACTAAGCTTGATGTATTTATTCCTTTAGAGGTACGGTAGGTTGTAATTACAGGCACAAGGGAAAAAAATAAAAAAAAAAGATTCAGAGAACGGTTTTCTTCTGACACCTACCTGCAGCTAAATATCATGCTGTGGGGCTTTTTCCACCAACAACATAAGTAAGGGTATTATGATGAATAATATTTAGACTTTCTCTCCACTATTAATATGGTTCCAGCTGGCAATACAGTTTGGAATGAAAGATTATTCCATGGTAAACTTTTGGGTCACTACTTGGTCCCCAGACAATGGCACAGACAAACAGGACTCCAGAACACCCCCCCCCAGTGGTACCCCTGTTTCCACATTGCCCTGAACATCTTCAATATCTCTCTGCTGTGTGGAACTCCCTCTTTCCATTCCTGTCTGCTGTGGCGCCATGATACCCATTTCCAAACAATTTTGAGTTCTCCAAGTGGCAGCTGAGGCAGAGGAAAGACACTGTAGTTTATTCTGTTATCACAATAAAAATTAAATGCAGGACAAAGTCCACAGGCACGAAAGATGCTGAGCACAACACAGCCTCACATACACAGGTCTGAAAATGCAGCCAAATCTGAACCTACAAACCCTGCTACAAGACTCCACTAGAGAGCAGAGGGCACATGACACCTTTTCAGCGCTTGTCCTTTCTGAGACGGACAGGATTGGACTTGTTCTTTTTTTCCCCCCAAAGGGCTTTAGGTCCTCTGGAGCTGTAGCACTAGTATTGAGAACATGACACTTTTACTAAAGTATTTCCCTATCTTCCACTCCAGAAAGTGGGTTGAATGCTCAGGACAGTCTACTAAAGTTAAAGCTACTGTGGCTAAAGCAGTTTTATAACCAGTAAGACCTCTAACTACTGTTGATTTGCCAGGCATCTTTGGAGCAGCACTTACCACTTCCCCGTTTCTTCATCTTTCAGATGAAGGGGGGGAAAAATCCAGCATCCACCAACATTATGCAAATTCAATTGCACTTGTAATAATAAGTATTGTCCTGCTCACTTTGTTTTCTGTGTATCCTTCTCCTTTTGTCCTGGACTGAAAGAAATTATATCTGTTCTTTTCTCATAGCTTTATTCAGTGGTTTGAATCCTGATATAAACGGAAAGCATAAATATGCACCATTGTTATGGGGATAATGGGAGCAGTCCCGACAGCGTGCAGCTTACCTGCGATGGTTTTATATTAGTGCACTGCTCAGAGCACAGTGCATAGTAGAGAAAAGGAGTTATTCCTTATTGTGAAATATCCCATTCAATAACTCCATGAAATTTCACACTCTCGATGAAAATCCAGCCAAGTTATTTTTATACTAAAACTACCCAAAGTAGTTATTATCCATTTACAAAGATATTTATTCCTCACTCTCGAAAACATTAAGTGTTTATTTGTTCACCTTTCCCACACTCCACAGAGTTAAGCATCATTGCATTTCCACACAGGAAAGCTCTAGTTTATGGTGACCCAAGTACTGAATGAAATTAAAATTTAAGCCAGGAAAAGTTTCATAGTTTTATATCATATTGCCCTTCATTGAGAATCTAAGTAATATGTATTTTAAAATATGGCATAGGTAGATTGTTGCTTTAGGAGCCAGTTATTCCCAAAGTTGATGGTAACATCCCTTTGCTCTCAAGATGACTCCTCTTTCCCTTACTGAAAAGCCAGCTCTGCATACTTTCTAACTTCTCCGGCAGTTCCTGCAGCTATTGGCAGGGCAAAGGGTTTTGCACATCATTCAGTATTACACTTTCACCATGGGAAGCAACTGGTTTTCGGGCAGTGTATCTATCAGAAGGTATTCTTTAGACCTTCTGTCTTTGCTAACAAGCAAGGTGAATTTTTAACAGAGAACAGACTACAGAAGGGTTGCAGTAATATGCATTTGTTTATTCCCCCATGTCACATTCTTTATCTTACCTATCCACGTAATAAAAAAATAAAAAAAAACAAAAAAAAAACCAAAACGAATCACTGACTGTTCTTTCGGTCAATACTTTTGCCTTTTTGTTTCCCATGGTATGAGACATTTATCCAAAGTGGTGTAACTACAGGCATGTCTCCAGGGCCTTTCATAATCAGGAACTAAAAAGGAAAATTTGAACAGAAACTGGGAAAATACTCTTACAGGCAACAATTCCAATGTTATGGACCCGTTGAAGTGAACGCAGTGACAACAATTTCTGCATTATCCATGAGGACAGACTTTGTAATGTTTCTCAGCATTCTACTATAATTGAAACCCTTGCTTTCCTGCACCAAATACACCCACAACAGTTTCTGATACCAACAGAAGAGGGTGTCTATTCTCTGTGCTTCACAAAAATAAGCAAAACGGTGAGTTAATTCATCTGAATTGCCTTATTTATTACATAGTTTGAGTGAAAAAGAAAAAAGTTTAAAGGGGAAAGGTATAGGAACACTGTATAGGCAGAAATATCTTGTCTATTTTTGGATTGTGCAGCTTTTTTTTTTTTTTCCAAGCAAGACTTAAGTAGGTCAAGTTATTTGTAATGATGATTTAGCTAATAACTTCCAAGATTACTTTAATCACTTTGACATCCTCTATATTAGACTTCGGACTTCTTGCGTTTATGTATTTATCTGGTTTTGCACTTAGGCAGACCTTCTTATTAAGGAGAAAGCTTCAGTTTGACTTCTACATTTTTACTTAAAAAACCGCCACCGTTAACATTTAAATTTTTATTTTACAGTATAGATAATCTAAATTACTGTCACAAAATCTAATGGGATCACATCATTTAAATTCACTGAAAAACTAAGGTCATACTGCTCAGCCAATAAAGGTTTAAAGTAGGAACATTATAAGAAATAAACCAGAATGAAAACGGTTAGTAAAACATTGAGAAGAAACATGGATTGTTACCTTTTTTTTCCTTACTGAGAAGGTATGTGGCAGTAGGGCACATGAGAAAGGTGCTCAGCATGGCAATTTTTATTGGCTTCAGCAGTGGTAATGCTGAATGGAAAAAAACCACCTTCTCAATACACAGGAGCTGATTTTATGTCCTAGCTTCCCCTTGGCCTAAGAAGATTAAGGAAAAATAAAATTTAAAGGAAAAAAAATCACAGAAAAGGAAAATGGGAAAAAAGGACAAAGACTGTCCTCTCACTAAGACAACAGCCCCTTCTAAATGCCTCAGTCAAGGACAACACCTCCTCATCGTTTTTTCTTGTAGAAATGTTGGTTTTGGACTCCAAGAGAGGTGATACCCATCAATGCTGGTGAATGCATAAAATATTTAATGTGTGTCTACCTGCTGCAGTCTATGCAGTAGGACTATCCTAAGCACTGGAACATCCCTTTTGCAGGAGCCTGGAAAAGTCACCAGCCAGTGCACTGTCACTGCTGGTCTAAGCCCAGCATCTCCAAACCCCTCAAGGTCAGGAAATTGAGTACTGCATTTGATATCCCAGTTTTAACAACCGTGAGGAAGACACAGGGTCTCCCCAGGTAGTGCTCCAATTCAAAGCTGTCAGTTCTCTGCCAGCACTTACTCACAGCAAAGAGCAGTGTCGTGTTGCTTGTAAATGATGAAAGATTGCCTAATTCTCCCCCATTTCGTTCACATACATCTGCAGAATGCAATAAATGGGTGACAAGTGACAAAGAATCAAAATGTTTTAAAGTAGTAGTTCATCCTGCAGGAAATAGAGCTTCACCTGCTTGTCTTGGAGGCTAAAGAGTATGCTCCAGAGTACAGAAATAAATTAGAATTGTCAACATCCTAGCAGAAATGAGTTTGTACAAAAATAAGTTTCAGTCTTTCCTTACCTTAGAAGCAACAACAACATTGTCATGTACCTTTCACAGTTACAGTTCTTCCTTTACAAAGACACTTGAGGGGCTCATTCCATTTTAAACATATTTTATTAATGACTTATTCCACTGAACAACTTGATAATATCTACTTCCTCCCGTGCTTTCAAAGGAAGAGCTATCAAGCCATTTTGCAAAGCAATCTCAGTCAATAAACTGCCAAGGTTTTTTTCATGTGTCATGTCAAGCAATAAATACCTTTTATCTCCACTAAGTCAGAAAAGAAGATGAATCCTTCAAGGGAGACTGCTTGATATTTGCAAAAATAATAATAAAAAAAAAAATAGTAATGACACCACATAAATTGTACCTAAACAGAAGAATACAACTATGCAGATAGAAGAGATTGTTATCAAGACATAACATTAAAAAATGTCAAACTTATTTCCTGGAAAAAAATAAAGCTTTCTTAGTTCCAAATTACCCTGGGTCATTTTTAGATGGAAAGTGTTTTGTTTACTGTGGTGGACTGTAAACAAACATATCGAGTGGAGTTTTTCAAGTGACAATAACCCTTTTCCTATTCACAAAACAACCTAAAAAGGGACATTAGCAAATCAAGAACACTAGCAAGAAAAAAAAAAATCCTACAGTAGCTGAATTACATTTGTGTAATGTAACAGCAAAACTGATGGAGTGTTATATTTTTCAGACAATCTGCGTGGTCTTGTACAATAACAAATTCTTTAGATACTCTGATTAATGCATGAATGTAGCTGAGGAACTGATCAAAATAATTTAAAAGGGGAGGGGAAGGGAGGAGAGTATTCATTCAAGCTCAAAAATAAATTTCTCCTGAGCCATTTTTACTTCCCACATTAATTTTTGGGGTCACATTATAATCAACCCTCAAAAAGCATATATTAATTTTGAATGCAAGAAGACTGATGAATTTCAAATATTACGTGAACAATCTAAACTACCATCTAGGGCAGGACAAAGCTAAACCTGCCAACCAGCTTCAATACATTCCTACTTTTATCCCTATCAGGATTTCATGCTACACTTCTGGCTTCAGCAGGGGTCAAGAGTTGATATTGGTTTCCCTTTTATAGCTGAGCTGAACTGGAATTTTAAAGCTGGACCATTATTTCCTCAGTAATGATCCACATCTGTTTATCATAATTGTTGTCCACAGAGAAAAACCTTTTGAATACACCATACTTAAAAACTATCTGGGCTGTTTATTCTGGCACTTAATGTGGCCTCACTTGATAGTTCAGGTTCAGTGCATCACTGGCTGCCTAATTTTGTTACTATGGCTTTCAATAATCACAGCATCACCAAATACACTAAGAGCACTCCTTGAAAACACAATCCATAATTCAATTGACTTGGGAAAAATTCTTTCAAGAATTTTTTGATTTTGCAAAGTTCATCTTCAGACTTCTCTTTTTCTGTAGTACTCAACACCTTGTTGCTTTTAAGCCATGAGTTCACGTGTCCTGCAGCCTGGAGATAAACTATATGCTTGGAACAGTCAGAGCAGCCCTTAATTCAGATTCTATGAAGACTAGTCTGAAAAGCTACACACTTCTTCATTAAAAACTCTGCACGCTTGTTTGGGAAATTATTAAGACTAATTAAAACCAATATTTTACTGATCCTTCCCCACATACCTCCTAATTCAGGCATTCATGTCTCACTGTTAATGCGGGGTTTCTGCTACAGTTACAGGCTGCCTTGGCTGGATCTGCACTGATCCCTCAAAGTCACGGCCTGTTTCCACTAACAAAAACTAACGCCCCTCTTTGTTAGAGACATACAATAAAAATGAAATGCTGACAGGAATCTAAATAGCTGCACTTAGTCCTTAGTTATTTCTGTTTGTTAAGAAGTGATGCAGAGCGTGCCCTGAACTCCAAGCCAACAGAATCCACATGTGGTGTTATCAGTCGGAGACCAGGAAAAATACAACCATATCGTGCAGTATCTCACGTAAGCTAATTAGATACACTGCAATTGATTCCATTTTGTGCATTGCAACCAAAACCAGACACACAGTTTCTAGACTTGAGCTGGCAGAGCACAGAGCTGAAGGAGAAGTAGGGTAGGAGGCAGCATCCTCTTTCAGTGCAGAGGGGTGTACCCAACCTGTTGGGCAATCATATCGCGTGCTGTTTAAATATAACTAACGCTAAGAATGTTATATTAAGAGGAAAGTAGTTCATTAGCTAGTTATCTTAGTTTATAAAGGCAGTCAGACTTGGGAATTCAAATTGTGGAAGAGGTAAACTTGAAGGTTCTATCTGGAGTTCCCATTCCTCAGCTTCTGAATACAGCTTAGTTTACAGTACGGGGAAACATTTCAAACAGAAATGAATAACTATGTCAAGAAAGAAATAAGGGATAAATAAGAAACAGCTAGTAACAGAACATAAGTCACTGGAACTGAAATGCCAGTCACGTAAGTTATGCTTTGCAGGGGTAACAGACAAATGCAGAGAGTCACATTGAGCTGGACAGCAGAAAGAAAGAAAAAAGAGGGGAGGGGAAAAAAAAAAAGCTCATCAGATGAATATTTCTGTAAGATAGAAATCAAAGAAAGAAAAATATTCTGCCTATTAGGCACGGGATAAATCATGTGAAAATATGACAACTAATATGCTTCCCATTTCAGTAAAATCAAGATGATGATCTCAGGGAAAAAAAGCAGGTGAAATAATAGAAAAAGGACAAATAGAAAAGGGTATTATTACAACTGAAGGATGAAAAAAACCAAGGCAGAGCATAATAAATCTATGAATCTAAGCATAAAATTATGGATCCAGTAGTGAGGTTTTTTTTAACGAATGCTCACAGTCCTTGACAGTTTCATTTGTAGAGGTTAACAACGTAAACACTTATACTGAGGTAGGAAGAGATCTGGGAGAGTGATCTCGACCATTTATTTATGGCTGTTCAACCATTTGCTTCACTATGTCAGAACAGCTTTTCGTTTCTCAAAGGAAAGAATGGAGGTTTCCATCCTATCAATTAGAACTTAACGCTGATAAACATTGCGCCAAATATTGTGTGTTTATATTACAAATATCACCAAGTGCTATTATCACAAAATAATTGTGCATTGTCAGTTGAGATATCTTTCATAAGCCCATTGAACTGAAACAGAAAAGGTAAACTGGCAAAAGGTCGATGTTGGTTTGTTAAACCTGCTGCACTGACAAACGTTTATAGTTGTACTCAAAATATTTAGTAAGAAAGTCAGATATCAAGTTATCAAGTCAGCCTGTTCTGTAAACTGCAAATAAATCAGGTTATAATGGGGTTTTGTTTGGTTGGGTTTTTTAAATAAGATGTTAAGCACCAGGCAAAACCAGGTGTTTCTATTATTAAAGTAGGGCATGTATTTTTATGCTAGTCAACTTCCATTCTAAAAGGTCATTTCTATCCAAAAAAAGCAGAAGGAAAACAGGAAGGTATGAAGCCATCAACAAAATTGTATTTTAAGACAATATTGAGGCTTCTCCAAATTGTTGTTTCTCAGAGCTTTCTTTTCTTATTTTAGCAAAGTAAGAGAGATGTGGTTGCAGGTGCTCACAGTGCTGCTGTCCTCCACCACCCCAAATGAAACGCACTTAAATAACAGGAGGAATGTATATTCAAACAAAATTTTACAGACATAAACTATTTTTGACCCAGATGTGGATGATCCAGGGGTAGATAAAATAACCAGTGATTTTCCCACTCACATGAAGAAGGTCATTTTAGTAGCTGTTACACATTTAGCATTAAATATTTTATATAAGCTTTGTAAAATACTTGAAGAATACTGTAGCTCTGAAAATTCAGTTTTAAAAGGTAGCCATGGGCTTTTGTTTTGTCTTGGACATAATCTGTCACCTAAAGTTCATGAAAAATGTGAGAGATCTGCACATTGATATTCAACTGTTGTGCCACATACCTTTTTTTATTGGAATGAAAATACATACATTCATGTAGTTTTTCTACTCAAGTATGAGATGTTGCCTATTGTATATTTTTACCATGAAAAATTAAATCATTTAAAGATTAAAGATTGATTAAATCATAAAAGAATTACCCTGATGTAACCAAAATAATTTGGACTGACTGAGCTGCACATCTCAAGTAAGCTTTCCCTCCCTCCAGCCTGAGTAAGCAGTGGTGACAGTTTTGCTACAGTGGCATTTGTAATTGGCTTCAGGCACTAAGTTTTTTGATCGCTGCAGCCGACGTGGTAGATTTAACCTGAGATGTGATAAGTTAAAATAAACAGGGTGTGATGGAGCTGACAAAAGGGGTGTCTGGAAAAAAAACCACTAAGATCATGATAAAAATGGATATTATCCAATACAAACCTTCAAAAAGACTGTTTTTCCAAAAACATGTATTGATAGATTTTAGCTTTACTGACTAAACTAATTTACTGGTATTGAAACAGAGCTTCAACATTTATAATTAGAATAAACCATGACTGGTACTCTTTGAATCCAGCCATTCCTACCAATGTTTCCTCTGTACAGTATATAACTAAAAGTCAGAAGTACAGCGTTCAAATAGTCAGGTTTGCTTGGAAATTCCCATAACAAGTAAGGTCTTAACTCTGCTCCTCCCACATCAGTGCAAAGTCTTTCTAAATCCTGTTTGGTTCATTTTTACCGGTTACATCAGTGTTGCTGACACAGTAAATTTTTCTGTTGCATCAATCAGGATAGGCAGGGGAATTGGCAGAGAACCTGGATACACTGCCCTGTAAGTTATGAAGGAACCTGCATTTGTCAGTGCAAAAAGCAGAAAAATCAATGTGGGCTCACTGATTGCGTTCGGACTTTTTCGCCCACACACTGTGTTAACCATTTCTCGATTTTGCCATAAAGCTTAGAATTTGTGTAGATGGCAGAAATCTCAGTCAAAATGATCATAAGTTTGAAGTAACTCATGGCGATTTCCAGGTTAGGAGTCTTAAACTGAGAATCACATGGAAAGTTCTTTTTAGTGAGATTGAGGCCACACTTCTGGAGTTTTGATGGAAAAGCTGCTTTTAAAAAGCACCATCCCTATAAAACCATGAATGTGGGACAATGTATAGTGCAGCATGGGCAGATCAGAAACAGCTGGTGCTCTTCTACTTGATTTGCATTTTCCTAGCTCAAGGTGATGCTTTGTTACTGGCACTGATATCTCAGATGAGATGCATTGTGAAAACTGTGTATCCATGAGGTCAAGGGCATGAGATCTAAGCAGAAAAAATAAGTAAATAAATCTATGAAAATAAGATTCAGAGATACAGAGATACTTTTTCATTAACGCTTCCCCCCACCAGTTGGCCATGTTGTTGATTCAATAAAGCTGTGCATAAAGATCAGTTACAAAGGATGCTACAAATTAACACCATCAGCCCAGAACAGAATCTTAATAAACTGCAAACGCAATTTATTTTATATTAAAATTTAATGAATTAGTTTATTTCTAATACAACATGCTAAACAATTTAGGTCCACAGTCCCTCCTGTGATATTACTGTCATGATGCTACTAGATTTAAGAGGTATTAAGTAGTAGTTGAAAGACGGATATGAAGGAGATGCAACTGTCTCGAATCAGAATTAAGAGAAATAAAATTTTTTTCAATTGCATTGTAACATTTCTATCAGATGTTTTACAGGTAAAGTCTTAGAGCTAAGATACAAATGTTAGATTATACCATAGCAGATGAAGAAAGCAACTAAAAAGAAAGCAATAAAACCAGCAGGCATAGAGATAAACCTACTATCTTTCACTATTTGTCTGAATTTGTTTGACAAATCACCTCCTTAATAATGGACTGAGTTTGGCCTTATCATCGTTTAAGATAAGACAGAAAGAGAACTTCCCAACATGCAGCCATATGGGAGTCTCAAGAGCCATAGCTCCAGGCTCACAGGGAAGGTCAGGGAGGAGAAGGACTGGGCTTTAGCACAGTGAGCAAGTGCTGAAAGGAGAGAAACTGCTGGAGGGCAAGTTTCTGCAAAAGGAAACACCAAGAACCCTCTTACCCAAATGCTAGCACAGGGCAGCCGGTCACCGTCCAGACTCTGGATCTTACATAAGACAGATAAATCTTAACTTTAAGAAAGGCATCCAACAGTGTTGGCATTAATTCCTAAGCCCCGTGCCTTCTGCGTAAACCCTCTGAGCCACATCACAACAGTAGTGTTTAATGCCAGCACAAGCACCTTGTAATTAGGACAGGGTCTACACTGGAAGGGAGAGAGTGTCCCCTTTCAGACTCAAATGGACACAAGCACTGCTGGCCAGCACTGCACCTGAGAACCCACAAGCAATACACAGATGTCCACATGCTACACTTCAAAGAGAGTAGATGTGCTTATTGAGATGGAAGGTGCCGAGGACTTTTTCCATATTTGCCAGCTGTTCTTCCCAGTCTAACTTCCTCTCACCCAAGCCTCAGACCTGTACCAGCACAGTTCACTCCGGTGAGCCAGCTGGACATCATTAGGGACATAAACACACCACAGACCCATTAATGCTTCCACTCGGCTCCTGTGATTTTTAGCAAGAGCAGTCCCTGGCAAGAGAGAATTGACTGCATGAAACTCAGAGGAAAATGTTCGAGAGAAGCTGTGTCTGCATCCCTGATAGGCACGGATGTGTGTGGGTGTGTGTGTCCCAAAGAATATCACCAATCTTCAGCGCAGATGAAAACACCCTCTACAGACTATCACTGGCTAATGTTACCACTATAGTTTGCAAATGAACTGTAGGACTGTTTTGCATCAGTCTTCACTGGCAACCCCTCTCCTTACGGCTCTCATGTGGATGGCCCGCAAGATGGAGACCAAGGAGACAAAGTCACTCCCACTGTAAGCAAAGACAAGGTTCATGACCATCTGAGGAACCTGAAGATATACAAGCCCATGGTACCTGAAGAGATGCATCCCAGAGTCCTGAGGGAATTAGCTGATGCACTTGCAAAGCCACTCTCCATGATATTTGAAAAGTCATGGCAGTCAGGTGAAGTCCCTGGTGACTGGAAGAAAGGAACATTGCACCCATTTTCAGAAAGGGTAGAAAGGAGGACTCTGGGAACTACCAACCTGTCAGCCTTACCTCTGTGCCTGGGAAGATCATGGAATGGATCATCCTAGAAGATATGCTAAGGCACGTGGAGGAGAGGAAGGTGATTCAAGACAGCCAGCATGGCTTTACTAGTGGTAAACGCTGCCTGACCAACCTCATGGCTTTATATGATAAAGCAATTACATCAGTGGACAAGGGACGATCTATGGATTTGATCTATCTGGACTTCTGCAAG
>VWZK01001997.1:2594-24220 GCA_013396935.1 Baryphthengus martii | reverse complement strand
TGGTATCTGACAGACACACAGGTGCCCTAATTCCACCTGAAATTTTTAAATGCTGGCATAATGGCTGTTAGGACAAAATGCTTGCAAACCTGCGTCTGGGAGGAGTTCCTGCCAATTTATAGTGCTTAGTTGCCAGACCTTTACTCTTCATGTGTATTGCAGGTTTTATTATTTATTTATTGTATGTGTACTACAGGTTTTCATCGTTTTTTTCCCCTCGCCCCAGTCATAGAACAGTGTGGAAACTGAGAAAACACAGTTTATTTCACTGAAAGTTTCACTAGTCATTAACTTTTTTTTTTCTTCTTTTTCTTTTTTCTTCTTTTTCTTTTTTCTTTTTTCTTCTTTTTCTTTTTTTCTTCTTTCTCTTTTTTCTTTTTTCTTTTTTCTTTTTTTTTTCCCCTTTGGTAACTTATGCAATGTCAAGCCTTTTGAATTCTTTCCCTTGAAGTTTTTGCTATCTGCATGCATACAGTCATCTCCCAGCACAGCTATATTGGCAGATTGCTGTAAAATAACACCTGGGAAGTCCAGTTCCTATTGCTAAGAGAAAGAGGAAAGGGAGCCTGTGTGTTGCTTAGAATTACAAGTTGACCTGAGTCATGGCATTCTCTGCCTGAAATTAAATTGGTCATAATTGCCCATGCAAAAATGCTAAGGCCCTATAAATCTAAAATATCCTAAAATTAACGGATGTCCATTTATTTAGGGTAGAGCTGCCTGTTACCCATACATTACTGCCTGAGACAGAATGATTTCAAAACTCTGTTCGTGTTTTGAAATTGTTTACATGCTGAAACTCCAGATAAGTAAGTGAGTTAAAACCAGTTCTAACAGATTTAAGAACATAATGCCAATAGGACCAGTGAAACTCAGAGGAATTTAAATGTTAGGAGACATGAGAGCTTTTTTAATTCTGGGTGCATTTTTAAACATAAAATGAGTTATTAAGTGGGTATATTTTTAAAGTAGCAGTTTCTTATAAATTTGTTTTTCATTTTAACATAAAATAGTCTGTTACTGTACTCGGTGCAAAGTGTACTATTTAGTACTTTTGAACTTAATGCAGCAAAGATTTCTTTTCATGAGATGTACTTATCTCTAAAAATAGTGTAACAACAGTTTTTAATTTGAAGTTGTTTTATTTTACTCTGTTGTAGCTTGATTTTATTCCTGTTTATTATCAATGCAGTCTTCAACAGTGTTTAATTTGGTAAGCCCTCACACTTTAAATTGTGCAGTTCTCATCAGATAGTTGTTTTTAATACCTTGATGTTTGAAACTCCCATATTAAGAACTGGGAATGATAAACAAGGGCTCTTTTTGGAATTGCACATTATTTGAGTTTTCCTTTTGGCTATGTGGAGAAAACAGTTGGTGCTCAGTGCGATGCATACTGACCAGTTGAACCTCTCTAGTACTTGCAGTCTTTTATTGCAAATCATGTATAAAATATTTCACACTTTTGGGCTTATAGTTGAGGTAGAGGTACACACATTAAATGCAAACCAGAATTTGTGATGTATAAAGGTTTGATAGAAGTCTGATGATAATGGCAAGGAAATGGTGGTACAGTATTTTACTGTCATGTCCCTAACTTTTATTCAGGTGTCTTTGAATTATGACCTCTGAAATAAGATGAGGTGGGGAGATTGTGTATTGATACTGTTAGCATATAACATAAAGAATATGTAGGAGTCTAATCGCAGGGGTCCAATATTTTGTTGTTTTGGAACAGTTTAGGACGCTGTATACCTGTTATTACCTTCAGAGGAAAATACTGTGTGTAGGACAAAGTATGTTGTTGTCTTAAGTTTGTGTTTCAGTTATTTTCTGGAAGAGCTACTGGGCATTTTGGAGCTCAGCACTTCTTTGCTAGTAACTGATCACGTTGTGGTTTTGATCATTTGACAGTTTTCATTAAGGCCAGTCTCAAGGAGGTCAGTAACCAAATTTTATCCTAACTGCATGATTGCTGTAGCTACATACCCAGTATCTGTTAAAGCAATTGAACGGCTTCCACTATGCCGAGTATGCTTTGGATTTAGAGTGCAATCCCTAACTAGTATCTGTTTTCCTTAGTAATTCACCATTACTAGGAGTAATTGGGTGGCTATATGCTGGAACAAAGTACGTATTTCACCAGGTTTTGCTTCCTGAAACTCATCTATCTAAGAATGATCTGTGTTCACATGTGCAATTCAGTGAGATGAGGGAAGATGTTTTTTCATGCTCACGTATTACAAATGTTTAATTCAAGAATTGTTCTTATGTCTCAAAAAACCTTTGGTAACAGCAGAAATAGTCTCAGAAACTCCTATGAAGGCTGCTTTGATTAGCTAAAATAATTATAATTTGGGTTATATAGAAGCTACAGAACTCCCCCACCTTAGACTTCAGTATTAGTATGATTTTTCTCAGGAAAAATTGCTTGACTGCCTTTTTGAACTGTCTGCTCCTTTATGACTGCTCTTTTTCAATTGGCCATTAAACCATTTCTAGTTCCCTGCTGAATGACTGCAGAGATAATCTTTACCAAATTTATCTTGTCTTTTAAATTGTTGTTTCGCTGTTTTTCTGTGACATCTGGGTGTGGAGAAGAGTCTTGTAGTTCTTTCCTTTGTGTTGTACATAAAGTACATTGAATAGGTTAACTATAGACTTCTTACATGTAACCATAAGGGTCTGTGTGTGGGTCTGGAAGCTGTGGGTTTTTTACACTGCAAACTATAACCTCTATATTTGAGTCATAGTGATTTCCTTAGGAGAATGAAAACTGCGTTTCAGGAACACTGATTTATTCTCCTCTGTCTCTTTGATAAGATCCATGCAGCTGTGTTCCTTTTAATACAACAGCCACAGGAAAGCAAATATTAACAGGTTGACATATGTTTATATTCTCAGGAGGGCCCAGGGTATAAAAGGTAATTCTTAATGTGAGTTCTTCTACTTTTGTTTTGGGGAGGAGTGGGGGACATTGATTGCTTTGCCCTTTAAGTTAAAACGTTAATTATAACTGGTTTGTTTTCAGGTTATAGTGGTTTTGATTAAGCTCATGACCCCAAATCCTGTTTAGTTTTTTTTGCCAGTTTACAGTGGAGTACATTATTGTATTTCAGACTGGATATATATTATTCTATTTGCATGTTAGTGGATAGTGTCACCTTTTAAAGTAGGTTTAGAAATTTGTAATAGTTTCTTCTTAGACTTACAGTCTTTTGAGAAATTATTCTATCCTCCTGAAAGCCTCTGAAAAACAGTTCCCTTTCATAGTATAGTTTTGTTTCTTGGCTAATGGCTAAGTTTGCACAATACCCTCTATATCAGTATTAATCTTAGTATTCATGTAATAAATACAATTGTTCCGTGAGGGCTTTTCAGCTGTAACATTAAACTTAAGTAAGGTTCAGTACCAGTAGCTGTGTTTTGGCTTCTGCTTAGGTCCTTAGCATTAAACGTTTATTCTTTTTCTTAGTTATTCCCTACAAGATCCTCTCTTCTTTGAGGTTTGACTATGGTTGTACATTCAAAGCTTAAGTCTGAACTTAGAGTTCGAACTTAAACCACTTTGGACAAATATGTGTTTGGTGTTGGCCGCTGTGGTGAACGATGTAAGAGACACCCAAGCCTGAAGGAAGGGTAATAAGTGTTAACTAAGTATGTAGAAATGTTACACAATTTGACACTTAAATGCAGCAATTAAACTTACCATTGTGGCAGTACCCGTTGGGATGTAAATCTAAAATGGTCTATGCAATGGTGAAAGATATTATGGTCATAGGTGGTTGCAGACCGTTGAACAGTCGTGCACCAGCATGTGGTTCTGGCCCCTTAGAGAAACCAGAGTCATTGTTAAGAAACTGCAATAGCAGATAACTGTGACTATTAAGTCTAAAACTTTGAGTGAGTGCACTTGTTGAATGGAATCTCTGTTGTCTTGGTATGTTCTCACCAAGTTCAGCTATCTGTAGCAACAGCAACTTGCTCACTGAAGAAATGTGAATCTCTGAAGCCCCTACGGATAGATTAAGGGGGTGCTACAGATGAAATAGCAAGAATATAATAATCTGCTTTCTTGGCTATTTAAAACCAACTTGGGAGTAATTGCCCTATATTTCTTCACCCTTGTAAATGGCTAGTAGAGTTTTTAAAGTCCTGAAAATAAAAAAGCCCGAGGAACTTTTATTGATATTTTTTAAAAATCAGGAAAAAATGCTACTTTTGAAAACAGATTTTACAGGGATTTATTACTACTGATTTCTGAAGCTTTCTATTAATTAATACAAAGACCCTGCTCATTAGCTTGTTCTTTCACCAGCAGATTGTCACACTGTACAAGCTCAAGGTTGTAAATAATGACTGTTGTCCTATGATGTTGAAGTCTGAATGTATGTAAGGTAACCTTCAGAGCTTGCATGTATCTATATTAATATATTCTGACTATGGATTTATCCCCACTCACCTCCTCTTTCCCAACAGTATTTTAAAAAGAAAGCTGTAGAGCTGCTGATTTGGGGAGAACAAAAAAAGGTGGAGGATGAGGACTATCTTTATAATTGGCAGTTGACAGTAGTATGTGGGGAGCTGGGTTTCTGTCTGTTTGTTTTTCTGACAGGCCACAAAGGGTTTTTTTCTGACAATCCAGTACTGTCAGACTCCAAAATGCTTAGCTGCTATCTTTTCTGATATAAAGTCGGCACTTTTAGACCTTTTTTGACAATCAGTAACTATATAATACTGCTAATAAAAAAAAAAAAAAATCTGTAGAAGAACAATAGAAAATTTGTAATCTGTTGTCCAAAAATCTACACTAAATTTGGCTGGTGTGCAGAACTGGATGTGCAGCAACTGTGCTTTGATCCCACTTCTCCTCTTAGGAGGTATGATCCCATTTAGTAACCTCTCATTCTCTAGGTGAAGGACTGGTGTTATTCAGGTTCTTCTCTTGTCTTCTTTGTGATGGAAACAACCTTTTGAAGCTCAATATCATTTTGGCCCAATGAAGTTTTGTATGAGGTGCCTCTGCCTCTGGAGACAAAGTTTCCATCAACTTCCAGATTTCCATCTTTTCCTTGTAGCTAAAGAGGGCACATTTTCATGGCTCTTACAATTCATCAGTGCAAGTCTGTGTTTCCTGATAATATTAGATCCCTTCTAGGCTTTTCTCTGCCTCTAGTTTTAAAACAGTCTGTCAGAGTAGGAAAAGCAAGAACAAGGAGATGAAAGATTGAACACATACTCAAAATCGCTGTGTGATGTGGATGAGGAAGGAAGGAGATGCACATAACATTTTAGTGGTGGTAACTTCCAGAAGTCCTATGAGCAGGGAGCTATCGCCACACGGGTATGCTGGACGCAGTGGATCGTACATTCTACTTGACTTTCACAGATGCACTAGCGAAGGCTTGACATGCCATGTGGCAAAGTTTTGCTGATCAGCTTTACTTGCTGTGATTCTATACAGTGCAGAAGGTGGGTGTTGCTGTCGCTGGACATGTAGAAAAGGGGAAGGAAGTGTTGAGTTTACAGCTTTATTTAGGGGGACTAAAAAGGTGAGGGGGGCACTGCTTGTGTTAAGCAAATTGAAAAGTGATGTTGTGAAATGCAGAACTGTGAGCCTTGTCAGTTCTAAATGCTTTAAAATGTTTAGAAACTGCTAATCAGATGCTGTGACCGCCTCTGCCCTTGCCCTTGCACACACAGTGGCACTGACTCCTCGAGCACTGACAGTTTTGACGTGGCTATTGTGACAATCCAAAGAAGGAGTTCTGTTTCCCTGAGAAAAGTCATGCATGGATTATATTGAATTTTGGAGGCTTCTGCCTTTACAAGTCAGGTGTGGATTTCAGGAAATATGTTAACAACAGTGCTAATTGTTGGGGGGTTTTTCCTGCTGTTATTGAGAGTGAGGATATTCAGGATTATAGGGATTTTGTTATTAATTTACAATCAAAGTGTTAGGATGAATGTTTGTGAAGGAAATTTTGTCCTACCACTGAGTTTAAGAAATTGTAGCAGTTGTCAAGGGTAACTCTGTACAGAGTGCAGGAGAAATGAAACTCAAATCGTGACTTTTGTTGGCATTTCCTTGTTTGTGATAGATGAGGCACTTAACTAACTTGTTTTGGTATTTGCGTTTGCAGTGGCCCCATTCCTTCCACTAACAGAGTATAATCTAGCAAGATAAGAGGAACATGTATTTGAAGTTCTTGTTGTCTGGTGGATTTTGTCAGTTTTAAACAAGTGTTTTCTTGTGTTTTATTTTTGTTGCTGCTTGTTACAGTACTTCCCATTACACACACAACAGCTGAAATATAGACTGCTACTGTCATCATGAACATCCCACAGCAGCAAAAAGATTTCCACTAGGAAGCTGTTTCACTGCTTCCTTTTGTTTAGTACAAAAATGAACTTTTAAAATAAATTAAAAAGAGTATGTAAAGTTTATATTAAGAGGAAATGCATTTCCATGCTGAAGGCTGGTTGTTATCTGTTGTGACAATTGAGAAATCCAGAGAAATTTTGTTCAAGTAAGAGATTAGAGAGTAACTTTCTTAAACATGCATTTATTCTGTCAGATACACAGTGGAATGTGAAGTCTGGATTTTCTCTGAAGCTCTTGCAGCCCACAGAGATGTCTTTACTAGTGCACAGCTACTTCTTTATTGACAGCTGAAGGACCATGTGGCATCCATGGAAGACAATAGGCTTCAGGCTACCTGGCCCAACCCTCTTCTTTGAAGAAAGGGAAGAAAAAGAACAGTGTCAGGGAGGAAGCAGGGAAGGATTAGGAAACAAATAGCAATGTGGGACTGCTACACGATTTCTTGTAGTCTATGTTGATGTCACAACAATTAAAAGGAATAAACTTCAATTTATGCACGTAAAAATAACTAGCGGATTTAGCCTTTCCAGGAATACCCATAGAAGTATATTTAGAAGTTAATATACTTAATCAAAGAAGAAACAGAACGATTTTTATTGTTTAATAGGTGGAAAGCACAAGTTAACCGTCAATTCTGTTGTCTGCTCATCTACCCCAGCCAGTCACACCGTCATAGAAGGCTATCAGATTGGTCAAACTTGATTTCCCTGTGGTCAATCCAAACTGGCTATTCTTGATAACCTTCTTTTCCTCCACATGCTTAGAGATGACCTCCAGAATGAGCTGCTCCATCACATTTGCAGGGATGGAGGTGAGGCTGACTGGTCTGTCATTTCCTGGGTCCTCCTTCTTGCTCTTTTTGAAGACTGGAGTGACACTGGCTTTCCTCCAGTCCCCAGGCACCTTTCCTGTTCTCCATGACCTTTCAAAGATGACGGAGAGTGGCTTAGGAATAAAGTCAGCCAGCTCCCTCAGTACTCAGGGGTGTATCACATAAGAGCCCATGGATTTGTGAATGTCCAGCTTGCCTAAATGATCTTTAACTCAATTCTCCTTGACCAAAGAGAATATTCCTTCCTCCAGACTTTCTCTTTTACATACAAGGACTGGGATTCCTGAGGGCCAGTCTCAGCAATAAATACTGAAGCAAAGAAGATGTTCAGTAACTCTGCCTTATCTGTATCATCCGTCACCAGGACAACCACCTCATGCAGCAGCAGGCCCACATTTTCTTTTTCCTGCTGATGTACCTGTAGAAACCCTTCTTGTTGTCTTTTACATAATTTACCAGTTTTAATTATAATAGATTGTAAATTTTGGTTCCAATGCTGGTTTTACTCTGATGCTTTCCTTCAAGGTATTTGGAATTACTTAGAATAATGGAATGAAGACTAAATAGTTCTGTGTTTTTATAGCACAAAAGGCCAAGAAGGAGCAATGGAAGTTTTCCTTTACATAGTTGTTCCTTGCTAAAATTTTATGTATTTAGTGTTTTTGTTTGTTTGTTTTCTAAGAATCTTGTAATTGAATGGCTTATTTGCAGATATATTGTCACTTCCAGTTTTATACTTAGTAGCAGAAATAACATTGAAATAGTGAATGAGTAATGTAGGTGTCAAATAAGTGGTGCCAGTGTAGAAGCAGACATTCAATTATATACATAGCACTAGTCCTTATAGACTTCTAAATCATTTTTTTTAAAGTGGTTTTTTTTCTTCTACAGAGGTTTTGATGGTGATTATTAAATATGTTTGGATCTTCTCTTTCTGCTAATTTAACTGCAAACCTCTTAATCATATTCTCTGTCATTAGCAAGGGAAAAATCAGGAGAATATGCTTTTAACATGTGGGATTTTAGAATGAATGGGAGCTGTTTCCCTAGTAACAGATGTGGAAGATGGTTCTGAATGCTACAGAATGTGAATGGAGTACCTGAAAATAGCTGGTTCTCTTTTGGGGGTTGTTTCTTCTGAATGTCTGCTGTCCTGGCTTGCCTGCCCCCACCAAATTTGGTTTTTTATACATTTATGGAGGGTCGGGGTTTTTTTTATATTGTTCTTATGTAAAAAGGAACAGATAATACTTCAAAATACTGATTGGCACAGATATCGGGAATGCTCATTGTTAAATGAACAAAAGAAGCGAAAACACGTTTTACTTTTTGGTTACATTCCTATTGGACAACAGGAACTAACCGTGTATGAGTCATAGAGATGAAATCTGCTTTAGCTTTTGCCCAGTTGTGGCTCTGTTTTTGTGTAACTATGTGGATTACTTTGTGAAGCTAATTTCAGCACGTTATATGGTACCTTGATGAAAGTAATCAAGAGAATGGGCAGGGTAATCCTCCAAGAGTGCTGAATGACTAACTGTTTTCCTTTCTGATAAACCTCAAAAATTTCCTTTCTCCTACTTCAGGTCTTCTCCTTGAAATCAACAGAATTTCATTCTGTATAACTTTTTTGCCTCTGTTGTTTTACAAACATGTTTTTGTTGCTCTAACCTTATAAATTTGCAGTAAGTCAGGTTTATTTACTTGAGAGACATATTTTTTATGTCCACATTTGTGCACTGACACCATTTACTTCTATATGTCAAGCTATTAATTCTACAGTTAGAGAAAGATGCTTTGTTCTGTCAGTTGAACAGGCCTAACAACTACAACACAGAATATTGCAGATCCTGCTTAGATGGAGTTTAGTTTTTAATGCAAGCAGCAAATCTCCTAATTTAATTACTAAATGTTGGTATCTTTATTCTCATAATTATTTCTGCCCATGGAAAAAATAACTCTGCAGAGAATCAGAGGTGTGGCCTGTCATAGAGGCCTGAAGAGCAGAGGCTTCAAGCTACTGAGTTTTTCAGAGCTGGTAAGTCAGGTATAGATGTGAACATGATTCTGTCAGTGAGACTTTTCTAGTGATCACTTTTAACTGGAGAAGAAGTGTAATACTAGATTCTGGTCTAAAGATGACATTGAACATTACTTTTATGACCCTGTACCTTACCTTCTGATTTTACTTGTGTTATTTGTATTTCATTGTGTTTGTCTTGCTTGAGAAGAGAGACAGTTGGGAAGATGGTTTGGACTTCTCTTACTTCTGCTGAGGGACCTGGGGGCTTGCTCATGCAGATATGGCCCTTATCGGCATCACAGCTGCTGAATGAGACACAGCTGCCAGGACAAGAGTGAAACCTGTTGTCATGCAGCAATGGATGGAATGTATTTGCTTGATAACTGACCTACTTCTCTTCTGGTGTGGTAAGTGGAAGTGAGTGCACGGGCAGGTCTATACTGTAGATGAAGGTATCACTGACATTTGAGAGCTAACAATGGTGAAAGCAACCCAGATCTTAGTCATTTGAACTGGCTGAAGTGTAGATTTACAGTAAGCTTTATTACCTCTGCCAAAGCTGCTCTTCTGATGTTCTGAATGGTGGTAGGGTTAGCTAACCTGGTTAGCTTTGCTCTATCCTTTGTAATTACAGCCTTTCAGTTTTGTTGTGTCTATATTCACAGTTTGTTTATTGATGTAATTATGTTGCACATACAAAATTCTTAGGAGGATGAGAGCATACAGTTGTGTTGTTTGGGGTTTTGGAGGTTTGTTTGTTTTAATAACTTGTTACTTTCTCCATAAAGAATTGAGATATTAGATGTGGCAAGTAAAGCTGACAGGCAAAGGAGGAATTAAGGACAAAAGAGACAATGGCAAAAATAGATATACGGTTTTATTCTTTGAATTAACTGGCGAAATTGCAGTATTTCTTTTAATTGAGAAAGTGGATTTGGGTAGGTAACATTTACCTATGTGGCAGTCAGTAGTTGGAAGCAGAAGACAAAAATAAAGAACCTTTGAAGAGACTGGAAGGAGGAGAAATATGTGACATGAACTAAAATATTTACATGTCACCTTTTGAGAATATTCTGTCTCTTTACTTAGTCGGTAGACGATGTATTCCATATTTTGGCAGTAATGATTCAACAGATAATTTCCTGAAAATAAAGGCATTAAATGTATTCTGGGTAAGTGCTTACTGCAAACGTCACTAAGGAATAAAACACACTTTACCTGCATTTTTGGGGGAGTTTTTGTTCTATTACACGCAAATAACCTTTTTCAAACTTGCTTGTAATAACAGAATTCCATTAACACATTTTAAAGCCACTCGTTTTCTAATGCTTCTAGAATTAAAACATGTTTATATACCTCCAAGGTGTATAACATATCAATATATTATTGTTCTATTATCTACACTTTCTGTACTATCTGCTTTTTATTACACTGTTACTATTTTTACTATTCCTAACATAGAAACTGTACTCTATTTTCTTAAGCACTATAACCTGAAGTCTTAAGCCACGAGTTCCAATTCATGTGCCTTCACTTGCTTTCCAACTGTTTTAAGAAGATACTCAATCCAAGTCTTATTTTGCATACATTTCCATCCTGAAATACAGTTATCTTTAGCTTAGTATCTTACAAATATGCACATTGGCATGACTATTCCCTATTCAGACTGTTTTTGAAAGACTTGTCACTTTCTAACATACTTTAAAATGATGCTCTATAAAGAATTGCTTCAGAAGCCTTGTTTCATTTGAAGCTAGTGAGCCCTGAGAATTTTATTTCAGGTATTTTACGGGAATGGAGAAACAAAGAGCATGTAGTGTTGGATTTTCACAGAGACCATGTGTTCTGGGTTTATGACAAGAGGCACAGCTAGGCACATAAGGAGCTGCTGGAAGAAAGAATATGGAAGGAGGACTGTGCATTCTCCTTAAGGTCAGGTTAGGGAGCACAAAGCTTTTAAATCATCTTGTTTTGAGAATTATGAGAGGTCAAAGGGTAAAGCAGGATGACTCTGTTTATCACCCATGTATTTCACTTTATAAATCGTTAGAATAGATAATTTTCATTGTTGTAGGTTGATATAGATTAGATCAAATCACATAATAATAAAATATAGACCTTAAATTTCTTTTAAAGTTAGATTTGATACATACAGGAAAGAACTCTAGCTTGGTTTACAGATGATGATCTCTTCAAACCTGACTCAAACTACCTTTGGTGTTTATGGGGATTAGAAGAAAGCAGCTTTCTTTAAGAAGCAAAATTAGATTTTTTTAAGCATATTTTCACAGCGTTGTTACTTATTAGTGATAACGAAGTTAACAGTTGTACAATGTTTTTTATTTAACTTAAATATTAGCAGAGGGCACTCCTGTAACGTTATAGGACTATTTATTCTGAGTTATGTAAGAATTTAGGCCAGCAATCCAACTTGGATTAATCAGACTATTTTCCTCTCAAATATAAGGTTCTGCTGGCAGTGAAAAGAAGCTGGTGGAGGGGTTAGGTTTTACTTTGAAACTGAATTGTATTTGAATTGTATTTGTGTTAACTTCTTAGAACTGACGTGCCAGGAATGCCTTTCTGAGTGCTGTAATATATAATGTAACATCAACATTTTGCTAAAACAAATTTCTCCAGGAATTTGTTTCACATGTATTCCAGCATATCTCTTTGTTCCATCTCTCTCAAATAAACCAGTACAGTGCCAAAATCAAATAAAACCCAAACATTTGTTGAAAGAACAGCTATATTCATCTCTTTACAGACAAAAACAGTAAATATTTCTTATTGCTTGATTTAAAAAGCTGCTTCCCTCTTCGTCTGATGAGTGCTATAGGTCCTGTTACCTGGGGAACAGAGCTGTGCTAACCATGTCGTAGAGAAGGACTGCTGCACAACGTAAGCTTCAATAAGGTACAGCTACGGCTTTGAAAGGAAGTCCACAATGGATGGCACAAAATACAAAAGAGGATTATAGAGTAAGAGTTGATGACCGTAATGTTTCAGAAAAATGGCTGTGATATGCAAGTAACACATAATGTACTACATTTTCTTGGTTACCTGGGTTTTGCTTGCTATTACTGTTAACTGTTGGAGCCCTGCTGTTGCATGATCCTTCATAAAAGTGATACTGTGCTCTGCTGCGATGTTGAGGTGGGCACTCACAATGTTTTCCTGCTTTGTTATATCTGAACATGTACTATTTAGAGGAATTCTTTGCTCTTTGTGCAAATATATTTTTGATGTCTAGTGGTACTAAGCGTAAATTAGTGAAAGGTTGTTGATGGGAATATTGTTCTACCAGAATTAAATTCTTAGTGAAGAAGTGAAGCAAATCCTGTAGCTCAGCCAGAATGGAGTTAATTGTTAAACTTAAACTTGACTCTAAAATTCATGGGTCAAGACATACATGGGTCAAGACAGAGACATTACCATCATGGGAAAAATAGATTCAGCTTAAGGAAATTAATTTAATTTATTGCCAATTTATAACAGAAGGGCATGAGTAATAGGAAAACGATCTTTTTCCCACACTCTCCTCTTTTTCTCAAGCTCAGCTTCACTCCCTACCCTTCTATCTCCTCTCCCTGAGAAGCACAGGGGGCCAGAGAATGGGGATTGTGGTCAGATCATAACACTTTATCTCTGCTTCTCCTCCGTCCTTGCATTCTTCCCCTGATCCTACTTTGGGTACCTCTCAGAGGGTAGTCCTTCACAAACTCCTCCAACATTGGTCCCTTCCATGGGCCACAGTTCTTCAAAAATTGCTCCAGCTGGGACCCTTCCAGGGTGTGTAGGCCTGCAGGAATAGATTGCTCTGGTATGGGTCCTCCATGGGCCAGAGATCTGCATGGACTCTCCACAGGCTGAAGCTTCCCTCAGGGCATGCCCACCTGCTCCGACATGGGGTCCTCCGTGGGCTAAAGTGTGATTATCTAATCCACTGTGGTCCTCCAAGGGCTGCAGGGGGACAACCTGCTTCACCATGGTGTTTTCCACAGGCTGCAGGGAAATCTCTGCTCTGAAGTAGAGAGCAGAGGTGCCTGGAACACCTTCTTCCCTCCTTCTTCACTGGTCTTTGTGTCTGAAGGGTTGTTCCTCTCACATTTGCTCCCTCCTTTCTCACAAAGATGTTGCACAGCTTTTCTTACTTTTTAAAAAATATAACATTACCACATTGCTGATGGGCTCACATTTGGCCAGCGATCGGGTCCTTCTTGGAGCTGGTGAAATGGACCATGTCCAACATGGGGGAAGCTTCTGATATCTTCTCACAGAAGCCACCCCTGTATCTCCGCAGTTGCCAAAACCTTACCACTAAAGCCCAATACAATATTTAGAGGTGTATAAAATCCAGAGTGTGTGAAGAAGGCAAGGGGAAAGATTTACTGACTACAAGAAATCTAAATTAAGCTGGTGGATCCAGGTTCTAAACAAATGACACATCGTGGGTCATAGTGCTCTGAAAGTCCTTACAAAAATGTGATGAAGACACAAAAAGTTTTCGTGGCATTAAGGAGAGACCGACCCAAGTACTTGAGAGATGCAGTAGGGCTAACAAAGAGGTAACATTCAGTTAATGAATTTCTAAACTAAGCCCTAACCTTCAAGATGTGGGGAGGGTTTTGTGGAGGAAGTGTTGTGTATACTGGCCCCTCTTTTTACTCTTTGCTTGGCCACCACTTACAAACTTGGTTGAAGATGGGGCACCACCTGAATGGACCCTTGATATGACTCAGCGTAGACTTTTTTCTGTTGTAAGGCTAATAGGAAAGTACAGAGGCACAAGGCTTACATCCTGAAAAAATCTTAGGAAACACATTTTTATGTCCTGTAAATGGGCATAAAGCAGTATGGACATGCAAAATATTCTGTGAATGATTTAAGTTCATGTATGACTTTATAATACCTGTTTCTCAGGGCTTTTTTAAATAGAACCAACAATTCCCAGAGCAGATGACAGCAATTAATGCATTTTTCATAATTTCAGTTAGCATGTTTTCAATCAGTATTTATATAAGAAGCAGTAGAAATATGAAACTAAGTGACCTAATGATACAATTCTTCCTCAAGTTCATTATTAGTGCAGGTTTTATTGTTGAGGTGTAGATGATACATAAATTTTGTACAAAGTTCTCAGTGCTGAGGAATGTGATACTTATACCAACAATTTTTTTTTCTTTTCTACTCATGTACCATACTTGCTTTGTAATCTGACTGCTACCTGCAGGACGCTTAGATTAAATATTGTAGGATATCTTATGATAAACTACTTAACTTTAAAAAAAAAAAAATCTCTTCCAAACCCAGCAATGAAAATACTTTTCACTAAAACGGTATACATTATGAAGAATGGAAAATTCAGAAATGATAATACAGTTAGTGGTGATTATTATGCATGCTCAGATAAAGTGTGCATCCTTGTACGTGTATTTACAAATATTCTCAACTTCCAGGATTTTCAAATACAATACTTTTTCTCTCTTTCCTTTTTCCCTCTTCCCCAGGCACAGGAGAAAGTGGCAAGAATACTTTCATTAAACAAATGAGGATTATTCATGGCTCAGGTTACACAAAAGAAGACAGAAAAGGCTTCGCAAAACTGGCTTACTAAAACATATTTACTGCCATGCAAGCGATGATCAGAGCCATGGATACTCTCAAGATACAGTACACATCCAAAGAGAATGAGGTAAGCCAGAACAAATAAAATTCTAGTCTGTCTATGAAACTTCAGTTTGTAACAAATTGTTTGAGTCGTAACCTTCTACAGGCAGAACCTTAAAAATCCGTGTGTCTTTTGGGGAGTTTGGTGCCTCACTGTCTGATTCTACAGAACAACAGGGAATTTGTAGTGGAAATCAGGGCAGAGTGAGTAGCGATGGGATGGAGCTCACTAGGAAGGGAGAATTTTCAAAGTTGCAAGCAGGTAATAAGTGCCAAAAGAAAAAAAATGGGTTTTTTTAATCTAAGTTGTAGAGTTAGGCCATGCATGACAGGAACATGCAGACAGAGCCTGGTTTGTCAATAGAGCTCTAGAACAAGGAATTTGTGGTGTATTGTAGGAAAACATCAGCTCTGCTTGATGCTAGTATGCTTTGAAACATACCATTTAGAGCCCTTTTATCGATTTGATAGCAACATTTATGTACTTAAAAACTTGAAAATGTAGAATGTATTCTCCAGCTGTTCTTTAGTTTCATTTCATGTTAAGCAATTACATTTTTGGTTTCAGTCCCTATGATTATAGACTGTACAAAAAAAGAGTTCTCCTTCAGTTAAATCAGTTGCAGCCTTTGCATCCATCCATTGCATCAGTTGCTCATGTATCATGAAGAATATGTAAGCAAATTATTGAGTGATACTTGTTTGAATTAAGAGGATTTTCCAGTTGGCTGAATTTTTGTGTCAAGATAGGGAAGTTTGTGTAAGAGTGTCAAGACAGAAATAATTTAGCAGAGTTTATGGGTTTATTGACTGAAATACTGTATGAAGGAAATATAGTCTATAAACTACTTTTCATTCAAAAAAATTAATTGCAGATGAACAGGACAAACACCAAACTTATGATTAGATTTTTTATAATTAGTTTAGTGTTATTTATTCTCCTTAGCCTTATAGAGAAGGGGGATGGAAAGTATTACTGAAAATAAAGGACTGGGAAATAAAAATCCTTTTTTTTTTATCACAAAAGGATGGATGGTGTCAGCAGAAAGAAATTTTGAACTTCAGAGAGCTGAGGTATTGAGGTAATTCTTTCATACATAAGAAAAAAAAATACTGAGATTTAATAAGATGTTTGCAAAACACCTTTAGATCCTTAAGGGGACAACAGTTACAAAAACAGCAATTGTCATTGTGAATATACTTCATCCTAATTCAGATGTATATATTTTGATGAAAAAATGGTGATAATTGCTGTCACAGTTTAGGGTCAGGGCAGCCCACTCAACCTGTAACAGATGCTCTCTGTTAACCCCCCTCCCTCCCTGAAGCAGAGGAGATAAGGAATAAGAGAGAGACTTATCGATTAGAAAAGGAAACTAGAACAGCTTTAACGAAAAAAAAAACCACCACAAAAAAACCCCAACATATACAAATATATACAAAGACAATTTCGAACCCAAGCCCCGTGATGGCAATTACGTCACCAGCNAATTCCCGACAGACATCCAAACCTGTATTTAGTCAAAAGGAGTGCTGGCAACCCTGATTGCAATAAACCCCATTTTTGGATAGCGGCTGCTGTTTGTTGTGTGAGTGCCTCTGTGACAGGGAGCTGTGTTCAGAAGCTGGATTCTGGTACTAGATTCAGGAACACTCCAATCGGGATCGAAAGCAGGAGACAGAGTCTTCTTGGATTCCAGCCCTTGAAGAAACAAGGAAGAATCTGAGCAAGGGCCCAGAACAAGTGCCCCTCAGCTGAGAGAAACTGAGCAAGGGCCCCCAGGAGCCAAAATGGTGTATATGGGATGGAATCTCTCGTTGGTCAGTTTAAGGGCACCTCTCTGTCCACTTCTCCCTGCAGATGCGACCTTTTGCTTTCTGCATCCTCCAATGTGATACACAAGATCCAGCAGAGGCCTTGGTCTGCACATCAATCCCCCATACTAACTCTAAACATGGAGCTTTATCACTGCTAGAAGCAGCCACTGCCTGTGAAAACATGCTGTTAATTTCAGAAAGTGCAGTTAGTTAAAGGAACTGAGCTGAAAAGTAAAATCACTGAACAGAATTGTTCTGTTCTAACTCAAACGAGGACAATCGGGAACTATTTGAAGAAGTACATTTGCATTCCCTCTTACTGGGTTCGGGTTATTTATTTTGTTCTTTTCTTCTCACTAAGAACAAAATGGAAAAACCTAACAAACAGCAAACCTTTTTTTGTTCTGGGTTTAGAGAGCTGAGCTGGATACATTCCCATAACACGCTATTCTAAGTTGTATTCTTGGCGAAAGCTGTGCTGCCAGTGTCTTCAGTTTCAGATTATAATGCTATTTTACAGTTGTTGTAGAAAGGCGAAATTTGGTCTTGTGCTTCTTTATTAAAGGTGACAAAGTGCTAAGAGGTTAGAACACAGTTTGGCAATGTCAGCTGCAGTGGCATTTAGAAAGCAAAGTTATTTTGTTTACACACAGAGAAACTCTTGAGAGACAACAAGAAAATAACCATGCGTCGCTCCAGTCACTTTGCAGGAGGCAGCTGCATTTTAGTTTTCCATTTGGGTGATTAATATCATATACAGTACTGTGAAACATGTAATTGCCTTTCATTAAAGGACTTCAAGCCTGCAGTGAAAAACAGTTGGCAACAACAGTTATAAACAGAGAACTTCTGATTCTCCTGTCATAACTGTATTGCAGAGGTGTGTCCAGTGACGGTGCAGAAATTGTTCAGTGTCTGCCCCCACATTTTGGTATGTCCACAGTCTCTATGGCCTGTCTTCTTTTCCCTGAAAAAATTTGTTTCCCCTTGGCCCTTTAATTAGTTTTTATTTGTTTGTTTTTCTTGTATCCAGTTTGTGCTCTGACCAGGTCAGGTTTTCTCCTCTGTGGGCCCTGGAATTCTCTGGCTGCTGAAAATCTTAATGTTTTTGTAGCGGAGAACAGATTGTTCTGCACTGAGTGTTTCTTCCCTGTAAGTGTGATGTGTGTGAAAACCTGTAACTCATACATGGACATTTTGTCCATAAGGACCTCTTAATTGTCTTAATGTTTAGAATAAAAGCAAGTTTTATAGAAGATATTTCAGAATGTTTCTTATTTGTCAATGGCAAGTATTTATGATCTGACTTTCTAAGGATGTTGCTTGGAAATGGGATGGGGTTTTTGTTTTTTATTAATTTGAAGTTGCTTGGATGAGTACTTATCTATACAGTCATACTGGATCTTTATCTGAGTAGGCAGTTTTTATCCTAATTTCATGTGATATGTTCTTTGGGATACTTTATCTTACCCTCAATTTGAAGATGGAAGGTATCATAGCATGGTTTTGATATATTTTAAGCAGAATTCATGCAGCTGTTTAGGAATCTGATAATTCAAGGAATTATTATAGTACTGTCTAGATCCCACAGTTTGGGACGGGACTATTCGATTTATTTTTTTTTTCTCTTCCTTTTCTTCCTTTTATAACCACTCTGTAAAATTCCCTGATAGAAGTGAACTAGTTCAGTGAATTGAGGGTGGAGGAAGTAGTATTTATTATCTATATGTCACTTTTTTCAATGTCTTAGAGTGGAAATTGGTAAATTGAGCGTTGGTTAAGTAGCCAGCTACAGTACAACTTGATTTACAGTATTTGAGGGTAGTCTTTTTATGTAGGGGCTTGAATCAACTAATTTTATAAATACTACTTCTTTCCATGTGGTAATAGAGACTGCCAAAATGCAAAATGAAAGCTAATGGCAGTCTGTTTGCTTTTTTGAGAAATTGTGATTGGAAGTGGATATTAAGATAAGTAAATAAAAGGAGAAATCTATACGTGAGGCAGAGATAAATTAAAAATCAGCTGAGAGTGGAGAAGTCATGAAAAATCTTTTTTGCTGTCCAAATTTCTTTTAGTCAACTTAAAGTCGAAGCGTAGGAAAAGAAAACTTCAAACAAGGACGTGGAAGAAAATAGATGATACTGGAGGAAGGGAAAATACAGTGTTCCACTTGTGAGTATATATCAGTCCTAAAAAGCAGATTTAAAAATATTTCTTGGTTGACTGTCTGTGCTGATCTGTAACATCTTATTGGTTAATGTTAATTTTTGCTATATTGCAAATGTACAAAAGAAGTAAGTTGTGTAAGCATCTGGAGATGCAATAGAGATTTTAAAGTATTAGTTCACTGGAACTTTTCCCTCCTCTTCCAATATAACATGTATCCTATATTGTAAGAAAATCACTCTCTTTTTCTTCTACACTTAAGGCAACATTGGAAACTGCAACTTATCTGCATTAAAGAAAACTATGCACTTACCCCACTAGAAAGACTTTTTTATATAGCTGTTCAGGATGAGGCTCATAGAATAGGAATTCAGTCCTTTTGTTGTGGATTTGTTTTTTAAAATACTCTAGTAAGATGACAGTGTGTATGTTTGCAATTAACAACAGATCTTTGTAGCAGTATGAACAATTGCTTTTTTTTCCTAAGGAGAAAAACAGAATGCTGCATAAAAATGCATTTCAGAAAGATGCATTGTATCTCCAAAACATTTCTTGCTTTCAATAAGTAGTAATCTGGTGTCTTTCTGTCTTAAA
The DNA here is from genome assembly GCA_013396935.1 of Baryphthengus martii. Classification (NCBI taxonomy): domain Eukaryota; kingdom Metazoa; phylum Chordata; class Aves; order Coraciiformes; family Momotidae; genus Baryphthengus; species Baryphthengus martii. The sequence continues at coordinate 4,729 of VWZK01001997.1, read as the reverse complement.
AAGTTGTCTCAGCATGAGTGCATGTCAGGAAAACTAATATTTTTCTGAACAAAAGAAGTCTTAAAATGCCAAATGAATTTTATGGAACAGGTAATTAGGTCAGAAAAGGGGAATGCAAAAAGACAAGTACAGTAAGATGAGATTTGGGAATTGTTCAAGGAAGTGATGTAGCTGGGACAAATGGAAACCACATTTCACTGCATGTTTGCAGTTGAAGATGTGGAAAGTGACATAACAGTTCTTTGTTCTCTTAATTTTTTTAAACTTCAGTGAAGAAACCATTGTTCATAGCAAGTGCTTTATTTTAAGAGTAATCTGATTGTATTAACATTATTTGATGCATTTAAAAATATTTTTTTATTATAGTCAAATTTAACTTTAAAGATGAATATTTTGATAACTGATTTTCATTGTGTTAGTGTTAATGCATATGATAAAGGACTGGAATTTATTGACAGTCTAGATGTATTTCTAGCAGTTTATTTTATAGATACAGTAATTCAAAACATTCTAAAACATATCGCGTCCTTCTTCATAACAAACATGTTTAGTTACTGGCCTATGCCCAAAGTCTGGGTCTAGGCACTCTGTAACAGTGGTTGGTTTCAATTTGATTTTCCAAGGAAATCACATTGTGACCAGACTAATTGTATCTGTCTCTGGACCTTCTGTCTGATTTTGGTTGAATTCCATAATGAGGCTGAAGTTAAAAGACTAAAATTCTTAGCTTCAGAGAGTTCAATGCTGTAGATGAATAAAAATAAAGGAGGAAGCTTCTCTGAGTAACCTGCATGAAGTAAAGCCAGAGAACCAATACAAGGAGAGGCTCCTATCAAAGTACCTGTGGGAGGAACTGATATTCACTCAGTCACAAACGACACCAGACCTTCTGCTTCTTTCCTGGAAAAGCATAGTTTTTTTCTTGAGTTTGTTTTGGTTTTTCTTTTAAGTAATTTTTTTGAGTGAGAACATGACCTCATTCTAGAACATGGGGATTACACATCCACTTTGGAGGTTTAAAGCATGTGCTACTTTACATGAGCAAATATAAAGCATATTAATACTGAATTAACTGCTGTCCATGTGGAAGTCAGGAAATTTTCCATTTCTTAGAGGACCGTGTTCCCTTCCACACATAGTACCTGCATGTGCATGTTTGTAGACATTATAATATGTGGGACTTATTGAGGTCGTGTGGAGAGTTATCACTTGCTTGTTTTGTGTTGGTTTTGTTTTGATCATGGGTTTTTTTGGTCATATTCATTTGAATGCCTTATTGTATTTTAAAATTGCCAGACCCTTGTTAGGATTGTTTCCACTATTACCACTGCCTTGAATGGTGGAGTTCTTATTCTGGTATGTCGTAGTAAAAGTGTGTGCTTATAAACAATAATGCTAGTTACTATTTATTATTAAGAGATCTATGGGAGTGCTGTGTAGGCCTGTAAATACGTGAACCATGGCTTCCTTTTACTTTAAAAAATGACTTTCTCTACCATGCCATGTTGTTGATGAGGATGAATACCAGGACTTATTTCATTTACTTATCCCTGCCAACACCAATGTGATTGTTTGCATTATTGTTTGCCTTGCTCCATTGAATTTAAATAATTGCAACTGGCTGGATTCAAGGCTGTGTTTTGTTTCTCCTTGTTCTTCTTTGGTACATTCAGAGTCAGGGGCTGCTGGCACACTTCCTTCCTAAATAGTTTATAGACAGACCTAGGTGCAAAAGCAATAATGACACACTTTTGCTTTTTTTCTTAGCATACAAGCTCCAACCACCCACTTCTCTGTTTTCTAGTGAAATTGCTCTATTCATTGTAATAATTATTATTGTAATTATTACAATCAATAATAATTGTTGATTAGAAATCTTCAGGTATTTCTTTACCTTTTAAGGTCTCAGAACTAGCAAAAATCTAACAGTTTTCCTTCTGACTTATTAACAAATTCTTTCCAAGTTTTGTGTTGTCTTCTTGTTAACTTCAAAGTGGAGATTTTTCTGCTTTGTTTTGTGATTTGGGGTTATTTTTTGTTGTTTGGGTTTTTTTTCCCTTTATGTCAGTAAAATCTTATGTTTAAGTTATATGTATTTTCATTTTGATTTGATTTTTTTTTTTTTTTTTTTTTTT
>VWZK01001996.1:0-15838 GCA_013396935.1 Baryphthengus martii | reverse complement strand
TTTGAGGGGCAGCCTCCCCAGTGCCCAGCACAGCGGTACAATCACTTCCCTGGTCCTGCTGATATTTCTAGTCCTGGAAATTTCCCTCAAGCAGAGTTGCTTGTGTGGCCCTTTGAGGTGCCCTGTGTTCCGTGAAGCTGTCGGTGGCGAGGGCTCTCGGCGCTGGAGGGAGCACTCGTCTTTGCCGCAGCAGGGCAGACGTTTCTGGTGCTGATGGTGTGTCTCTGTCGTTTAAAATGGAACTTCTGGCGTGGGAATTGCTCCTCAAAGAGGCTTTGGGGGTTATATCCGAAATAATCATAGAATTGTAGAATGTCAGGGGTTGGGTTTCCTTCACCTTTTCTGCTGGAGAAGCCGCGGGTTTGAGTGGTTTGGGTTCTGGGTGAGGCCGTTTCGTTGCAGTGTGAACTACACCTTGGAATCGGTGCTGGAAGGCGCAGCCGGGCGCGCGTTTGAGCCGCCACCGCTGCCCACCAGCTGTCGTCTCCTTGCTGCTCTACCCCCTCTGCAGCACTTCTGCACCCTCCCTCCTGGCTTCTGCGGTGTCCGTGCAGCTCAGGTGTGACCCGGGCTGGGCAGGGATTCAGCTGAGATTCTTTTCTGCTAACATGGAAAAGGAAAGCAAATTTTTTTCCTTGTTTTCCTTTCAGCAGTGCAGGTTTAAATGCACAGCAAACGATGTCCTCACGGCAGCAGCATGTAATTCTGGTTTGTGGTTCCAGCTCAGCTTTAATGTTCATTTGTCCAGGTAAAGCCCATTAGACTCCAGCGGGCGGGTCTGAGATTTCCCAACGGTTGTTTTCCTTTCACGATGTTTTCTGATGAATGAAGCTGAGCCCAGAAGTACGGCAGAAGGGAGAGCGGCCTGGTGGCCCTTTGGAAGGTTTTTCTTCTGAAGTATCTTAGCATGGAACTGTAGAGCTACGTAACCTCTGAGTGGACCGTCTCTGTAGGATGTCCTGAAAGACGGAGGGAATTAAAACGCCCGTGGTGTTGTAATGTCCTGTTTGGAGGCACTGGTTTGTTGTGGTGCCGACAGGATGATATTGTGCCTCATCTCCGTGCGCTTTGGTCGGTGGCACCCCCCTGGCATCCTCATAGGTGACCTCGGCAAGTGTAGGCGAGGTGAATGGACAGTGGAGTGGAGTGAAAACTGGCTGGAGGAGCTCAGAGGGTTGTGGTTGGTGGTGCAGGGTCTAGTTGGAGGCCCCTAACAAGTTTTGTTCCCCAGGGGTCAGTGCTGGGGCCTGTCCTGTTCAGGGTACTCATCAGTGACTGGGACGAAGGCCCAGAGCGGACCCTCAGCCCGTTTGCTGACGATACAGAACGGGGAACAGTGGGGGACCCACCAGAGCTGTGCTGCTGTTCAGCAACAGCTGGACAGGCTGGAGAGTTGGGCAGAGAGAAACTTTATGAAATTCAGCCAGGGCAAGTGCAAAGTCCTGCGCTTAGGGAGGAATAACCCCGTGGATCAGTGCAGGTGAGGGCCTGAATTGCTGGAAAGCAGCTCTATGGAAAACATTCTGGGAGACCTGATGGACAACAGGATGACCATGAGCCATCAATGGTCAATCAAAGCCAGGAAGGCCAATGGTCTCCTGGAGGGCAGGGAGAAGAGTGTGGGCAGCAGGTCAAGGATGGTTCTTTTCCCCCTCTACTCTGCCCTGGGGAGGCCACCTCGGGAGTGTTGGGGCCAGTGCTGGGCTCCCCAGTCCAAGAAGGGCAACGAGCTGCTGGAGAGGGCACACCAAAGGGCTACAAAGGTGATGAAGGGACTGGAACATCTCTGTGATGAGGAGAGGCTGAGAGAGTTGGGTCTTTAGTCTGGAGAAGACTGAGGAGGAATCTTGTCAATACTTATAACTACTGACAGGATGGGGATCAGGAGGATGGGACCAGGCTCTTCTCAGTGCTGCCCAGTGACAGGATGAGGGGCAGTGGGCACCAGCTGGAACGTGGGAAGTGGACAGCAGGATGGACAGCAGGATGGACAGCAGGATGGACAGCAGGATGGACAGCAGGATGGCCATGAGCCAGCAATGGGCCCTTGTGGCCAAGAAGGCCAATGGCATCTTGGGGTGGATGAGAAGGGGGGTGGTTGGTAGGTGGAGAGAGGTTCTCCTCCCCCTCTCCTCTGCCCTGGTGAGGCCGCATCTGGAATCTTGTGTCCAGTTCTGGGCCCCTCAGTTCCAGCAGGAGAGGGAACTGGTGGAAAGAGCCCAGTGCAGAGCCACAGAGATGATGGAGGGAGGGGAACATCTCCCTGCTGAGGAGAGGCTGAGGGAGCTGGGGCTCTTTAGCCTGGAGAAGAGGAGCCTGAGGGTGACCTCAGGAATATTTATAAATATGGAAAGGGCAGTGTCAGGAGGAGGGAGCCAGGCTCTTCTCAGTGACATCCAGTGACAGGACCAGGGGCAGTGGGTGCAGCTGGAGCAGAGGAGGTTCCAGGGAAATGTAAGGAAAAACTTTTTCCCAGTGAGGGAGACAGAGCCTGGCCCAGGCTGCCCAGAGAGGTGGTGGAGTCTCCTTCTCTGGAGACTTTCCAACCCCCCTGGATCTGTTGCTGTGTGTCCTGCCCTGGGTGCTCCTGCTCTGGCAGGGGGGTTGGACTTGCTGATCTCCAGAGGTCCCTTCCAACCCCCACCATTCTGTGATTCCACCTCAACAGGAGGAGAAACTTCTTTACTTTGAGTGTGACAGAGCCTGGCCCAGGCTGCCCAAAGAGGTGGTGGAGTCTCCTTCTCTGGAGAGATTCCAATGCCCCCAGGATCTGTTCCTGTGTGACCTTCTCCAGGTGACCCTGCCTTGGCAGGGGAGTTGAACTCACTGCTCTCCAGAGGTCCCTTCCAGCCCCCACCGCTCTGTGGCTGTGTAGAACAGTGCGATGTCAGAACATCCCGGTAAAAACCTCAGCCTGCAGAACGTGTCGGCAGAGGCACAAACGCCCTCTTGAAGCTTTGAACTTCCAAGGGGTGCAGCCCCTTGTTTTTCTTGCTCGTTGGAGGACATCGTGGTGCTGATGAAATAGGTGTTTCTGGGACGTCCAGCTCTTGATCTCCTTGTGAAGTGCAACAGGAAATCTTAGTTTGCAAATTTGCTGCTTCACCATCTGGTAGGCTGAGAGAATGGTGCTGCCTTTGGAACGTGGCCCCGCTCCGTGTGTGCCGCAGCACATAAAACAGCCCGGCTCTGGACACAGCGTGGTGAATCACAGAATGGCTTGAGTTGGATGGGACCTTAAAGATCATCTCGTGGGACACCTCCCACTAGAGCAGGTTGCTCAGAGCCTCATCCAGCCTGGGCTTGAACATTTCCAGGGACGAGGCTCCACAGCCTCTCTGGACAACCCATTCCAGTGTCTCGCCACCCTCAGAGGAGAGAACTTCTTCCTAATGTCCAACCTGAACCTCTCCTGCTCTAGTTTCAAGCCATCACCCCTTGTCCTGTCCCCACAGGCCCTTATCAGAAGTCCCTCCCCAGCTTTCATAGCCCCCTTCAGATCCTGGAGGCCCCCAGAAGGTCTCCCTGGAGCCTTCTCTTCTCCAGGCTGAACAGTCCCAGCTCCCTCAGCCTGTCCTCCCAGACTGTGCTCCAGCCCTCTCAGCTTCTTCGTGGCCTCCTCTGCACCCTGTCCAACAGATCCATGTCCCAGGTGGGATCTCAGCAGAGCAGAGGGGCAGAATCGCCTCCCGTGCCCTGCTGGCCACGTTCCTCTGGATGCAGCCCAGGACACGGTTGGCTTTTTGGGCTGCGAGTTGGGTTTTCTGAAAAATGCTGCTTGTGTGCCCTGGTAAATACCAGCATCTCATTTTGGAGCTAATAATCTAATTAAGAATGATTATATCTGAAGGGTTTAACTGTGGTGGTCCAGGGAAAAAAATGTGATTTGTTGGTTAAACAAGATGTAATGGTGCCCAGGTCTCGGAGCGTCCGAGTCCTGCGCGGGGTGGAAAGCGGCTCTTGGCAAACCCCCCAGGATTTGGTTTCGCTCCTTCAATCTGCTTTTTAATATTCAAATCAAGCTGCAGATCTTACACTTAGAGGTTAATCTTTAAAGTGAGGCACAGAAATCCCCCGGGGTTCCTTGTAGGTGACTCTGGAGCTACATAAACAGAGAAAGGAGAAACTGAAAATGTCTGTTGATGCTGTTAAATGATTAGTGATAGAGCGAAGTACAGGTTAAAAATTTGGAGAGAACTGTGCTCTTAGGGATCAGGTGAGGCTTGGGGGGCTGAATTCTTTGGTGTCTGTTCAGCTTCACATGATTTTGACTGACCTAGAAAAAAAAAAAGCCTTTTTTTGTGCGGTTCTGCTCACAGCGCGCTCGGTAGATTTTTCTGGCGAGCTTTTTCCTGCCTTTTTCCGAAGCGCTGCAGTTTCTTCAGTGTCTGGGTGTGTTGGATTTAATTAAAAACATAACATTTAAATAAAGAAGCTGCGCAAATTTTGTCCTTAGCATGGGGTAGGGCGTCAATTAGAAGGCTGTTTAACTAGATACTAGATGAGGATAAAGTTGATGATCAAAACACACTACTTCTTGATATCATCTCTTTATTAGGGAACTTCAGAAGCGTCGAATAATTAGAAGCAGCTCTTAATTTTGTGTGCATATTTGTACAACAGACAGGCCTTCATCAGGTTTTGCCTGCGGCAGTTTTTTTTATTAAAAGAAAAAAAAAAAAAATTCAGGAGCACCGACACAAGCTCTTTCTGTGCTGGTATCCACCAGGCTCGGCAGCACTTGTGACTTCGTGTGGCCGGGGGAGGGACCCGTGGCTGTCTCTTCTGCTTGTCAGATGGGAAGGAAAAAATTGAAGAAACCTCCTCTGCGCAAGCGAGATGAGAGCAGAGCAGGCTCTTGGTTAACTGGGAAATTCTGCTGAAAGAATGTGAGGATTCTGAGTGTTCTCAGCCAGCAGCTCGGGCCGAGCAGTCTCCCAGGAAGCTGAGACGTGTCTTGAGTTCTATGGTAACATTGGGAGNGCAGGGGGGTTGGACTCCATGGTCTCCAGAGGTCCCTTCCAACCCCTACCAGTCTAGGATTCTATGATTCTGTGCCATTATTAAAGTGCATTGTGGCCTCTGCTGATTGATGCCAGGGGCTTGGGGCCCCACGCTGGTGTAGTTGTGATGTTTGACTTGTTGCTCAGGAGGTGTTTGCCCCAGTTTGGCAGGCTGGTCACCTGGCCTCTCCAGTTTGAATTGGCTGAAGCTTGGTGAGCAGCAGCAGATGCTCCAGAGGTCAGAGGGGTGCTCACTGGAGGAAGCTGCTTCTGCTCCACAGGACGTGGACAAGCCATTCTCCTGATGTGCTGGTCTGACAGTGGCCTGGGGGCAAAAGAGGTACTCTGTTTAAAACATTTATTTACTGTTCTCCCCAGAGATGTGTCCTTTGCCTGTACAAAACAGAAGCTTCTGACTGTTTGACTGTTCACCTCTGCAGGTTGTGAGATTTTGAGGAGGTGGAAGGAAGATGAAGTAATAAGATAATGATAATGATAAATTACACTTTTTTTTTTTTTTTACTAAGACTGAAANTACTTCTTGATATCATCTCTTTATTAGGGAACTTCAGAAGCGTCGAATAATTAGAAGCAGCTCTTAATTTTGTGTGCATATTTGTACAACAGACAGGCCTTCATCAGGTTTTGCCTGCGGCAGTTTTTTTTATTAAAAGAAAAAAAAAAAAAATTCAGGAGCACCGACACAAGCTCTTTCTGTGCTGGTATCCACCAGGCTCGGCAGCACTTGTGACTTCGTGTGGCCGGGGGAGGGACCCGTGGCTGTCTCTTCTGCTTGTCAGATGGGAAGGAAAAAATTGAAGAAACCTCCTCTGCGCAAGCGAGATGAGAGCAGAGCAGGCTCTTGGTTAACTGGGAAATTCTGCTGAAAGAATGTGAGGATTCTGAGTGTTCTCAGCCAGCAGCTCGGGCCGAGCAGTCTCCCAGGAAGCTGAGACGTGTCTTGAGTTCTATGGTAACATTGGGAGATGAACAGAATCCTCTGTTCAGTGTTTCCATCTTCTTCCCCAGCGCCCTCTGAGCTTGTCCCCCCTGGCTTTGGGACAGAGGTTTTCCCCTCCCGTTTTTGGATGCTGGAGGAGGGAGTGAGTCCCACGGCAAACCCGAGGGAAGGGGCAGGAGGATGCTGTGCCAGGGGCCGCGGAGCTGGTGCCGTGGAGAGCGGAGACACGTGGGTTATGAGCCCTGGAGCGTCTGCCACCGGGCTCGTCACGCTGCCCGCTGGGACTGTGCCCGAGGATCCAGCGCCGGGTTCAGGAGCTCGGAAACATTAAAATCCAGATAGACATCTTCCCTGGACGTGCCTACGAGAAAGGTAAAGGGACTGGAACATCTCTGCTGGGAGGAAAGGCTGAGAGCCCTGGGGCTGTTGAGGCTGGAGAAGAGAAGCCTGAGAGGGGAGCTGATTCCTGGTGCCAAATCTCTGCAGGGTGGGGGTCAAGTGGAAGGGGCCAGGCTCTTGTCTGGGGTGCCCTGGGATAGGACAAGGAATAACGAGGACAAACTGGGACCCAGGAGGTTCCACCTCAACAGGAGGAGAAACTTGTTTGGTGGGAGGGTGCTGGAGCCTGGCCCAGGCTGCCCAGAGAGGTGGTGGAGTCTCCTTCTCTGGAGACTTTCCAGCCCCCCCTGGATGTGTTGCTGTGTGTCCTGCCCTGGGTGCTCCTGCTCTGGCAGGGGGGTTGGACTCCATGGTCTCCAGAGGTCCCTTCCAACCCCTTCCAGTCTAGGATTCTATGATTCTGTGCCATTATTAAAGTGCATTGTGGCCTCTGCTGATTGATGCCAGGGGCTTGGGGCCCCACGCTGGTGTAGTTGTGATGTTTGACTTGTTGCTCAGGAGGTGTTTGCCCCAGTTTGGCAGGCTGGTCACCTGGCCTCTCCAGTTTGAATTGGCTGAAGCTTGGTGAGCAGCAGCAGATGCTCCAGAGGTCAGAGGGGTGCTCACTGGAGGAAGCTGCTTCTGCTCCACAGGACGTGGACAAGCCATTCTCCTGATGTGCTGGTCTGACAGTGGCCTGGGGGCAAAAGAGGTACTCTGTTTAAAACATTTATTTACTGTTCTCCCCAGAGACGTGTCCTTTGCCTGTACAAAACAGAAGCTTCTGACTGTTTGACTGTTCACCTCTGCAGGTTGTGAGATTTTGAGGAGGTGGAAGGAAGATGAAATAATAAGATAATGATAAATTACTAAGACTGAAACATAGATCTTCGTTTTCAGATTTGAAGTGTTTCAGCTCTCCTAATGCTAAGCGAATAACCAACTACCAAGCTGGCCGAGGAGAACAGAGACAATTGATAATTTTCTATGCTCCTCAGTTGTAGGAGGGAATAAAGACTAGAATTCATTTCTGTCTTTTATGTCCTTGAGCCTTTGATGTGTCCGTGTGCAGTCAGAGCTTGGCAGAAATCGCCGGGATCTTGCGAGTTCGATGTCCGGTGGGAGCCGGGTGCTGGGGGGGTGCGTGGGCAGCTGCTCTGAGCGCTGAGGCCGCCCTGCTTTGCCTTTCGGTCACTTTATGGGGAAAAAACCAACAGAATCGGGCAAACGAGCGAGGGAAGGGAACAAAGAGAAGAGCGTTGCGTGAGAATATATTGATGTCAAATTCTGACGTTCAAAGAGTTTTTATTCATGTCCTGCAACTTCTGAAGGGCTCCTGAAGCTGCGGTGACACCTCTTGCAGAGCTCTGTAGAGAGCCCTTCGCCGCTCACGTCCCCTGGCTTTATTTGCACCGAGGCTGTCCCTGTTGGAGTGGGGATGGGCTCCACGGGGATCTTGAGTGGATTCGGAGGATTCGATTCAGGGCTGGACTCGTCCAGGCCCCGCTCTGAAGGACACCTGCTCATTTCACCTTAGTTCCTTAACTGCTGGCAGCTCTCGCTCCTGAAGCTGCCTTCCCGCACCGGAGGCCTCCTGCCCTTTGCTGGGGCAGCTGGTTTTTATGTCACAGGCTATAACCCAGCCCCTGGTTTCTGGTTTTCTCACGGCTTTGTGCTTAGTCTGTGACTGTTAAGCTACAGGTTGAGTGTGGCACTAAGCTTGGAACAGATTGACCCCAAAGCTCGATGCTGGGAGATGAAGGCCCCGCGTTCCCGGAGAAGCCGAGTTTGTATCTTGCTGGTTTACTCCTGTGCTCCGGGCGTTGTTCCTTGCAACGGGCAGGACTTAAAATACCGCCTGCCCGTCACGTGTGGAGCCCGGCAGGTGACGCCTCGTAAGGGCCGGTTGGGGTGATGGGACACTTCTGTGCTTGGGGAGGGACTGAGGCAAAGCCTGCCAGGACTCGGCTCACAAAGGGTGGCTGCCGGTTGGGTTCTCAAGAGAAAAACCGTCTTTCAGGTGGGGCTGTAATAAGGTTGAGTTTTCTGTTGCTGTCAAAGACGATGCGGCGGCCAAGGGCGGATGTGGCACCCACCTGAATTTGGAGCAGTGCGTGTTAATGAAGCCTGTGACGTTAGGAAGAAGTTCTTCCCCAGGAGGGTGGTGAGACACTGCAACAGGTTGCTCAGAGAGGTGGTGGAAGCCCCATCCCTGGAAGTTTTTAAGGCCAGGCTGGCTGGGGCCCCGAGCAACCTGCTCTAGTGGGAGGTGGCCCTGCCCATGGCAGGGGGGTTGGGACGAGATGATCTTGAAGGTCCCTTCCAACCCTGACAATTCTATGATTCTGTGTGGGTGTTCATGAAGTCCAAATCCTTCCAAATTACAGAGGAGATGGGCCAGGAAGGAGCAAAACGTTGCTGAGGAGGCGTTCTGTGTGTTCTGCCTTTCACTTTCTATTTTTTCTTTCGCCTTCTCGTGGCTCCCTGGGCATCTACCTGCCAGGAGCAGTGCAGGTGGTAGGGAGGGGTTGATTTGTTGTGTGCCACGGCGGGCTTTGGCAGCTCCAGAGCTTGGTAGATACGGCAGGAAATCCCCGGTCGTGCTTCCGTTTCTCTGGAGAACCACAGACCTCAGGTAGAATTTAAAAATAGTCTGAAAAAACAGGGTCTCTCTTCTTGAGCTGTGGTATTGCTTTCCATAGCACATTTTTTCTTTCCTCCCTTGGGGTTTTTCACCATCCTTCGTGCCTCGTGTGAATCAATACAGATCTGTGATTGACTCTTGGCTGCGTTAGAAGACGAAGGAGGGAATTTCTTATCGGCGTTGCTTCCTGTTGGAAACGAGCTCGGAGTGTACTCCTGAAGTGTCTGAAGTAGGATCCTGAAGAGGTTGAGAGTGAGCTCTAGAAATAATTGAGCAGCTAAGATTCTCTTCCCCTGACAGACAGATGTAGGAGAAGAGGAGGCTGCTGTCACTCCCCTCCTCCCTGGGCTGTGGGGGTGGGTCACCAGCAAGGTGCTGTGTCCGGGCTCTGCCGGGACGGGGCTCGTGCTGTGTCGGCTCCACTGCTCTTGAGTATTGATGGTGCTGGGTCATGGAGCTGGAGGGTGAGGCCAGGATGGTATTGAGACTGGAGATACCAGTCTCAGGTAGAGACAGCAAGGAATCCTCGAGTGGCTTGGGTTGGAAGGGCCCTCAGAGGTCATCTCATCCAACCCCCCTGCCATGGGCCTCTCCACTAGAGCAGGTTGCTCAAGGCCTCATCCAAGCTGCCCTTGAACACCTCCAGGGAGGGGGCATCCACAGCTTCCCTGGGCAAGCGATTCCAGAGTCTCGCCGCCCTCGCACTGAAGAACTTCTTCCTAAGGTCCAGTCTAAACCGATTCCCCTTCAGCTTAAAACCAGTGCCCCTTGTCCTGTGGCTGGGCCCTCTTGGGAAAAGTCCCTCTCCAGCCTTCCTGGAGGTTCCCTTCAGCTACTGGAAGGCAGTTAGAAGGTCCCCCCGGAGTCTTCTCTTCTCCAGGCTGCACAATCTCAGCTCCCTCAGCCTGTCCTGGTAGCAGAGGTGCTGCAGCCCCTGGATCATCTCTGTGGCCTCCTCTGGACTTGTTCCAACAGGTCTGTGTCCCTCTTGTGGTGGGGACACCAGAACTGGAGCAGGATTTGAGGTGGGGTCTCCCAGGAGCAGAGTAAAGGGGGAGAATCCCCTCTCTTGATCTGCTGCCGCACTCCTCTGGCTGCATCCCAGGACAGGGTTGTCCTCCTGGGCCGCCTGAGCGCACTGCCGGCTCTTGTTGAGCTTCTCCTCACTCAGCACCCCCAAGGCCTTCTCTTCAGGGCTGCTCTCAACCCTCTCTGTACCCGGTTTGTGGTTGTGCCTGGGACTGGCCCGGCCCAGCTGCAGGACCCTGCGCTCTGACTTGTTGAACCTCATGCAGTCTGCACTGGCCCATTTCCCCATCCTGTCCAGGTCCCTCTGGATGACATCCCTTCCCTCAGGTGAGTCCACTGCACCACCCATCTCGGTGTCATTGGCAAACTCGGCCAGGATGCCCTCGATGCCGTTGTCTGTGTCGCTGACAACGATGTTGAGCAGCACTGGACCCAGAGCGGACTCTTGTCTGGCCCAGAACTCCCCTTGTCCCAGGGACAGGCAGCTGCGGGGGTCCCGGGGGGCTGGCAGCCCGGGCTGTGGCAGTCTGGTGAAGATCAGCCAAGGGAAGTGCCAGGCACTGCCCCTGGGGAGGGATGACCCCAGGCACCCTGGGGCTGAGCAGCTGGAGAGCAGCTCTGCAGTGAGTGACCTTGAGGTGTTGGTGGCTCTGGCCAGCCTTGTGTCCGGAAACGTTCCCTTCCTGCAGGAGTGACCAGCAGCCTCCAGGGCTGGAAGGGGCAGCGTTGCCTGGGGGTCAGGAGAGGTGAGTGATCCTTCTCCTCTGCCCAACGCTGCTGGGGTCGCATCGGGAGTTCTGGGTCCAGTGCTGAGTTCCACAGGACAAGAGATGTGAAAGTAGTGGAGAGAGTCCAGCAAACAGCCACAGCCTGTTGATTTATTTCATAGAANTTCCCCAGCTCCGGTGCCCTTCTCTGGCCACGCTCCAGCCCCTCCAGCTCCTGCTGGGAGGGAATTCCCAAAAGTGCCCCCAGAACTGGAGGGGCGGCCTCCCCAGTGCCCAGAGCAGGGGGATGATCCCTGCCCTGGCCCTGCTGCCCCCCCAGTGCTGCCCCAGCCAGGATGCTGGGGGCTTCTCGGCCCCCTGGGCACTCTCGGGCTCATCTCCGGCCGCCTGGCCACCAACCCCCCCAGGGCCTTTTCCAATTCCCTTTGTTATATTTTGATGTAGGGCTCCCCAGTGCTTCTGGATGCACGTGTGTGGTGTCCCCCATCGCCGTGTGAGGCCGAGCACCCCCTGAGGGTGGTCTGTGAGCTGGTTGTTGGGGTGTGCCAAGCCCAGGGTTAGACAGCCGTCGGGTGGGAAGTGCCCCGTCGTGTGGGACACCACAGCCCACAGAACGACGCTCTTGCTGATTACTTAGATCTGCTCGTTCAAACCAGCCGCGCTCCTTGGTGCGTCCTCGCCGGGGCGGTTCAGCCACCGCAGCCGTACGGCAGAGTGTGGTTGAGGGTATTTTTGCTTTAGATTTCTGACTTTCGCAGAGCGGACTTCAACCGTGCCGTCGTTTGCCGGTTAATTTAGTATCGGTTTCCAGTTTGGAGGACGCTCACTGGCCTGGCTCTCTGAGGGCCCGTGTGCTCGGGCTTTTAAGCTGCCTCAAGTGGGAAATACTCTTCCCATAAAAGGAGAATTGAGTTTTCTGGCTGAGTGTGCCCTGACCTGCCAGCCAGAGGGAAAAGGAAGAAAACCAGGGTGTTGAAAATGGGAATCGGGCTGGAGCCCTCACTCGGAAGCACCTTTTTGTTGAGGCGCGGTTTGGGTTGGCGGTGGATGCTTCGGCCTCTGCAGACAGCTTGGCCTCTCCGGTAGCCCCGTGGTGTGAGGTGTGGAGGGCGGTTTGTAGCGTGGGGTGAGTTCTGAGCTGCTCAGCACCCTTCTGAGCCTTCCAGAGGCTGTGCAGAGCCGGGCGGAGCGGGGAGCTCGGCCTCTCCGGGGGCTGTCGGTGTGCAGGGTGCTCTGGGGCTGCTGCTGCCCGCCGTAGATGCTGCTAAATGATTCTCCGAGATGTGAGAAAACTTTCTGAGCAGAACTCATTTCCAGCAGGAGAACGTGGTTTGAAATACAGCTGGAAGTGAGTGGGAAGGAGCCTGATGGGTGGCTGGGGATGCTTAAGGAGAAAGGTCAAACTTCTGCACAAACTGGGGGTGTTGAGGAGAAGCTGGGGCGCAGGTAGTGAAGCTTTAGGTGCCGCTTGCCGGCCGTGCTGCTGGCTCTGGGCTGGCTGCGAGCAAAACAGCACTTCCCCCGCTATCCCCATCCCCTCATTGCCCTCCTTAACCCCAAATTCCCCTTTGGGTGGCTGGAAGGCTTTCTTTAGGAAGAGGATTTCCTCCTTCCGAGCTGTTCCGTGCTGTGGGGGTGGCGTTTACACAGTGACCTATTTAAATTGAGCGAGGTATTTTATTAAAGAAGCGATAATAAAAGAATGAGGTGAGGCAAAAATGAGACCAAGCATCTTTTTACTTGGTAAATTTACTTATTGCTGTTTCCTCCGGGCAAGTGGGACTCCTGGGGAAGACAGCCGAGGAGATCTGCAGCCTCTTCGGTGCTGCAAAAACATGTTAGGGTCAGAGCTGGCCGAACACACTGCTGCTGGCCGACAGGTACCAAACAGCTCAGCAGTGCTGCATTTTGGGGTGCTTTTGGTTTGGTTTTTTGGGTTTTTTTCTTTTTTTCTTCCACCCAGCTTCCCATGGAGCCGAGGCCCAGCAGTGTGCCCCGTGTCAGCAGCTGGCTCCAAAGCTTTCTGCAGACGCTTTTTCCATTTGCTCTGCAAAGTTGTTTCCCTGGTAGTACAAAAATCAGTGTTCTCAGAGGTGTCGTTACACGAGCGGGATTTCAGGGACCGTGGCACGGAGCAGTCGGCACTGGCACCGCGAGAGACTTTTGCAAAAAATCCTGAAGTTGGTGTCAAGTGGTGGAGCACATCGGGAATTTGCTTGAGCTTTCACTAGAACAGGCTGCCCAGGGAGGTGGGGGAGCCTCCATCCCTGGAGGTACTCAAGGTCAGGCTGGATGGGGCTCTGAGCAACCTGCTCGAGTTGCAGATGTCCCTGCTCCCTGCAGGGGGGTTGCACCAGATGACCTTGGAAGGTCCCTTCCCGCCCAAACCAGTCTGGGCTGATTCTGTGACTTCAGAACGGATGATGTTCCTGAAAAGTGAGACTTCTGAAAAAGGCATGTTTCTCTTTTTTTTTTTTTTCTGCTTTCAACATGATTTCTGCACATATTTTTAATGGCATTTTAGTCATTTTATGTTGTGCTTGTGTCTTCCATGGGATTGTCAGTTTGAGTGGCATCCTAAAGTACCTACCTAGAAGGAAAAAAGACGTTCTTGCATCTTTCTGTTCAACTCTGAAACATAAAACCAAGCAAGAAGAGAGGTGATGTTCTCGGGGGATAANGAGGGGCCCAGAACTGGACACAAGATTCCAGATGCGGCCTCACCAGGGCAGAGGAGAGGGGGAGGAGAACCTCTCTCCACCTACCAACCACCTCCCTTCTCATCCACCCCAGGAGGCCGATGTCATGCAGCTGTACTTTGAGGAGTCTCTGACGATGTTGCAGGACTGCTGTTCACAGCTCCTCATCCCAGCAGTAACTGGAAGCACCTTTCCAGGCAGCGCTCACCAGCTGGCGGTGTGTCCAGTCAGGCTTCTTCCCTTTCAGTTGCAGGTTTGATCGCTAGATTAGAACGTGCAGGAGCCGGTAAATGCCCTCGTGGGGAGGAGGAACGAATCCTGCGAATGGAGAGCACCGCCCGAGTTCCTGGGCGCAGCGGTGGTGCGGGAGCACTGACCTGCTGCGGGGTCCGGCTGAAGGGGGCAGAGGCCGCATGCGTTTAAGTCCAACCGTGAGGAACTGGGGAAGCTGAGTGGTCTTTGTACTGGTTTGGTCTCCATCTGTGAATCCGGTGCTGAATGAGGATGTTTGGGTTACGTTGTCTGAGAGGGGATATGGAAAAATGGTGTGGTTGTAAAAACAAAGAGGACTTGTAACAGCTTCAGACTGGAAGAGAGGAGATTGAGATTGGAAATGAGGGAGAAGTTCTTCCCTCTGAGGGTGGAGAGACCCTGGCCCAGGTTGCCCAGGGAACCTGTGGATGCTCCATCCCTCGAGGTGTTCAAGCCCAGGCTGGATGAGGCTCTGAGCAACCTGCTCTAGTGGGAGGTGTCCCTGCCCATGGCAGGGGGTTGGAACTGGATGATCTTGAAGGTCCCTTCCAACCCAAACCGGTCTATGATTCTGTGTCTGCAGACTTTGTCATGGCTGACTTGAGACATTTCTAGTCTGCTCTGGAATTTGGAGGGTGTTTACTTAACTCTTCTGGAAAGTTGAGCACCTTTTAGTCAGGTGCTGGAGTTGTACAGTCAAAAAGTCTCGATAACCCAAATTATGGAATTGCTTGGGAAGATCTTGGTGACAAAAATACTGCAAATGTAAATTCTCGTGAGGTAGCAGCTTGGTGTTATGTATTAAACTGGCAGCTTTCCTCGGCTTGTTTAGTTACCAGGCGGCTTGACAGCTTCTGAAAATGGCTTACAGCTGACTGCAAGTGTCAGCTCGGGAGCCAGGAGGAGCAGGACGCGGCAGCGGCAGGAGGAGAGGAATGGGTTGAAATGACCCTGTCCCCTGCCTCGGTGTGACCCCTCTGGGTGGTAAGAAGCAGTAGGGTGGGTTTGGGACCTTCCCGCAAGGGATTTATTGTGGGCTCCGGTTTCTCTCCGTCCGGCACGTTTGACAATAAAGCGCCGTCCTCGGTGTCCTTCTGGCACAGCCCCGGAGCCTTTGGGCGGTTTGTGGCCGTAAATAACTGCAGTGGATCGTCTTCAGCTTCTTGGGGGGATCTGGTTTGTGATCTGCCTGACCTTATGGACGGGCCACCTCTGTGGACTTGGTCTGACTGAAACCCCCACGGTGCTTTGTGACGCTCCTCCTGCGTTGTACTTAACAGTTTGGAGAAGATTCTGTGCAAACTGTCAGCAGAAGATGCTGGTTTTGTGGAGGGGTCAGCTTCTGCGAGCGACGTTCACGCTGCTTGGCCACAGGTTTAAAATAGAAGTAACTGAGACCGGTTACTATAATTACTGGTATCATTTCACGTATCTCATGATTTCCATCTCGTTTTGCACATGTCCAGATGGAGAGGAAAAATGAATCTGCAGTCGCTCTGGACCTGAATGGATCAAGGATGTGATTTAAACTGGTATTTGCTGTTTGGGAGGTGTGTGTGAAGTCTGAGGAGCGAGTTGCAGGGGCTGGGAACCCATGGCAGCGTTCGGGTGGAGAGGAGCAGGCTCTGCTCAAACACTTGTCAGAGAAAAGGAGTTCCAGGGAGAGTGGAAAAAGACCAGTCTCTTCTAGTCTCTAGAAATGAGAGGGTACGTACCCACACAAATTATTTAGAGGAATTCTTCTCTTGTTAGCAGGAAAGTACAGTAATATTGCCATGTTCATGTGAGCTGAGCCCAGCTGCTGACTCTTCACGTGGCAGTTCCTACCCTTGGTGTGAGGGAAGGACTGCGTCCCTGTAGTCGGCACTGGGCTCCAGGCGGTGCTCCTGCTGCTGCTGCTGCTGCAGAAATTCCCTCGGTGCTGAAAATGACCCCCAGGGGTTGATACAACCCAAGATCACTCCTTTGCTCTCTGAGGGAAGTGTTCAAACCAAATCGGACCTTTGCCCGAGACACCAGGTAGTTCCCGTTATTTTTTGAGTGAATGGTCAGGATCCAGACCCCTCGGATCTGCTGTAAGTTTGCAGCCTGTGAAAACCCAGGAGGATGCAGGTCGAGAGGTGATTCTTCCCCTTTACTCTGCT
>VWZK01001995.1:0-31924 GCA_013396935.1 Baryphthengus martii | reverse complement strand
TTTTTTTTTTTTTTAAAATGAGTGAGTTTTCTATTCCTCGTGGTTGCAGGCAGAGTTTTCCAAATTTGGATTGGTTATCACAAAACCTGTCCAACCCTGCAGCCTCAAGTTCTCATTTCTCATTTCACCACAGAGTATAATTAAAGATGAAACTCTTCTCTTTGTAACATGCATACACCTCTTGTGAGCCACACCGGTTAGAATTTTATGTTCTCAAACACGTTTGAGCAGGCCTATGGAAGGAAAGTGATCATGCTACTGATTTCTGTAGCACCTCCCTTAGCTTTGACTGTGCTGGGGCTCCAGTTCTGCATTGGCAGATCAGCTCTGGAGTAGACAGCCCCTGACTCCATTGAGACTTGGCACAGCCATATGTGCCAACCAGATCTGACTGCCAGAGCAGAGGATATCTGTTGGATTACAGTCTCAATGCAGCTAAGCAATAGTCCAATACTCACCACAGGAACAGAAGTCCTACAGATTATCACCAAACAGCTGGTATTCATTGAATTATTATATTCTTCAAAATAACATCATTATTACAAGAAAATTATCATGACCATTTGCTCTAAGTGATGATTGCTTTGTTTCTGTATTAGTGCTCATTAGCAATTTTCTTATATCAGAACATGATACTGGCTGGAACATAGAACCGTCATATAGGCAAATAAGATTTCAAAAGCAAATATGATTCATTACCACCACCAGATAATGGAATTACCTATTCGAAGACCTCTGAACTGTTCACTATTCACTGAAGGTGAACTATTATGTTTATTAACAAGAGGTATTTGTATGAGACAGCTTCTCCACATTCTCAAGAGGGCATAAAGGCGGTAGTGTGCGTCAGCCTGTGTAAAGAAAATTAGGCACATCAAGAGAAAATTAAAGGACTTAACCTCTCCAGTTTTGGCTCTGAAAAGAAGTAGAGTGAAAACTTGCTCTTCTCTATACTGCCACTAGAAAGTCCAGAAGGGAATTTGCGTCAACATACAGGCTCCTCAGATGGGAGTGGTCCTAGGTGGATTCACACTCTTCACTCAGCCCCAAACAGCCATGGATTAGAAATAAACAGGAGCTTTGGTGATGAAACCTTCTGCAACTGAGCTCACATTGCCTCACATCATTGCTGGCACAAGCCAACAAGAGCATGACGCAGCTGCACTGCCTGTTTCCTTTGCCCTTCTGGAAGCACCTCTCAGCTCCCCACAGCAGACCCATAACCCAGCACCATCTTCAGCCTCTGCTGATGAAATTTGCCCCTTCTCATTGCAAAAGCAGCATGGTATGCAGCACCACCAGCACAGGGAACATCAGTGTGCAGGGATTTCCCAGGCATCTGGCCTATCGTTGGGCAAACGCATAGTCAGGAATGAGCCTGCAAGAGTTTAAGGTACATTCAAATCTTCTTCTGCCAGGTGGCCTTAGATTAGGATGGATCTTGAAGAATGGGGCCAGAAGAGTAACAAGCATCTAATGGCTATATTTTTTTGTTCAAATAGTTAAATACCAAATCTTTTAAGGTCTCTGGCTTCCTACACTTTGCTATTTCATTCCATGGTGATGCTCTGCTACAGGAAATATGACCTGTGTAGTGCATGACTAATATCCCATGTAGCTGACCTATTTGTATTCTCCTGTGGAGAGCAGACAAGGTTCATTTTGTCCCATGCTCACTAAAAAGCCTCACTCTCCTTGGGTAAGTCTGTAAACTAGTCTCCTCAGAAAATTCCAGAAAAGGGAAGGTCTTGCATGAGCAAATCACCATTAAAAGACATAAAAAACCAAGGTAGGAATAGGCAGACAGTATTCTCCGATATGGATAAGTACCAGTCCCACAGATATCTACTCCAGGTTTTAGATTATATAAATCATGTAGATTATATGACAACATCTTCATAAATTATCTGGAAAAGTGAGGAACAGATATTGCTGGTGATAAGAACTGGTTCAAAACAATAAAATCAAAATCCCACCACACAGAGTTGTATGACAATCTTGCAATAGTAAGTGGATGGATGATAAAAATTCAGGTGAAATGTGATACTGATAAATGTGGAAAAATGCAAACAAAAGACAATCGTAACTCCATGTATGCAGTGATGGGCTCTGACCTGGTTGTCACCACTTGGGAAAAGAGATCTTAGCTAGGTCTGTTAAACTGTCTACTCAACATTCAGGAACAATTTTAAAAGCCTAATTTTAATATTACAAAATGTTAGAAATGAAATAAAGAGCAAAGCAGAAATCATAATGGTGGTATGCCTTACCGTATTTGTCTACAGTGCAGAGCATTGCCATCTCTTTCCAGAATGACATAGTAGTATTAAAAAAAGCACAAAGACAGGAGACAAGTGTGGTCAACCTATACACTACTACAGGAGACAAGTGTATAGGGAACAACCTGAGACATAAGGAATCTTCAGCATAAGGAAGAGATGACCTTGATGATTATATATTAGAGTTTATAAAATCATGAGGCATAGAAGGAAGGTTACCAGGGACTAATTATTTAATTTCTTACAGTAAAGAAAAAATAATTAGGGGACCTCACATAAAGTTTTCTAGGGGCACATTTGAAAACAAGAGATGTACTCAATGCGTTGTTAATCTGGGGAACTCACTGACACATGATATTGGTGGATGTCATAACTCTACGCGTTCAGACACTGAATAGAAAAACTCATGGCAGAAAATATGTCAAGAATTATTAATCACAAATATATCATACATGGCTCAGGAGTTCCTTGGCAAAGCCTCCTGGGGAAGTTCTCCTACACCTTTCATACTTCCATGCCCTTCCCTAAGCATCCAATATCAGTTACCTTAGTTTTTTCTGCACTTTAACTGCTTCATAGTTCTAAATATTCTGCAGTCCTGTCAGAGGTGTGAAGATGTGGCAAAGAAACCTAGTAGAAAAGTGAGTCGAGCTCACAAGGGAGTAAATGACACCAGGGTATGCTAACCCAGATCATAGAAGGAACAGGTGCTTCTTGAAACAGGATTTCTATGGCAACAGTGAAAATTCATCATCACCTGGACTGGCTTGACACCTTTTGATCTGCAGCAGCCTATGGCCAGCACAGTGTTTATCTCTGCTTCTGGACATGGATAGAGACAACCTGCTGATCAACCAACCACCCAGTCTCAGCAGTGCAGAGTTGGTCCTAATGCTTTCTGGCTGTCAGGGATCTTAAAAAAAAGCTGGTAGCATGTAGTGTCTGTAGGTGTGCTTAATGAAGTGGAGGATTAAGTGAACAAAATGGTACAAAAAAGAACAGCATAGATAATAAGATAAGATTTGTTACATGTAAGAAAAGAAACCAAAAAAAAAAGGTCTTTTTTGGTACTTGAACTTGTAAAGAACTTTGCAGCTTTCTCCTACACATTCCTGCTCACTCTTGGCCAAATTGCTGCATTCCAGCCTCTGTGCTCTTGGGGGTAACCAGCAAAATCCCTGCTGAGGGCTACTGTGCAAGACCTTTTCATAGGCTTCCTTTATGTTGTGATGCCTGTATTGGTGCAAAAATGACCTATGAGCCACAGTTCCTGGATGGGTCTTGGCCACCCCTTCCACTTGCCAGGGTTTGTCTGCAAGGTGCACAACACACATCTCTACAGAAGAAGGGCAATCACTCAGACCTCTCAGGGTCTGGGAAGAAAAAGACAGGTAGCGTTTACTTTCTGCAGGTACACACACTTCATCCTCACCATGGATGTGCTGAGAACCTGCTAGCAGTTGAAGGTAGCTGGCAGCATAGACACTTCATACAGAAATGAGAGACATTTCTTGTTCCAAACTGCTGCTACCTCATCTGAGAATGGGTGAGCAGGAGTTAGGCGTGATTTTGGAGATTCTGTAGTGTGTGAATACAAACTATTCATTAAGTAAGGTTACTATATTTAAACAGAAGTGATCATCTAAGTGTGATTTTGAACAGAAACATGTTGAGTTTGGCTGTTGGGGCCTGTGCTCAGA
Source organism: Baryphthengus martii (assembly GCA_013396935.1). Taxonomy (NCBI): domain Eukaryota; kingdom Metazoa; phylum Chordata; class Aves; order Coraciiformes; family Momotidae; genus Baryphthengus; species Baryphthengus martii. The sequence continues at coordinate 27,945 of VWZK01001995.1, read as the reverse complement.
GAATCATACCTAGATCAATGAGCCAAAATAAGGCTGTACTTTCAATGAGTTTGAGAAATATTGACTTGGATGGACTTCATTGATGGTAAAACAAATGTGAGCAGAGTCTGCTCTGATGTGCTGGTGTGGGGCTGTGCAGGGTCCCCAGCAACACTCTCCTGTCTCATGGGCACTAGTGCCTACAAGAACAATAAAAGGTGGAATGCCCACTTTGCTTATGCTAACTGTTGGATAAATCTCACCTTCCTGAGTAGCTTGTGAAGTCTAGGAGAAGACTGTTGATGTAGTAAATTCAAAAATAGTAAGTTAGCACCCCTCAACAACTGAGTTGTGGTACTAGATTAAAAAAGTAAAAAAACCTTATGAAGGATAAGGGTAGAAATGTAATTATGGAAGATAAGACTTGCCGAAGAGAAGATTTAATTCTTTGAGGAGATTATGTGTTTGATTTATAACTACAAAGACGTAATAGATTTTTTCAAGGTTTTTTTTCTGAGCACCATATTGACATTCTGATTAGAAATTATCAATATAAAATATTAATAAAGCATTAAGTGAATTAAGGAGTTACTAATCAACAGTTCAAAAAGTATTTTCTTCATCAAACAGATTTGTTATCTGTGGGATCTTAGGAAGATCAGCAGGAGCTTGGTACCTCTCCAAAATTTTTATCCATTATCTGCAGGATACAAAATCACTGTTGATAAAATTTCAAATGCAGCAAATGTTGGGGAGGACAGAAAGATCTGGATCACATAGTAAACTGAGACTTTTCAAAAGCAAGGCATTTAAAGGCAGCCAAATTCAAAGTTGGTCTGACCCAAGGAAGGTAGACCAGCCCTAAGAACTGCCTCTTAGAAGTGACTCTAGAGCAACCAGTGCAATGCATCACAAGTACTCAATCTGGTTAAAATAGGCAAAAGCGTTACCTAGTGGGCAGAGGCAGTAGGAGTACTGCACTGTGTTAAGGAAAGCACAGGGAAGATGAGTGTGTCTCAGCCCCTTCCAGTGCCTCCAGACCCATAGAAACCTTGCACTGTGTTGAGTGCTGAGGCTCTTCCCCACACTCCCCCCACCAAAGCCCATATCCATCTTACTTGCTACTGCTGCTTTCATTGCTTTTTAATCTCCTGTTATTTAAAACCAGAGTCTGCCCAATCACTTGAGAAGCAGCCACCCTGACAGAGATACAAGCAGCTCTAGGGAACGTGGGTCTGCAAACAGATTTTCATGGCAGCTGTTAAGAGCTGAGAGTAGATGGGACCAGCAGTGGTCATGCCACCCCGAAGGAAACATCAGTGGTCAGGGTTGCTTCTGCCGGGGCACGCGTAAGTAACTGCACTGCTTTGACAAAGGACTTCATTTCTCAGTGGTTTTGAACTATTTATGCTGTACAGATGTCACTTTCTAATTTATTTTTGGCTAATGAAATTTCTGAGAAGCAAATCAGATTGCTATTGACACTGAATCTAATGCAGTCCCTTCTTTGTCACAGTCACTTTCTGAAATGAAGTTATAACAGTGCTGTAAAAAAACTTGATGTGACAGGCCTGGAAGATGAAATGTTTTGTTGATGTCAGTGTGTGGTAATGGAAGGTGAGCTGAATAGCTCAAGAGCAACAAATTACATAGATTTAGGGCACAGAACAATTTCAGCTACATCACCTTAGTGTCCTTTTTAATGAAAACAAATTGCTTTGTGCTATGTAAAGGGGTGCCAGTAGGAGCTACAAAGTTCAAAATGACACAAGGGCATTGGTAGGATCCTCAGCCAGTTCAATGGAAGTGTGAAAAATGAGGAAGGAACCAAGAATTTGGTGCTCAACGCATACACTGGAGCTTTTGTTTAGATCCTGTACTAAGCTAAATATGAACAAATATTCTTATTTTATTCATGATAGTAGCTGCTTATCATTTGACTTCATCAAAGTATCCATCAAACTTCACTTAAATTGCAACAGTTCTGAAGCCTGGCCTAAGTTTCAAAGTGCTTAGTCATTTTAACTACAGTGATACGATTACAATAATAAAAGAAAACAACCCACACACTAAAATAAGTGGCTGTACCAATAAGCTGTTATCTCAATACAGTTTATTTAAACAGTGCAAAGCAACATAAGGAGTAGTCTTGTGAGTGATCACTATTTGCGTAGTGTGGCACTTCGGGCTCCCAGTGACACACACGCTTCACTCTCTACTAAGTGCTAGATGAATATACAAAACTTATGCCAATATTTGTGTACCAGACTCTTAATATTCCCAATGAATTTTCAAAAGATCAAGTCTTTAACTGACGTAATGTTGCCATATCTTCATTTTAAAGAAGAGAACTGAAGTCCGTTGAATTCTTCTTTCTATGACAAAGTTGGAAACGAAGAGATTTGCAGATTTCCACAGAAGAGACTTGGCAGTTCACCTTTGCCCGCAAAGATACTGGATTGTTTTTTCCAGGTCATATAATGAAGTGACACTGAGTCCTTTTTTCCTTCCTTACCCTGATCACAGAGAAGGACTATCCTTTTTCTTCTGGAGAGGACTATATTTTACTGCTGTTCCTCCGTAATCTAACAATGATATTTTTCAGGAACAAACCTTCTCCTTTGCATGTGTAGGTTCAGAAATTACTTGAGGCTAGCCTTTAAATCCAAATATACATTCTTACTAGGTACAGATATTATTTGCCCTCTGTACTGGAAAAAAACCTGCTGGAATTAATGTCAGAGTCATTATACGGAGTTGTTAAAGGGTTCCCTTGAGAAGACAAACTTTGATCAGGTTGGTGAGCCTGCTGAAAGAGCTGTGGTGCTGTTCAACAGCTGACACAGCTGTGCTGTGGCTCCGCTGCACGAGAGCTCTGGGACTGCCCTGGTAGAGCTAAGCTCAGAGCAACCACACAGTCCCTCTATTTTTCAATAGAAGTGAGCTTGTACAACTTTGACAGCTATATCATGCTTAGGTCATATCCCATTTCCACCTTTTGATGCTTAGATGACACACAAAACACTTTGTTGACTTTTGATTAATGTTTCTACAAACTTTTTGTTAACGTATCCGTAGGAAAAGTGTCACATACTTTTGGAGATAGACATGGATTGTATGGCTTGCTGGAAATTGCTGCTTGGCCAAATTGAAGTGCATGAATGAAGTGGCAATTAGATGCTCAGAAAGCAAAAATCACATCGTATGAGCTGGGTGACTTTTCCTGCAGGATGAACAATGGATTATCTTGGGGAATATGAGCAATTTCTAGGAGAATAGGTATTTACTCAATCACCGGTCAAATAATTTGAATATCAAGTACATTTGTAAAAGATCAAAATCTGTTCAAGGGTAACTAAAATAGGCTAGTGTGATGAAGCACACGGTCAGAGAAAAAATGCTCCCTTCTCTATGCTCCATCAAAATTATACAGGTTTCCAAATGGCCTCCATTCCCTTGCCTGCATTATTAGTGCTTTGGGTATTTGTGTGCAGATAAACAGTCAACAGAACCCTGAAGTATCTATGTGAATCTGCATACCCCAGTGCTGCCATTACCCAGACACCTTTCCACTCCTATGTAGAAGTTAAATTTAAGCCTAAAATGGCCTTATCTGTGAAATAATTTCTTTTGAAAATTACTGTGCTGAATGATGGTTATTCTACTATTTGACAACGTGTAGAGGCTTTGTGAGGCAAAAAACATGCTGCTGTTACAGAATTTAGAAGCTGATAGTCTCCCCGATACAAGGAAGATGCAGATATACTGGAGCAAGCCCAGTGAAGGGCACAAAGATGATGAAGGGCCTGGAGCATCTGTCACACAAGGAGATCTGAGAGAGGTGGGATGGTTCAGCCTCGACAAGAGAAGGCTCAGCAGGATCTCATCAATGTGTTTAAATACCTTGTGGGGAGGGATTAAAGAGGATGGAGCCAGGCTCCTCTCAGTGATGCCAAGGGACAGGACCAGAGGCAGCAGGCACAAACTGAAACACAGGAAATTCTGCTTAAACGTAAGAAAAATTCTGTTTTTTTACTGTAAGGATGGTTGAACACTGGAACAGGTTGACCAGATTTGTTGAGTTTTCATCCTTGGAGATACTTAGAACCCAATTGGACATAGACCTAGGTGACTTGCTGTGGGTCATCCTGCCAGGGCAGGTCTTGGACTCATACCTCTCCAGAAGTCTTTTCCACTGGTACCACAACATCCTTGCCCCACTTGAAGGCCTAGTAGAATGTAGAAAATATTTTTGAAGCTTGCAAAATTTCATGAATTAGTTTGCTTTTCCTCTTCTACCTCGCTCTTCTCATACCTTTAACTTACTTCTGATAAGTCTTTCTGACTTCTGAACTAGAGTTTTATGAGCCAGCTAGATGAGTTTTGCTATGGTTGGACTGGATTATGGTTGGGCTGTGTCTTCACTACCCAGTGTTTTTAATTGGGCTAAAAGAATTTGAAACATTATAGTGGGACTGAGCTGAGCAACACTCACGTTGGAGTCACTCTGTGTCAAGCTGCCGTAGGGAATGCCACCACCCTTGCATCAAATGCTTTGGCTAAAACTAATAATCCAACTTTAAATGAGATCACAGTGACATGGCTTTTTTAGTCTTATTTAAGGCTAGCTGCTATAACTGCAGTAACAGGAGAACTCCTTAGATGATTGACACCATGTCTTGTGGGGTGGGAAAGGTAAGACCAGGTTTCATCTGCACAATCAAGTTGGTAAACTTCTGACTTTAGTATCCCTCCCATGAGGCTCTACATGCCCCACGAAGCTTGAAAGCTTTTGCCATGAACAGAGCAGGGTCAGAGCAGGGCTGTAAACACAGGTGAGATTGGTGAGGCTGGATGCAAGGATTTGGGTCGCTGTCCCATGTCCCAGCAGGGCTGCCTTTCTGACCAGTCTTTATTGCCACGTGACTGCAAACAGAGTGTGTGTGGGGCTCAAGTATTCCTTGCAATTCATTTACACCACAAATTACATTAAAAATAAAAAAAAAACTCCTCACACCCTCCTTTTTTATGATTATTGTCTTGTGACCTTTAGCCCACACAGTTTTTCTGACTCTCCCTGCCCCAAAGCACCTATCACAAGGGAGATAATTACTCCCTGTGCAGCAGGGAACATCTCACTGTAGTAAGGGCTATCCCAGTGCCAAAGACATCTCTTCTACCTTAAAAATCAAAGGAAGATGAGTAATGTGCAAACTTGGCATTCTAAAATCAATCAACTCAGCACAATGAATTTTGAGCCTCTCTTAAATTCCTGAGGAATAACTCCTTTCTCTAAGGACTGGGGCAGTTGTAGAGAAGAGTGAAAAATAGAAAAATTTTTAAAAAAAGTAATTTGAGGGTTGTGGTATTTCTAGGTGTACACATATATTCCTATAGGTGCAGTTTACAGTTCAGTTGTGGCACTCCTCATAGAATCATAGAATTATAGAATCATTGAATCATAAAATCATAGAATGGTAGGAGTTGGAAGGGACCTCTGGAGACCATTGAGTCCAACCCACCTGCCAGAGCAGTTTCACCCAGGGCAGGCTACGGAGGAACAGATCCACGTGGGTTTTGAAAGTCTCTAGAGAAGGAGACTCCAAAGCTTCTCTGGGCAGGCTGTTCCAGGCTCACAGTAAAGAAGCTTTTCCTCATGTTGAGGTGGAACTCCCTGTGTTCCAGTTGGTGCCCATTGCCCCTTCTCCTATCACTGGGTGCCACTGAAAAGAGACTGGCCCCTTCTACTTGGCACCCACCCTTCAGAGATTTGTAAACATCGATAAGATCCCCTCTCATTCATCTCTTCTCCAGACTAAACAGCCCCAAGTCTCTCAGCCTTCCCTCATAAGAGGGATGTTCCAGTCTCTTAATCATCTTCCAAGTCCTCCATTGGACTCTTTCTAGTATTTTCCTGTCCTTCTTGGACTGGGGAGCCCAGAACTGGACACAATACCCCAGCTTGTCTCATTTTGTCTGACTACAAGGATAGTACTTTCAGGTAGGAATTAGAAATAAAGAGGACGTTCCTAAAGGTGCTAGCAAGCACAGAAAGTCCTCAGGATCCAGGCAGGATAGGACACTCACGAACGCACCTCTGTCCCTGGCAGCCCTTCGCCAGGGGTCTGTCACTCTTGGCCTAGGAAGCTCTCGCACCTTTTCTGCATTCATGCGGGAAGGTAACTGCTTGCTTGGATGGGAAAAGAGAATTTTCATTAAATCTGCTACCATGGCGGCAGCCCGCTGCCTGCTGAAACCTGACATATGCGACTGGCTCAGCCTCGCAAGAGGCAGAGATGGACAAAATCCAGGATAAGATTACTTAGGTGCAAACTCCTGCTAGGTATAAGACAGATGGTTTCTCAGGGCCAAGAGCCAAGATTTTTTTTGAATATTGGCCAGCAATCACATGAAATCTTATTTATTTATTTACACAGTCTTCAATTAAAAATGCCATAGAAATAAATGTGACAGTGTTCAAATTCAGTTTGTTCCATCCTTATCGTTTCATCTACCAGTGGATTCATTTCTTTTTTGATCTTTGCTTTCAGGACCATGAAGTTTAAAACCTGCTACATCAAATTTTTATGAGGATTGTTGAGATTTTCACTCTGTCAGCACTCCCAAGACTTGCCGGCACCAAACCTGCTTGGGCAGGTACGGCACGAGCAAGCCTTGCTCCTCTTTCCCCTCCATGTCAGTGACTCTTCTGGAAGATGATGTCATGGTGATTGCAATGACATCATCTGTACATAGGGATGGAAAAAAACAGCCACACACATCTCAAACCAGGATGAGGGGAAGGGGAAACCAAAGTCTCTGTGCGAGGTAGGGGAGACGCTAGCTTCCTGTGCAGCACTGGTACAAATTGGGAGTCTTACCTGCTGCAGACTTTGGCCCCTTCTCAGCACAACCACTTGACAAAGGTCCTCTGTGAGCATGTGCTGAGTGGAGGTTGTGATTGCATTTTCGCAACTGCATGACACCAGGCTCTCAGGACGGGTTCAGAGAATGGTTGAGGTTGGAAAGGACCTCTGAGGGTCATCTGGTCCAAAAGCGCTGTTGGCACTCGAGAAAATACTATTTGTGTTATTACATCCACTCCAAACTGTGCAAGGTATGCTGAGACCCTCAAGGTTAGCTTTGCTTACTAAGTTCGTAGGAAAAATTGGGGCATGAAATCTATTAATCTCTTCCTGTTACATTTTTTCAAAGTGCTGCCATATGCATTTTGAAGCAATGGTCTGGCACAGTGTCATACTCCAGCCAAGTTTTCCTGAAGGTGAGGATCATGTAGGGGTAAGATGATGAGACAAGCAAGCTGGCAGCAGGATTGTGCTTGGGGCAATTACACAGAGTATAAGAGAGAGCGGCCTACTCTGTACGATCTGGTCTCCCACTTATATAGGCAGCACTGAGGACTGTCACAGCCAGTCTAACCTGTTCTGCTTTGAGTTAGAACAGAACTAATTCTGTTCAGTGATTTTACTTTTCAGCTAAGTCTTTTCTGACTAACAGCACTTTCTGAAGTTAATGGCCTATTTTCACAGACAGTGTCTGCTTCTAGCAGTGATAACACTCCACATTTAGAGCTTCTACCAAAGATCGGTGTGTGCAGAAAGGCGCTTCCTTCTGCTTGCTCCTGTGCAGACCACCGCCACTGCTGGATCTTGTGTACCACATTGTGGGGTGCAGAAAGAAAAAGGCCACACCTGTGAGGAGGAGTGGACAGGACAGGTGCCTACAAACTGACCAGTGAGGTATTCCACCCCATATACATCATATTCAATATAAAGCTGAGGGATCATGAGGGTCTAGATCTCTTCTTCAATGGTCAGTGTCCAAGGAGGACTCTGTTTGTTCTGCCTTTGATCCAAATCTGTCTGTTCCTGAATGCGGTTCCAGAATCCAGCTCCTAAACCTGGTTCCCATATGCCGCTGAGTCCAGTCTGGGACTTCTCCAGTGTCTGCTCCCCAGCATCAGTAGTAAAGATGACATGATTGCCATCAGGGAGGTTGGGTTCTAGATTGGTTAGTCATTTGTATATATTCCATTTTATTATTATTCTTTTCATTAAAGTTGTTTTAGTTTTCTTTTCTAATCCCTAAGTCTTTCTCTTCCCCTTTGAAAAGGGAGAAGGGCTAATAGAGAGCAATCTGTCACTTGTCTAGTGGCCGGCCCAGCTCTAAACCTTGACAGAACCTCACTTAAGATACCAAGGAAAAAAACAGGCAATATCAAGCAAACACAAGGCAGAGAAGAATAACCTAGAGGAACACCAGCCTTCGTGATGATGAGATCAAGGGAGAAGATGTCGTGACTGCTGGGCAAGGGGCCAGCAGCAAGCAAGGCACAGTGCTGCCAAGCTTGGAGAGCTTCCACCTCGGCCTCCCTCAGCTACTGACTACAACTGAACTGGTTAGGGAAGGGAACGGGAAGCACCTCACAGTGCTGATAGGATGTGACAGATGTGGCCTGGGAAAAAAACCCAATGCATTAGGTAAGGTTTTATCTCAGGGCTGGCTCTGAGATATCAGCAAATGAAAAGAGTTTGTATCACATAATTACTTTTGAAAACTGAAGTGGTGGATTTTTTTTAAAGTAAGAAAGGTCTAGTTATGTGTTCCAGCTGGGTTTTTACTTAAAATCATCTCCCCTGGTTTTGTGTCATAATATTTCCTCAAAGCATACTGCCCAAGGACTGAATTAGGGTAAGTCAGGTTGTTAAATCAGTTAGTTCACAAGGTTTTAATTTTCTGTTTGTTTAATTTAGTGAAAGCTCTTTTATAAGAGCCTAAATGTGTTATTTAAGAGAAAAAGTGATTTTAGCAGTTAGAAATAGGAGACAAGGTGTCAGAGCTTATGAATCAGCTCACAAAGGGTAAAGCACTGAGGCTCCATGGATTTCCATGAATCTAAAGCCATTTTACACCACATGAGCATCTGGTCTTTCAGCTTCAACTCACCTCCACTGCCAAATCTCTGTTGTGATAATGTCCTTCATGGAGGACATTCATTAAAGAAAACAACAACAACATGGGTTTTCCTCCTTTTCTGATGTTCCAAAGATAATTATAACTAGAGAGTCTCAAGGAAGGTTGTCTCTGCTTTCATTTTAGTACATGGACATTATTTTGCAGTAGCACGTAAGATTTAATCATAGCTTGCATTTCCTTGGATACCACTGCCAGTCACCGCGAAGCACGAACACTGAGGGTATGCAGCCCCTTGAGCATCACCATGCAGATTCACACATGTCCTACCTTCCTTGACTGGTGTGTGGGAAGAGCCCATCTCCTCCACGGTAGGTATGGGAGGGCTCCCTGCTTACAGACTGGCTGTCTGGCACTCTGAGTCCAGCTCTCCAAACTCATGTGCATTTCATTATCTCTGATAAGGATGAAGAGACAGATACCACTTGGTCATTGAACAGGTAAAATAACTGAAATGCTAGAAAAGGGACCCTTGAGGGGACCAGCCTGCAGCCTCACCTTGAAAATGGGAACCAACAGGGGAAGCTGCAGAGGGAATTGCTTTCCACAACTGTAGAGGAAACCATAGCCCTTCAGAAGTGCTGCACAGAGAATTTATCAATGCTTTATGAATCCTGTCTAGAGGTCAGATCACATATAAGGGTCTCTTTGGGGATTTACTCCAGCATTAACTCACAGAAAACTCAACAGTTTTGCAGCCTACAGGTGATCCAAACAGGAGCATCTTTGCTCTTAGGTGCATTTCACCTAAGTCCCAGTGTCCAAGTAGAGGCAGGACTCAACCTCCCCCATGCCTGGCATTCCTGTGCTGGTTCACAACTACTTGCACGCTTTTTTGGGGGTCTGCTCTGTAGAGTAGGGTGAAAGCTGTGGATCTATTGCTTGCTTTTAAGTGCATAGTCTATAGAAGACAATCCGTTATAGACTGAATGTGCCATAGGAGAGATCTTCACAATCTGGGGAGTGGAAACCTTTCTTCAGTCTAAGCCATGATCAGCTTTAGGTTTAATAAATTTCCTTTTCTAGGTAACAAACTTCACTTTAGAAAGGGTAACACAGCACATAGCAGAGACTTGACATCCCAGCATGGTGCAAACAAGTCTCAGAGCCTGCAGATGAGCCACACTGATCCTAGCACATTCGATCGGTGTTAAAAATCTTTCCAGTTCCCTGCCTGTGCAATAAACCTGGAGCGAGATGAGACTCTGAGGAGTCCCACACTCCTTCCAGATAACTCAGCCTCATACTTCAAAGGCAGTGATCCTGCTGGCCAGAGATGAGGAGGGCTGCCAGTGCTGCATGAGGAAGGTCTTTGCTGATCATTCCCTGAAGCAGGAGCAATAACTTCAGTCCCTAGGGCTGCCTCTCAGCAGCACAAAATTCATATTGTTTTTAAAGACTCTTTACGGCTGTTAGCAAGTCAGTTGCAAGTAAGCAAATTAGGTTATTAAAAAATCTGCGTGAAAGAACCTGCCTTGAAACCACATGAAACTGCATAACTGTCCATTTGTTTAGTTTTCAGACTTCCATTGTGATGCTTGCCAAGGATGCCCGTGTCCTTAGGGTGGCATCCCCAGAGTGCCAGTGGGACTCCTCTACATGGCCCAGCCCTCCACACTATATCAGTAGGGATGCTGGTCCCTCCAGGGAAAGATGCCCACCGCTATCACTGCTCTCCCAACTCAACCTAGCAGTTCCCAACTACAGCCTGGAAATGCAAATGGCAACAGGATCATGTTCGATCTCCATCCACAGAGAGAGATCGTTGGCAGAATAGGTTAGGGTATTGATGTGGCAGGCAGCTCTACCACCAAATCAAGCTGTGGAGCTGGGACTGCCTACACAAAATACTTGGCACTTGGTCCAAAGCTCAGCCAGCGCAGAGCAAAAACCTCTGCATTTCACAAGGTTTGGATTTGATTCTCCACCTTTAATTTTAAATAATGTTCTCTTGACTTACTTTTTTTTCTGTTATTTAAAAAAAAGAACCCACAAACACCCAGTAAAAGAACTGTTACTTGAACCTACAGGATGAGTCCCCCCAAATCCTTATCCTCTTGGATTCCAGGACATCTGTGCATAGTAAGCAAAAGGAACTATTATCTTCTACATGGCAAGTGTTGTAGCTGTACTGGGAGTTAAAAATGAGAGTCTCGCTAAAAACTAATTTCATTCAATGGGAAGTTCTTTAATTTAACACACAAATCGATTTGTTTTGGTTGATCAGTAGTGATAAAAATAGAAAGGCATGCTCTGAAATAATTAAAGAAACATTTAACTGGAATAAAATGTTGACTATAAATGCCTTCTGAATGAGTATAATTTTGACTTCAGTTTTCTGAGAAGAGATTTGGAGCAGAATATAATCTGCGCCAGCTTTCTAATGTTGGGGTCCTTGGCTGGTTGATTGGTTGCTCTTCTGTTAAAGACCACAGAAGCCAGGTGCTACATTTGAGAGTAACCATCTGACTTGAGGATATGGCCCTTAAACTGGTGCCATGGTTTTTCAACTGCACCTACTTGCACATCTTGTTCAAATCATTTTTCAGCAGGCAATTCAATGCTATAAAAATGGAAAAACACACAGTAGGAAAAATGATGGTTCTTAGCTTCTGCAGTTCCTTCTCATTTATTCCTTCCCTGAACTGCTCAGAAGCTGTAAAGATCCAGATAAATGCAGAAGCATCCTCCTCTAATTTTTAGAGTGACATAGTGTTTTACACTACGATAAAGAAAATGTCATATTGCGGAGTGGTCCTTCATCTCTGCAAAAAGTAAACCGCGACTTCTTTGCTCAGTACTTCTTGCTCTAAATGGAGGGATAACTTGGGGCATAACACGAGATGAAAATTAATTAATTTCCTAAGAAACAGTTGCATCAGTAACATCCAGAAAGCTAGCATCTGGCCTATCAGGCTGCAAAGCCAGTAGTGGGAATCAATGCAAATGCTTTTTGTTTTTTTTAAAAGTCCATGAACTTGGTAGACCTGGAGCACTCCTTGACAGGCATCTGCCCTGTTTCCACTGGAGAACTTAACAGAAAATATTCATAAATTCAGTAACATTTGCCAAGAAAAGGTGCTAGTAAGGAGGTTTTTTTATTATGTTTTGCACCCAAAAGGATAAGTCTGTAACATATCCTTATGTTCAAACAGTAGAGTACAGTGGGCTTTACTGATGCATATGGACATCCTTTACATAGAGCCAGTCTTGTATTACCGTAGTTTGTGTGATGTTTTTATATATTTGGAATTACATCAATGATTTGTTTATGAAATAGCTTGAAAAAAGCCACACAGACTAAATAATTTTCACAAAACCTCTTTATTTTTAATGTGTTACAATTATCAAGTGACATTGTTGTATGGAGTAAATGTCTAAGTATTGCAGCGGGAGACTGAGCAACAGAGTTGGTGCATGGGCTAAGCGTGGGACTGGGAAGCAGGACTGACCTCCAGGGTTGTTCTCCTGCTTGTGCCACTGGCCTGCAGGTTCATAATCTGCTAAATGAAGATTTTCTACTGTAGTATTTAGCATTCCAAAGGTAGTTAACCTTTAGGATGCTTGACTGCCTCTGAAATTTTGCTTTGGAGAGCTTGACGGGTTCAGAACTGATGAGCACTCTTGGCTTTCTTTGGCTAAAGTCAGTGAGTGTCAGGGTACCTTGCAGCACGTATGTTCAAAAGGCTATGCCAAAATGGAAAAACCCTGAGAGGCAAGATACGTCACATTTACTTCTGTGTAATTGGCAAAGGCCATTCCCATCACCAGCTTCCAGCAGGGATTCCTTTTCATTAATTATCTCAGGGTGGTTACAACCTTGCCTTGTCACCATTAGCATTTTACATGCAGGTGGACAGCTTTAGTTCCCTATACAAGATAAGAACATTTTCTGGTTTTATTATCTGGCAAAGACAGTCTGAAAGTCAGGACATTACATTTGTACTTAACGTTTAAGGTGTCCTAGAACCGTGGGATCACCACCATACGCTGCGCAAGAGGAAAATACTGTCATAACCACTGAGAGCAAAGGGTGATAGCTCTCTTTCGCACCACCTATATTTTTCTAATTGTGCTCTGTAGTAAATCCTTTATAAATAGAACCATTGCACAGTTAGTGTAGTCTCTGAATGAAATGTAACCTCATGCTAGATACCTATACTAAGAAAGGAATAGAAATAAAATTAGTGGATCTTATAATCAAAGAAAAAAAGCTGCAGAAAGATTGCAGACTGTGCCAAGAAAGTCTCTGCCTGTATGAATGCAAGTGCTTTAATCTGCATGACAAAGACTCCCCTCCCTTTCCAAACTGCTACTTCTTTCTGCTTCGTGAAACCAGGAGAAATAACATGGCATTCGCTATTCATTCCATGCAGTCTCCATGCTGCAAAGTGGAAAAAAGAGGCTGACACCACTCAGGCAGTGCTGGGAGTACGTTTTGCTACACACAGAACATGAAATTCTCTTCAAAATGTGTGCATTCACTACCTTGTACCTATGCAGGGCAGGACTACACTCTGTTTCCTTTGTACAACAGTCAATTCCCTTGCTATACCAGAGAGTTTGCAAGCCTGATGCTAAAATACACTGCAGAGGTTTGATTACTAATTCAGTATACAATTCTGCATGGTAATAAGATGTCCCTTAGATGCAGCCACTGTGCTGCGGTTGACACAGCAGAAACAAGACAGAAACAATGGAAGGAGTGTGAATCACCAAAATCCACAGTAAAGCGCGTCTCCAGTCTGAAAACCAGATTGCCTGTTGATACTGACTTCTGGAGGGAGAGTTGGCAAGACCACCTGAGGCTTGCAGGGTAGGCATCCCACTGAGTAGTGCCAGCCTCCAGACACAAGGTGCTGTCCAGGGATGGTGCCAGGGCGAAAGCAGGGCAGCTCCCCTGGGTTAGCTCACAAGCCCACCAGACCCACTGCCTCCCCAAACAATGCTGGCATGGTGGCAGGGGCTCTCTTAACCAGGTGGAGTTCTTTAATTGGGTGGTACGTGTCAATTTTGACTCATGGGTGCTTCTGCATCCCAGATGCACCAATTCTGCTACCCCACCTACTTACTTACTGTAAACTCGACCCAGACTGGAAAACCTCAAGCACGCGAGTGCCGAGCTCTGCTCCAAGCTGCATAATGAAAGCTAAATTAACTCCAGCGAAGACAAAGTTTTACACAGATTAAATAAGGAGACATTGGCCTTTTTTCCCTATACCACTGACTTCTTGAATTCCATTCCAGCCAAATCTCTCCTATGTTTTTGACATGATCTTCACTCTAATCAGACAGACCTCCTGATAAAGACAAGATGGATTTTGCTCAGAGCAGAATCCTGGTAAGGACAAGGAGGGATTTGTTCAGAATAGGATTTTTTAATTTATTTTGATCAAGTGGCAACTGGTAGGGGAAGAAAACAGTAGACTGAAGGATCAATTTGTTTAAAAATCATTTACTTTCCCTGCAGATCTGTGCCCCAAAAATATCTGAGATGTTGAATTACAAAAATTGCCCATCTACTTGCTTGTTGATAGAGACAGTTCAGTAGGTTGGGACTGCAGAAACTTCTTATCATGGGGCACAGAGGCACTGTGCCAGATTCTGATCTCAACTGTACATAGTGTAATTTACTTTATGTTCATATTTCACTAGAATAACTGAGATGGAAACGCGCTTCATCCTTCCCATATTTTTGCCTTTGGAGTTGAAGCAAAGGGAAGCTTTCCTTCAAAATGTAGGAACAGTGAAATGATTAACAAAAGCTAAATAGGGCAGTTTCAGGCTGAAAAATGTATGATTCATAGCAACTTGTTCAGACATATTCCTAAGTCATATACATTATGGCAATTTAATTATGTAATAGAAGGGATCATGTACTGTTGCGTGCCCACATTTCCCACTCATCCAACTAAATGCAGATAGGCTTGTGCTCTGCAGAAAGTAACACACAAAAGAGAGGAAGAGAAAAAATGGGACTGGAATTTAGGAAAAAAACACATAGCAAAAATAATAGCCAAATGGCAAGTTTGCATACTACAAAGTATTCATTTGTTCAACTGCAGCAAAAGGCTGGGCAGAAGAGCGTCTCAGCAACAAGCCAAGGCGATCCCAGCATAGGATTAATGCCATTAAATGGAAGGGAAATGTCACAGCATGCATAAGAAACCTGAAGACTTCAGATGAGCTAGTACCACTGCTCTAGAGTGAATGTGGGTGTTTCTACTATAAAGCTAGATGTGGAATTTCACAGCCTTCCCAGCTTCTCCATTTAAATCAGAGGTTTAAAGGCTATTGAGTGGTGCTTCAGCTTTGTTAGCATCCTGATAAAATCTAGCCGGTGGTTTCTGAACAGTTTGTGGAGGGTGTAGGTATTTTGTAGAACATTCACACCCCATGACTGCATCTTCCATGAGCCCACAGCACTGTCTACTTCATTCAAAGAGGCATCATTTTCAAAAAACTCCTGCTTTGTTTTTAGTCTGGAAGATTTATGCCTATGGGAACAGGCATCCTCACAAATTATATCGTATCATTTTGTTTTGAAAGCAGTGGTGTCAAACGCCAGCTGGACATGAGAGATGCAGTGGTGGCAGTGCTTACAGAGATAAATGACTGTTTGCAGTGATGGGAAGCTTCTTCAAGAGGAACTAGCCTCAAGTTGTGCCAGGTGAGGTTTTGATCAGATCTTAGGAAAAATTTCTTGACCAAAAGGGTTATAAAGCCTAACAAGTTGCCCATGTAAGGGGTGGAGTCATCATTAGGGTGAGATATTTAAAATCCTGTAGATGTAGTGCTGAGGGACATAGTTTAGTGGTAGACTTGGCAGTGTTAAGTTAATGATTGGACTCAAATATCTTAACTGTCTTTTCCAACCTAAATGATTCTATGATTCTGAAAAACCCTTTCAGTCCTCTGAGGTGCCAAAAGTGACATCCTTCTTTTGATTGACCTTGGTATCACAGAACAGCATCGGAACCATCTCTTGCAGTCAACAGTCCTGGTGAAGATCATTTCTTTATGAGAACTTGAGGCAGAAGTTCTGTGATGGTGAATGTCAGACTTGTATGATAAAAGTCAAACTGCTGGTATGCATACAATCTAGATCTGACACCAACATATAATTACATTTATACAGAATTAGCAGGATCAGGTAATGACAAGTTTATACTTTCTTTATAGCTTTATACCTGCTTTCATCAGCTTTGGGAGAGCAGATAAGAACTGATTAGCCACAAAGCCACCAGTGTGCTCCGTGGTCGCTGGGACAGGGGGATCCCCAACAGATCCTGCGGCTGGGGCTGCATGCTGTCAGAGAGGATTGTTCCAAATCAGAGAGGAGGAGAGTTAGGAGCAATATAAAATATAAATATATTTTATAACATATACAATATGTTATAAAATGTACATTTAAAAATAAATAAAACATAATGCTCAGTGGTCTGTCTGAGCACTTGGGCATGCCCCCCAGATGCCTACTCTCTGTGCCAGCTCTAGCAGGGCTATAAGAGGAAAACCTGCCTGTTCCAGGTGAATGGCACTTGAGGCAGTAATGACGTAATTAAAAAAATATATAGGTTACCCAGCGTGTATGGCCTCTGAGCAAACAGAGTGGGCACAGCCTTCTTCAAGTTTTGTTTTGTCACATTTGTCTGCTTCTCAACAAGGGGAGCAGGATGAACAGAAGGCTGCTCACTGGCCTAACAACTCACTCTAGCCACCCAGATGTGCAGAGGGACACAGAGGGATGCAGAGATATCCAGAGGGAAAAGGGACACCCTGCTGGCATGGAACAATGTGACATGTGGAGCTGCCGCTGGCCAAAACTTCCTGCTAGTGCATGGTGGGAGCTTGCATCCTGTGGAGAGGGCAGGGAGGACCTACGGCTCAGGAGAGATGTTCGCACACAGTGTACGAGGGAAACCTTGATTTACTAATCTGTGCCTCCATTAACCAGCAGAGCCAGGTTGTGGCATTTGCCCACAGGATGCACACGGAAGAAAGCATAAAAAAAAATGTCTAAAGAATCGAGGTTAATCAATTTAGTGAAGAATAGGAAACTGTAGTAACCTGGAAGGAGGAACAGCCCCCCATGATCTGCTGCACTGTCCCTGGATCACTGCTCCCACGAGGGAGACCAGCCGTTGCCCCAGTGCACAGGGAGCCCATCAGCAGCATTACCTCATCGCAGGGGAGTGACTCAGAGCAGCAGTATCACCTCTGCATGCCAAACATATCAGGTCAATAAAATGATCTCAAAGTATTGCAGAAGCAGGTCTAATATATAAGAAACCCTCAAGGGAAAAGAAACAGAGACAAACTGTAGTGAAAGGCACATCATCGTACATTCCTGTACATCATCCATCCGTGCAGTAACACATGAAGGTGATCGACATCCATCAGCTGTGATGCTTTTCCTTCTCTCCAGGAAGAGTGCAGCGTATTCATGCTTCAGGTGGGTCTTTCTCATCCCTGCTGTGCACTGTTATCAGTGAAGACAGCGTCAAAGAAGTTCGTTTGAGTTTGAAGCAGAAAAGGACATGCTCCTAAGGACTTGTAGAGCTGGTCTCACAATGTTGAGCTATTCCCTGGAAAATCTCAGCTAGAGAAAGAGACTGTCTTGCACCATGAATATTCACCATCGAGTTTACAGATAAGCTCTCACACAGCAACACCTTTGGGTTCTGTTTGCAGAGCCATGGGGTTTTAAGCTTGCTGGAGGCTGAGAAAGAGGAGCAAGTCTGATCACAGAAACCATCCTGGTCTGGATGCCAGCTGGAATGGTATCTCCTTGTGCGGGAAACTGCTCTGTCACTATCGTATAAAAATGTGGAGCTGTGCTTTGGGAGCGATGCAAGGAATATGCTTCTCCTTGCCTCACCCGCTACAGCTTCAGGTGAGGGAGAGCTATGTCAGGATAGAGATGAAACTCAAGCCTGATCCCACTCTGACTTTATATGTCAGTACCCCACTGAGCTGTGATCCACGTGTACGGCACCATTTCTAAGGTGAGATTGCCCCTGTGCAGGTACCGTGTGTTGTTCTCCACCAAAGAAAGTAGAAGGGGATTTGGGTGCACTTTCTAATGGAGAATGCAGGAGTCATTTTTTACATATAGTAAGGCACTGGTCAAAACTGCCTCAGCGATAGTATAATTTAACACACTTTTCCTTTAAAAAAAAAAAAAGAAAACAAAATGCAGCTCTCCTGTTGAATGATGGGCATCATCTTATCCTCAATTTAAATCTACCAGAACCCTGGGATGCAGGAGGCAGTTTTTTGACCTGAGGTTTCAGCTGCTCAACCTTTGTATAATCAAGTTGGAAGGTAAAAGCTATTTCTTGGTTCATCTTTACTTACAGTGCTTTCAGTGACTTTAAAAGATATCTTGCTCTTCTTTCCAACCCAGGTTTCCAAAGGTTTGCATATACCAAAGTAAAACTACATGATTTCATTTTCCTGATGGAATAAACCCAGGAACATATATATTTAATAGTCACATGAAGGGTACCCATTTCATTTCAGTTTGCCTTTAAACAGAACAAAAAGGCACCAATTCACCTGAAATGCAAGCACTACCAACAGCGGGCTCTCCTCGCTGCTCTGTCCTCAGGGCAGGTCCCTGCTGATGGCACGGCGTGCGGGGATTTGCTGAACAACCCTTCTGACACTGAGACTTCTGACTATAATATTTTACAGTATGGCATCTTTTTTTGCCAGTCAAATTGAGAGATCGTTCTGGTTTCTAAGGCGTAGCAGGTCATGATAAACAACAAGGAGAAATGATCTTGGGGATAAAATTCAGTCCTTATTACTCAGCCTTTGCGCAGAGTCTTGAGCAAGTTTCTGTGCATGTGGTTACATCCTATTGAAGCTGATAAAGCTAACCCATCTCAGGGGGGAAGGTTTACTCAATTCTCTAATTCTCTTAGAAGAAAACTGTTGCTTGATGAAGTGAGCCCAGGGCTGGAAACCAAGACAAAGTTAACTCCTGGAGAACTGCTCTGTGGTTTCTGGGCAAAAACCTGTCCCACTCCAAGAGTCTCCAATTTTGGCCATTGGCATCAGTAGGGCCGAGATCTCATTTTTTGTACCAAGCACAAATAAATAAGGCTGTAAAACTGGGAATAGCAATGTTTACTGGACACTGTTCACTGCTTTCAGGTCTCAGGGATGTGATTACACCAGCAACTTCTGGCTTTGCCCAGCCCCAGCGCAGCAGCAGAAAGGACCTTCCTGTTAAAATGTCAGAAATAAGGTTCTCTGTTTGGACAGCTCATTAGCAATAGACTCTCAACTGAAGTTTAAAAAGGCTACGAGGAGGATTAACACTGCCCTGAGACCGACACTAACCATGGATAAGGGGAATTACACCAGTATAAACGAAGGTGTGAATTTAATTACTCATTCTGGCAACCTAATTCCCCATGTGAGTGTTTCTCTTCCAATGTGAACTGTGGCTGTTTTCAACACAGTTGGTGTTTCTTATGAGGTAGTTCAAACTAAGCTGCAAAAAAAGTCACACTTTATCCTATAATAAGAGGATCCACATGGGAGATTATACAGCATAACTGCAGTAATATATCTGTAATTACAGTGGTCTGACTTCCCATGCAGATGAGTCCTGACTCTGGTAGAGTTATTGATCTGTGCTGCTGCATGTGAGAGAGGAACAAGCCCATTATGTCTGAATTATCCTTTGTGTATGGCCAAGAAGGAGGACAAAAAGTTTTGGTACAGAAGAATAGATATTTTCTTTCTCATATTTTCACTTTACGACTTCCAAGATAATTATCTGATGTCGAGCCACTTACTCTGTAGGACTGTAATCCTCCCAAAATACCATTTGGTTTATGGAGGAAAATAAATACAACAACAGATTGAGTTTTATTTCTTGGTTTTTTTCAGTGACTAATGCAGTTGTTTTAGATAGTAAACTATGGGAGAAGAGAGAACATGGCCCTGCCTCTTCCCTCTGCAGTCAAAGGTTAAAAGAGTTGGCACGGTAGGTTGAGTCTGATTTCGTGACATCTTCTCTGACACCTCATTTTCAATCCCTGACTCAGCTGTCCTTGATCATGGGTACATTGCGTCACACCTACAAACTCATTGGCCATTTATCGGACTACAAAGAGCACACTATTCCTATACATTGTACTCTACGTGTAAATAGCGTAACATATGTCATATGCAAATGTCTAAGCACAGCCCAGACTGCCATAAACTTCCATGTAGACGTGGTCAAATACAGGCACAATGAAGTCAATGTACCAAATGCAATTTACCCCAAATGATGATCTAACCTCAAATGCTTATAAAGTTCAGCAGAGCCTTTGTTAGGACCAGGTTTCATTCCAGATGCAGGGGACAGTCCATTTGACAATTTTTAATTATTTGTATAAAAATTTGGCTAGGATATTAACAGTAGTTGCCTACTTCTGTAAAACGGTGCCATGTACAATTTTAAAGTCTATGGACTCTAGTCTCTTATCAGGCCACATATAAAAGTCCATTTCTGAGCAAGCACTACTATTGTTCTGATCAGGGTCACAGCCAAGTAAATGTAATGATCGAGGCTAAGAAGCATTTTGTCTTGTCATAAGAATATCATGTTTTCCCCCAAGCAACACTTTTCACCTAAGCTATTGTAAGTAAATAGCAAATGAAACCAGGAATACCTGTTAAAACACTTTGGTTGATGAAATATTTAATACATTTGTTAATTAACAATGTACATACCCCTTATCTATCTCCTTAAAAGAGAAAACTGTTCTCTGCATAATGAATGAAAATGAGAAAAGGCATATGGTGAAAGATCTCAGAAAGTTTTATGAATGGAAAACACCTCACTCTTAAGACATTTAAGAGCGGGGCTTCCATTTTCTGTGTGAGGTGGAAATGTCTGGTCAAGGACAACTGCTGCACCGGCAACTCAAGATGCTGTCTTTGGAGAAGACCTTTTCTCCCTGACTGTCCTTACATAGCACATGGATCACGCAGAGCATCCATGGTGGGCAAGAGGCAACAGGCAAAATCTGGTCCAGCTGAGAATGCCAATGACTCTTATTTCTACAGACACGTGTGCCATAACATGGACAGAGATCATGATGATGCCCTGCCCTGGAACACAAAACACTATTAAGGGGAGGTGAGATCCTAGGGCAAAAGCACAGAAGGATTGAAACTCAATGACAAAATACTTTTGGAAGCCAGAAGAGCCAGGACAATCGGCATATTGTGGATCATCTGGGCCATATTAGTACATGAGGACACAGGCAAACCCAAGCAGAACTGTTGGAGATAATCATTATGGCCTACTGAGGGTGAATCCCACTCCTGTCACGGCAGGAGGCACTCAAACAAAACTCCCATAAGGATAATCTTGAGAGGTTTCTTTCCCCTTGTTTGATCCTTTCAGGTGTCTTCTGGAGAGGATATTCCTCCCTTTCTTGTTGGAGAGGGGTACATTCCTGAAAAGAAAGAGTTCATTGTACCTGTGATGGCAGTGGGAAGGAGCGTCCCCCTGTAGGAGACCACACGCTGTGCAGAGGTGCTTTGGATCAGGCCAGGACATAGACCCCTTGGTGTACTTGCTTTGCACACACAGTTGTGTCAGTGACACAAAGCAGGTCTACAACCTAAGCTGGTCCACTGTCCTCCAAGGAACTCCTTCCAGTGCCCTCTCCCAGAAAAGGATCCACAGCAGAGGCTGGGATGACTCTGATGAGTTTGTATGCTTTTTGAACTGAAGATTAATGACAGTAAGCAATAAATGAGAATTTGGTCCTGTCATGACTGCTGGGCCACAGACACTGACCTCTCTCCTGGAGTCTCAGCAGGGATGCTCAGTTAGCAGGGGGGCCATGTCCCTCTCCTGGGGCATTTCACAAGGCTCACACTAAGCTGGGACCAACCACAGCTACTTCAGCACTCCCAGAAAAAGGTTTGATGTCCACCAGTCAATTGTTATGAACCTGCAACTTCCACCCAAGAAACATTTTTTGTTCATCCCCACTAAAAAACAGTGACACATGGCCAAGGTATAACATACACGCACTCCCCAAACACACACATACTTCTTCCAGCATAATCCCTTACCTACATGTATTCTCTCTGTTCCTAGCCCAGGCAAGTCCTGTTTGCTCATCCTCAGGAGTCGTCACAGCAACCGGCATCATTCGCAGTCAGCTTCCTCCATCTCCTTCCCACCCATAC
Source organism: Baryphthengus martii (assembly GCA_013396935.1). NCBI lineage: Eukaryota > Metazoa > Chordata > Aves > Coraciiformes > Momotidae > Baryphthengus > Baryphthengus martii. Next base: position 5,757 of record VWZK01001995.1, on the reverse strand, counting down.
ATCCCAGTAGCCCCAGCTCCCTCCTTTACTGCAGGGCTCCTACAACCACAGTTTAGCTAGCCCTCCTCTCCCCAGCCTTCCTAAAGGAGCCTCCCAGACAGGGGCTGGAACTCAGGGATCCCTCTTCATCCCTCTCAGCCTTGTTACCCATTTCTGTCCAGGGGAACTGTTTTGAACCAAGCCATTGTTTTCTCTTTCCTGCCTGGTTTCTTTAGTAACTCCAGCACTGCCTTCTTTAACTCTGCATTTCCAGATAGCAACACAGAACTGAGCTGAAAAAGCAAGTTGCAAGGGATAATCAATAATAAAAAAAAAAAAAATCCAAACATTTTGGGTACTTTTCCCTGTTTGAAAAGCTATGCAGAAATCGATGTACGTAAAAACACAGGGATCTCCTGCCGAGGTGCTGAAGCCCCACAGGGAGAGCACTGGAGGCTCCAGTGTTGAGTCCGGCTGGCAGGCAAGGCGCCAAGGAAGGCGGTCTCCCCAGAGGTTTGGCCTTTTGTATGTTTTCTGAGTAATTGGACATGTTGAATCCCACAGAAGGGTTAAGTTCAAACCTTAAGTCAGTAGGCTCCAGAGAGAATGAGTGGTAGAGTGTTTCACCATCGCTCTGCTCCTCCCTCAAAGCAAACTGGCAGACTGCTCAGGTTTTTCCCTGCAAAATGCCAAACCACTATTAAGCCTCGTACTCATGTTGCCGGAGAGACGAAACTATTTATAGAATAAAAAATTGAATGAGTTTGCTGGACCTAGTTCATATTTGGTGACCTCAACAAGTTATACAAGGGCAGATTTCAAACCACCACCTTTAGAGAATCTTAGGCTTTTTCCAGGTTTCTTCTATAGTTTTGCTCGCCTCTGCTGATCAGAGCTGACCACCACTAACCAAGAGTATTTTAACTAGTATATTTTTGATGTTTTCTTTAGGTGAGGGTTCTGTTGCTGTGGCTTAGCCTGGCCCGAGCATCTTGCTGAGAGACTCTACTGCAGGCAGTGAGATCCAGCAGCCTCCAAAAGTTAAGGTGTGGGATTCCCATGTAGTGTGCTCAGAAGCCTGACAGCATGGCAATGATCTTGGAAGGGATGGAATACTTTTGCTTCCTTTAAATTGTTTAGTATTTATCAAAAGCAAGTTCTGAATAAAATATTTGGTGTAAAAGGCACTGCAATTTAACTTGTCCCAGTGTTAACAAAAGAGGTTTATTGAAAAACATTTCATGGCTTGCATAACAAATGCAGGATAAATATCATAGTTCAATATATACATTGAAACTCAGAATTGAGCTTTCAGAAGTCAAGGAATGCTCAGCACTTATGAACTATCAGTTGTCTTCAAAACTGAGATACAGACAGTTATGTTGATAAAACATTGACCTTTTCTGTAATACAAATCTGAACACGGAGACCAACCTGAGGACACAATTTGTAATCCAGAGGAAAAAAGAGACCTGGTGTCCCATTGAAAACTGCTGCAAACTTCTGAGAATCCCTCACGAAATGATAGCAGCCCCAGCTGCCACCAAAGCCAGAGCACTGTAAGGGCTCATGCCGCATCTCCATGAAGCAGAGCTCTGGTTTGCAAATGGTGGGAAATGATCCACATTATAAATAGGGCAGTGTATCTATATCAAGGGGGCAGCGCTGCTTTCAGCCCACCAAGAAGGATTTCTCTTCCTATTTCAAGACACATCAGAGCAACACATGACCTTTGGATCAGACAAGGGGCGTGGTGGGATCTTCAGTGTTTGGGAGAGCATATGTATTAATAAATGCTGCAGCTTTGTACAAGAGAAAGTAGCAGCCTAGGGATGGTTTTGGCATCTCTGCCTACCTCAGGTCTCTGTGGCACATTAGAAAGCAGTTTCTTAGGTCACATGGAAGGTGTGTCTTATTTCCTCTGGTTAACGGAGACAGGGAAGGGCCCCCTGGGGACTGTGTTTTAGTTGTAATATTTCCTTTATTGTAAACAACAAGTTGTGCCCTAGGAAAGGACTTGCTAAAAGGATCTGGAGTGTGAAATATGCTTTGCCTGTAGCTTGGCGTGGCTTAGTTCGGCTTTCCCTCCTGGCACCAGAGTCCACCAGCCACTGCACCTGAATAAGTGCCCAAGTCGCACAGCCTTTAATGATGCCTTTGAGGTATTTTACAAGGAATTAAGAGTCTAAACTGCACAACATCTGTTAACATGATCTCCTTTTTTTTTCACAAACTGAGGCAGTTGTAACATTTAGGAACTTTAGATCTGTGGCTGAAAGCTGAATTTCTTAACTTGAAAAGGAGCTGAGCAATGTTTCAGGCCTAAGGCTCAACCAGTGCTTCAGAGTTCCTAATGATTCAGTTAAAATGATGATGAGTTATTAACCAGTCCTTGGCTAGCAATTTAAATGTTTTAATTATCTATCACACAGCAATCTCAATCATTTAAATATTGTGTAGACATACACCAACAAAACCCACAACAAAACAGGCAAAGAAACGAACTGTAAAGAAAGATGCTGCTTTAAGTGCAAATGGAAAGAAATTAAATGAAGTGCTGGAATATAACTTAAGTTGTTTAATGTTCAGCTTTAACAAGCTCTCAACCAATACTTGAAGCAGGGGTTAAATCTAACTCATGAATCAGACAAAGCTTGAAAAACTCCATAAGAGAAAAGTGATACTTCTTTGGGCTGAAGGTTATTAGCAGCACATAAGTGACATCTAGGCAGTGGAAGATGATGAGAGCAGGGGCCGTGTCCAACAGCCTGCTGTATCTGCAGCTATTCAGAGTGAGCAAAGGTTTCCTGTGTGCACAAATGAAGCGCTGTATTATGCTCTAAACACTTCTTCATTACAGAGATCCTAATGCCCTCCCCATCTTCTGTTACTCTGGAAAGGGCTGAAAGGGAGGCATGGAAGGGACTAAATAAGCAAATACATCAGTAACAGCATCAGCATACCTACGGGGATACTCTCGCTCATGCACCAAGTATAGTCACTACGACAAAGTGATAGGAGCTTCCCAAGGATAGTATGGGCAGAGCATCACTGCCTGCTGCACAGCAGTGCTTGAAAACACAAATGACTCCACCTCACATTATTGCCTTTAAATTGTTTATAGTCTCTTAAGAGCTGACAAATCTGGGCAAGGCAGGCACACTTTCACCACCTGACTGTCAGTTTTAACATGGAATCAGCCTCCCTCACAACACAGTGAGGAAAGAAGGAAAATGGCCAGGGTACTTTGTGGCAAGGGCAGCGCAAATTAGTGTGCAAGTTCTGTTACCAGCATTATAATGCCTTTAACAGGCATGATGGACATCCTTGAAATGCTATGACAGAGATTAGATTTCAGCTATGAAGTCCAGATTACTTGATGTCCTCCATTTTTCTATTCAATTAAGTTCATAAAAAAAGCTGTGAGGCTTCTGTTTCACTCTGCTTTCATTGAGCAGGAAAAAAAAACAACAACATTCCCAGCTTTATTTTCCCAGACGGTGGGATGTAGTGTTGTGGTCATATTCCTCCTTTCAGCTCAGAAGTTGGCTTGGAGCAGGTTGCTGTGGTTTCTCAAACTGTCCTTTGCTGGACATTACAAAGGAAGTGTCTCCTTTGGACAAGTGCTTCAAAGGACAAATTCTTGGAGAAGGTAAACGTCACTCAGAGCAGATGTACACCTGCATTACCATAGGAACTAAATGATCCCCAAATCTGTGGCAGTAAAAGCTTGCAACTGAAATGGGAGTGAGCCCATGACCGTACACACAAGGCATGCTGCCTACAGTGTACCTTAAAATGTGTGTCACATCCTCCTGAAAGTGTGCTAGGAACTTTCTAACCAGATTTGGGGGAACACAAATAGTAAAATCCACATGAGAAGGCAGATAATAACATGTCCTGAGTTCAGGGACTGGATCTACTGCTGGTCTTGACTTTTTTTACCAGGGAGAGAGAACCTTTCCTCTCCTCACCATTGAAAGGGAACAGATTTGAACAGAAGATATTTGTTCCCAGTGCTCCCTCACCTTTGCAGACACAGATCAGTGGAAAGAGTGAGGTGCTCTGCAAGGCACACTCCCCCTTCTCCTGTAGGTGAACATTCACTAAGTTTCATCCCTGTGCCTCAGGCCCATGGCTTTGCAGGAAGCTCATGGTCTGGCTGATTCTCCCTCCAGACCCAGCCCTGACTGCGAAAGAATGCAAAGAAGGTGAGGAGATGGAACAAAAGTGATCTCCTACAGTAAGGCATGAGCCAAGAGGAGGCTTTTTGTCTTTCCTTTTCCGTGTCTAACTCCAGCTGGATGGATGTCAGAGGGATAGGAGTTATGTATAATGCATTTCACAAACCTGCTCTGAGTTTAATAGCACTGAGATGAACACTCAATACACAATAAACCACAGTAACCATGTCCTGCTGAGAATGGCAATTCCTTCTGCAATGCACTTGGAGAGCTGCTTAAGCCTAAGGACTGGTACAACAGCAGAACTACAGCTGAAACACTAATATGGGAATGAAAAAGAGCAATACTGCACAATCAGATGTGGGTCAAGCCACGGAGGCACAAGCTTTTCCACCTCCTCCCTTTTGGCCTTACAAACCAAAGAGAGAGGTCAGTGCTATTGAAGGAAAGATGTCCATCCTTGTCTTCACTGAGGATCCTTGTAGAAGAGCTGGTAAATTAAGCGTTAACTAGGCTTGCTCCTACAACTAATGTTACCTATTGAAAACTGGCAGAGATTTAAACCCCATCTGGAGGCAGATTCAGTAAGCTGTTCGAGGAGTCTAACCCTTTCAAAATAACAGTAGGTGCATCCTTCTTCTGAAAATATCCCACATTCTTCTGCTGATATCCCAAATTATTTTGCCAGCTACTCATTTTTTGCTGGAGCCATTACCTGCTTTCTTTTGCTCTGACAAACAGCCCACTGCTGGTCTTCAGTATTCTAGATGGCGGAAACCTGATTTACCACCACAATCTCGTACTGAAGTCTAGAGCTGATGACCTTTTGAGAAGATTGCCTTTTGGCCACATCACTAGCAAATGCTTCATGCAAGAAAAAAAGCAAATGAGGGATACAGTGCTAGTTAGAACCCTCACTGTGATAAAAATAAAGAAAATAGAGCTAGGCTGCAAGGATGGCGCAAGGGCATCAAGAAAAGGTAACATGGCCTACTACTGCACAGTATTACTGAAGGTGTGACTGCTCTGGTTCTTTCTGAATCCCAGCTGGAGCATCACTCTACCTCATAGACTGGGGACCATTACAAAGGATATCAGATGACACATTACACAGCACATGTTCAGAAGGATAAAAAAAACCTCTCTTCAAAACAAGTAAGATTGCAGACAACAAGAAATCTGCTCTATCACCCCAGAATGCCCTTCCACATTCATTGTAGAATCATAGAATTGTTTAGGTTGGAAAAGACCTTTAAGATCATCAAGTCCAACTATTAACCTGGCACTGCCAAGTCCACCACTAGAATATGACCCTAAGTGCCACATCTACGCATCTTTTAAATACTTGCAGGGATGGTGGCTCGACCACTTTCCTGGGCGGCCTGCTCCAATGCTTGACAACTCTTTTGGTGAGGAAAGTTTTCCTAATATCCATTCTAAACCTACTCCGGTGCAACTTGAGGCAATTTCCTCCTGTCCTATTACTTGTTACATGGAAGAACAGACCAACACACATATTGCTACAACCTCCTTTCAGGCAGTTGTACAGAGAAATAAGGTCTCCCCTGAAGCCCCTTTTCTCCAGGCTAAACAA
>VWZK01001994.1:56386-88487 GCA_013396935.1 Baryphthengus martii | reverse complement strand
TTCATTAGCTCCCTGCTAATGAATAAACTTAATGAAATCATTAATGAAAAATGATAGGATGAGGGGCAATGGTCACAAATGGAAATACAGGAAGATTCCACCTCAGCATGAGGAAAAACTGTGAGTGTGACAGAGCACTGGAACAGGCTGCCCAGAGAGGTTGTGGAATCTCCTTCTCTGGAGACTATCAAAACCCACATGGATATATTCCTGCACATTCCTAGGTAATCCTGCTCTGGCAGGGAGGTTGGACTTGATCTCCAGAGGTCCCTTCCAACCCCTAACATTCTATGACTTACAAATAGTAAAGGTGTAAAACTGACTAATCTAAGAACAGGGTGCAAGGAACAACAGGAGCGGGCGAGGGATGTGAAAGGAGAGCCAGCTGCATTCTTCCCTGGGGCTTCATAGGGGAGGTGGGCTGAGGATCAGCTCAGGGCATTCCAAAGCAGATGCCCTCGGGTGCAAACCTGGCTGCAGGGTGTCTGTAATCCTCTGTCAGTCTCAGTGGCATGTTCTAGATGATTATATGAAAAGGTGGTGAAGATTTTATTTTAATACCCTTTCTACTTTGACAATCTCTCTTTTCAAGAAAGTTATATCCAAAATAATTATTAAATTATTATATTACATTGTATTATGATTTCCCATTCTTTTCCCAGTGCCACAAAGCACCTGGTCATTTCTAGCCTAACCTTGCTGATTTTGGAGAGAAGAAATATGGCAAATTTTCCTCCTTTAGACTCTGAGCAAGGTGCATAAGAACACAGATTTACCTAATAAGCTTTACTGGAAAAATGAAAACAAACAAAAGAAGCTAATAAATAAGTGTGGGTAGCCAATGACGAAAAAAACTATCATGCTTATGAAGTCATCTGTATCTAGACATCTCCATCATTCTGGAAAGGAAAACTACACCTAATCACACCTCTACCTCTGTGCAGTCCTTGCTCAATGCACAGACTTAGTACACTACTGAATATACACTATTTGGAAGCTCTATGCTGTCAAAGCAACCATGCCGGGATAGGGAATAATCTCATTCAATTCCTTATTCTTCCATTTATGAGTTGTAAAATAAGAGTGAGGAGCAGAGGGAAAAAAAAGTTTCAAATCCTAACTCAATTCTCAAATCCTAACCCAGTTTGCTTTCGGTCTTAGTCCTGTTATTCCCAAGTAGTATTTATTTGTTGCCAAGCAGCAGAGAACTGATTAGTGCAATGTCATGTTTTATTGTTTTCATCACTTGCTCCTTCTCACTTACATGCACACTACTCCTCAATAAGCTGTACAGGATGAAATCACAGGAAAAAAAGAGAACAGGAAATTATCTGCAGAAAACAAGAAAACAGAAACCAAAGTTATGCACTTGACCTATGGAAACACACCATCCCCCAAAGCACTTCTTTTACTAGTAAAATTGTCCCTTAAGCTTTGGCCACAGAACGGACAGCTCCAGGCAAACTGCTGGCGGGTGGGGCTGTGCTGCTCACCCACCTGCCAAACCAGCCAGCAGAAAGCTACAGCAGGTATTCCCACAGGAGAGACAGTCACTGCAGTACTGGTGAAGCTCCTGTTGAGGGCCGTTTAGAGAATTTAGTATTTGTGCTGCAGTGCACATAAGAAAAAAAGGCTGTCAGAAAAACCTAACAACAGCTTCTGTTGATTCATTTGCTAGAATGAAAGAGATGCCTTATTTTAAAGCTACCCACTATAAACCATTTAGACACTCTACCTTCTCCTCATTTTGTGTTCCTTTGCTTCCTCACAATAGTAATCTTTTTCAGAGTGCTGAGGAGCAAAAAGATTTTGCCTTCTACAATACAGACTCACTTTGCATCGGCATTCTTTTTTTAACTAACTCAACGATACACATCCTTGGTGTTGTGAGAAGAATTTACTGCCTTCTCAGAAGGCTCCAGTCTAATTCTGTATTTGAAACAGCAAAAGGACCTAAACCCAAATATTCCTCCCCTTTCACACACACATGCATAGATGAGAAACAGATCCCAGCATGCAGAAACTGACTGCACATATGAACCAAATAAAGAGAAGAAGTCAAAATAAGGCAGTCATGGCAATGTCAAGCAGAGACTGACTGCATTGGAGATAGAGCACCTAGCTACAGGACATCAAGGAAGGCAGTTTTCCAGCTCCCACGGTCACCATTCTTCATAATTATCCAAGAGGCTCTAGTTCTCTGTGTTGTTTTCCACCCGTAGCACTTTTGACAAATGCTAGAAAGTTATGATAAACCAGAGGCTATATCTGAATTTCTGCTTACAAGGTTGTGGCATAGTCAACCCAACAGCCATTTCTAACTTAGAAAATCAACAGTTACGAAATTCATTGTGTCAGGAGTGGAAGGAAACTCCAGTGTTGCCTTTCAGAGGGAGACCAGTTAGAATCCTAGAAAGCAAGTCAGAAATTCAAGTCCACTTCTAAGAGCTAGACATTGTAATAACCACATTAGGTGATACTTCTTGCATTCATGAGCCACTGAACCTGTCTAGATACTCTTTCTGTTCAGGCAGCTAAACTATCTTGATCCAGTTTCCTGTCTGGCAGGCAATGGGGAGGGTTGGGTGTGCAATGTTGCTGTGAGTTGCAGCAGACAAGAACATCTTGTACTTCAGTTGCTTGTTGAGTAGGTTTGAAATGCAGACAAACCAGCAGAATAATTAGATTTTTTTAAATTGGGTTATTGAGAAGTAAAATCCTTATAACAGTCTATCAGTTGGAACATGTCGGTGCAAGATACTAAATTATCCCCATCAACAGCAACATTTATGCTTCAACTCAAATACCAGGGAAAGGATTAATATTCAAATTAAAAATATTCCAATCTCAACTGAGCTTTAATGAGATCCCAGCATTAGTCAATCATCACTAAAACCAAAAGATACCTCTGCAGGTGGAATAACTGAAACTAAGATCGAACCAACTAAATATATCTATCTTTGCTAAGCAACTGACTAAAGAGGTAAAAAGGTAGTTTGCAATGATCTGAAGGGCACTTTGACCAAAGAGGGAAAGGTTGAGCAAAACAAAGTGGTATGTAAATAGGAATAATAGGATGAAACAGCATGATAAGGCTGAAAAAAAAAAAAAAATTCCCACTCTGGAATTCTCCATTAAATGATGAGAAGTTCATCCTTTATAATCCCCTGAATAACTCTGGAAAGCCCTCTTAGTTGTAGCAGGATATACAAAACATACCTTTTAGTGTTTCTCACTTCCAAAATTTGTAAGAATGATGTCTCATCTGATATGCCAAAGATCTGGGGTTAAAGCAACACCAATTAACGGATTTGCTTATCTTTACTGCTAATGGAAGTTGTGTATACATGTGAAGAATTAATAGGATTTTGTGAGCAAGGAGAATGACTCATGCTAACGGCCGTTACACAAGAACACTGAGAGCACCGTAACATCACTCTTGTGTGCAAGCATATGTTGTTCAGGAAAAATAAACCAAGCACCTTCAAAATCCAATGGCTATGTTAAATTCCATGGCAGCTGCCTAAATATCTGTGGGTTTTTAAAGGCAGCTTCTTAGTATTGTTAGTCTTACAGCATTGCCGATACCCCTACTCAAAATAAACTGATCTGAGGAAACTTTATACAACTCAGCTTTTCAGTAACACAGAACCTTGCTGGCTGTAAGCTCTTGCAGAACTATTGAAACAACATGGCTATAAACACAAGCGGTGAATGCAGCAGGTACTGCATATTTCTGAAGAGCTAGATTTTGCTCCCCTCCCAGTGCTATGCCCACTGCGTGTCCTTGAATGAGTATCTCCAAAGTAGCAGATTAGGAATGGCGGATCATACAGATCTGGGCACTATGTCACGGCTATGCTCGTTCCAGATCCATGCTCTCTAAGCACATGCAGCTCTGATGACCTTGGACTGCATGACCCAGTACATCCTCCTTCCAGAGCCAAGCAGCTCAGAGTCTCAGCACAATGCTCCACTTGGACAAAAAAGTGTTATCCTACAAGGGTCTGCTTTTCCTTGTGCACACAAGCCCACGGCAAAGTAGGGAATACGATAGGGGAGAGTTCCTACTATAAGTAGTAACAGGTCCACTACTAGTATTAGAAAAGGCAAACCTAGGAATACACTTGTTTGCATAAGTTGCAGTTGATCTTATTTGGTAAGACCATAAATGCCCTAATTTGGTTTTAAAAGTAAAATCAATTGTAAATTTATTTAGAACAATTACCTGCCTGCCTGTTTTACATCACTGGGTCTGTATTGATTGTTTGAGATGGAACTCGTTCCAAATTGCATTGATTTAATTCATTAGCAAATTCTTAGTGAAACATATTTTGTGGTTTAAGGGCAGAAGTACATAAAGCTCCATTTAGAGACTGCAGGACTGGAGCGGTCTGGGGTTTCTCCAATGTATAAGATTTACAACCTGCAGTAATATGAATCCTCTGTTTCAGATAGAAGAACCATTCTCTACACAATAAATACGAAAAATCCGGAGTGGAAAAAGGCTAGATACATTGATAGGGCAAAAAAAAAAAAATCCAGTGGATTAAATAAGAATAGGGTGAATAGTTAATAAATAGTACAGTGTATTGGTCATTTTAACAGACATTTTGATTTATAGATTTAAGTGCCTAAAATAGTTCAACTTACAAAGCATCTTAAAATCAACAGATCATGAGTAGATTTCTCTGGCTTTACAGCAAGGCAGTTGAGCTGCATTTGTTACCTTGGTAACTGAAGGTACCTCTGTTACCATGGCTACAGCTCCTTTAAAATACAGTTGGCATTTCCTCACTCCTCAACTTTTTGTGACTGTTTTGAAAAGGGAAAAAAATCCCAATCCTAGTACTGTATCAATACTTGCATTGAGACAAAAGATCTGTAAAATGTGAATTTTTTCAGCCCACAAGGCCAGGTTAAGAATAAACTAATTTTTTTACCGGAAATGTTTAGCTTACTGAGAGACTGTCATGAAGTGCTTGATCATGACGTACTCAGTGCAGTACTTCACATAAAAAAAACAGTTCACTGCAAGAAATGGTGTAGAAATGGACTCCTACCAATTTCTCTTTGTATCAGCAGCTGTCTGGACTGATTAATGAAATATGTAGGAAAAAAAAAAAAGTCAGAAATCCTGAGTTCCTGTTTGAGGCAAAGGAGGTGGTAACAGTGAGTGCATTCACCTCCCCTGACTCCAGTCAGTACCTGAGACAAGCTTCCCACATAGTCCAGGAAAGGCAGCTTTGTGCAGCAAACAACTACATTCAAATCAGCAAGGTTAGAGGGGCATTTATGTTCCTATGTTTCAAGTAAGGTGTTTAGGGAACTTTCCTGCACCTAATTCATCAAAATAAGAAAAGGACCTTTCCACCCTTCTGGAAAAATTGCACTTTGATCTGAAGCACAGAGCATTCAAGGAAGAGGTCACAATTGGAAGCTGCCGCCTTCTCATTGTAGTTATACTGCAAGTTAAATATAAAAATACTTCAAGCTGTAAATAAAATAAAAAATATTGATAAATAAAAAAATATTTAAATTGTTGAAAAAGAGTCACAACTTTGAGTTTGGCATCTTTTAATTACTAGTTCTAGGTTTTAAAATCATCTTCAATTTTTCCTGCTGGGAAGCAGATTCTTGTGCACTCCTGCAACATTCACTCGCACGTAGTTCATACCCTCAGCAGGCTTGTGTCTGCATGTGAAGAAATTTGTGGCACGATTGCCACAAATCACTCAAGAATCAGAAGTGGAGTGAGTGAACACAACCCCTCTGGGCTGAATGATATTTTCCATCCTTACTGGATAACAGAATGCCCCACTTGAATGCAAGTCCTGGCTTTCTCCTCTGTTCTTTGACTTCACTCTCAGCTCCTTCTCTCCCACCTAGGGTGGGCCCTGAAAGGCTACTTAAATATGTCTCCTGTTCTATGAAAGGCTTCTAGCACCACTCTACAAGTAGGTTTGTACTCCTTACAAGCAGGAGAACGTGAATGAAGCTACCTCTGGGCAAGTCACAGTGCAGAAGCTGTAATGAAAAGGGAAAAAAATGTCTTGCTCCCGAACAAAGAGTCCCAGGACTCATGTACAGCTAAATTCAAGTCAAAGAAATGCCTAAGTTGGCAACTTTCAGAGAGAGTGTGTATATACACGTGCACACATATATGGATGCATGAGAGTAGAATCTGTCCACTGACTATATTTGTAGTTTCACACTTCCAAAATCAAAATGTGAGGCTTGGTCAGAAATACCTACCAATCTTCATCTGGCTGCACTGGATCTTAACCGTGAGCATGTGTGTGATTTTACATTCAGTTTGGACGGGGAAAAATTAAAATTGCTTCTAAATTATAGGAAGCCTCAGGACTAAACTCATTTTTGCAAGTCTTTGGGTTTTCCCAGATGGATTCTGCCTTGCTTTGGTCATGAAGTTCCCTTTCTCAGGGAACTACATAAGAAATGCCTTTTCTCTTTCCATGAGAAAGGACTGACAGCAAGTTAGAGAGGAAGCAAATGTGATTTTCTCGAGAGATAAAATAGCATCCAGAACAAAGGTGGTGAGTGAGATCCTGAAAATCCTAATGCATGAATGCATCAGTCATTGCTACAAAACTCTCCCTCTCAGTTTAGACCAGAAAGAGTGCAGAGTCCAAAAAATTTACCTACTGCCTAACAGAAAAAGACTGAAAAACCTAGCAATAATGGGCAATTAAAGTTCCTTGGTTTCATTTGTCATGTGTTACTTTATGTCTCAGTGCATGAGATGTTACATGACTTTCTCAGTTTCTTTAATTCTAGAGCATTTGACAGAACTGACAGCATGAAAGTGTGTGGCATAATCTGAAAATGAAATTAATAATTATATTGAATTTAGGCAGCAAAAGCATGAGCATATGAAAACAGGAGTCTAGGAGTCATGGAACATTTGAATGTTTAGTGGTTGTTAGCACACAGAAGGAAAACATCTGCAAATTTTAAAATCTTTAGCTATCTGTGATGGGTAGGACAAAAGCGAATGAGCTTAAAACGTAGCAAAGATGATTTAGGTTAGCCATTTGGAAGAAAAAAACAGTACAGATAAAATATGGGGAAGCACTGGGATAAATTTCCTGCAGAATTTCTACAATGTTCACCACTGAAGGTCTTTAGTAACAGTCAGTATAGCTACCTCTCAGGAACAAAGACTGTGCTTTGGGACAGAGGAATGACATTAGGAGGTCTCTGCAGGCACTCAAAGAGACGCAAGACTTACTTACTTTCAACACGTACAGCTCCTTCTGCAGTGTCCCATATACCTAGCTGCACAAGTTTTGGGGCACTTTTTGATCAGAAATGTACATTTTAAGATAAGAATTTCCTATTGAGCTGTTGCTGAGCAATATGAAACACTTCTTACTCCCACCATACTGTCTCCATATAGTTCTCACTACCAGCCAGACTACAGAGCTTGCAAAATAAATTCACATCTCTTCTGTGACAGTGTCCCTATTAAATCACAAGATTTAATCTGTCGTAGATGAAATCTGGAAAACTTGCCTGTGACCTACAAAGAACCATTTAAAACCTTTGCCTGGTGACCAGCTGGCTGACCATGTGGTCACAGGGAGATACTGTACATACCACACTTCCAGTTCTGATGCAGTCTTGCTTATCCAGTAACTACCTTGTCAAAGCACATGGCTGTCTGCTAGGGCTAACATTTGAGAAATCTGCTTCTAACTTATTTATTGCAATGTCAACGCCGAATAACTTAAGCATATTTCCCACAGATGACTGCACATTTTTTTTAACACGCTTTTTGATATCTGTGTGCCACTGAGCATTCCAAGATTTTTTTGCAAGCTGTCATATATTTTTTTGGCATTACATAAGCATTTCATCCATGAGCTGATAGTGAACTTTTTTATCTTACTCTGGAGCAAGCTTTGTCTATCTGCAAGCCTACTTCTTCCATTTCACTCAGATAAGAAACATGAATTTGAATAATCTTGTGAGTGAACCAGTATGTTGCTGACGTAAGCTTCAGTACTGTGTTTTGCTAACTATATGGCCCAGCAAAAAAGGATGCAGCCATCAGCAGAAAACATACGGAGAAACTCATGTAGGTTTTGTTATCTGTTTCTACGAACCCCATAAACGATACGGCATGGATGACGACAGCGGGAACAAAAGAAGTAATAAACCCACTCACTGTGGGTGACACAACAGAAAAGGCAGACTGAGCCAAAAATACAATAACATAAGGGAACCTCAACCATGCCCCGTATCCCAACACAGCCAGGCATAAACCAATCCAACAAATACCAGAAAGATACATTACCCAATCCATTATCCTTGACTCTACAAAGCTTCTCACAAACCCCTCCAGCAGCTTCCAACAGCAGCAGCTCCCAACAGCAGCAGCAACTACCAACTGTAGCTCAATAAGGAGCTCTATGGCCTTTTATCCACACCCTCTAATCACCACCTAAATGGCAGCTATTTCACATTTCTACTTTAGTTCCCATCCTTTCAGGGTGTGCTTGGCCTGGCCTCCCCTCCTGGATGGCCCTCTCACAATAGAGGGGGCTATCCCTCACATCAAGGTCTGGTATGGCATGTGTCCCCACCACTCAATGCCTACTGAGTTGCAGCCAGCAGCAGAGTTAAATGACCTTCTTGGTGGCAAACACAGAGCCCAACCCAGTCTTGCCCTTGATTACAATAAGAGGCACCTGGCCAGCCTTAGCCCCTTTTACCTGGTTGTGAAATTCATCCAGGTGTCAAGTTCATTTCAGGGCTCAGGGCTCAGACCCCAGCACTTCATACTGTCTTATCACCTCACTGAAAAAAAAAGACAGATTGTCAAGATGGTCACCTCTCACTTCAGAGAAGAACTGGGTGATAACATCTGATTGTGCCCTCATAGACTTACATCACACCTACAAAAGCAGAACTGGCTTTTTCCCCTTGCAAATAATTTCCATTTCATAATAATTGCTCAAAAAATCTCCAAACATCTTACATTAGGATTCTCAATGATATATTGCAGAAGTTGCTTTTTGACAGAGTCCTAGATTTTGCTCACTTCCACAGCATTAGCTGGTTCCTAGTATCATGTGCCTGCATTTAGTCATTTGATCAATCATACAGATTCAATATTTCTTTCAAAAATTTAGCAGAATTACTTGCACATTCAAAATGAGTCATTTGTTTGAATCAGGGTCCATGCCTCTAAGAAAGCCTAGAAAAATCAATCCTGACAGATAATAAAGTGGTTATAAATCTAAGTATTTTAAAACAGCTTTCACTAAACCCATACTTTGGTTGAGCTGTAGCAAAAAGATCTGTCTCTATTGTTCAACGTTTTGGTGATAGATAGACTAAGTCTTAAAAGAAGAGTGGTTAAAGTATGGGTTTCAGATTAAAATAAAAACTAGGCGAAACTTTGTGGTTCAAATCACAGACAAATGTTGGCAGCTTCATGCAGATGTAATATTTTTCAGAGATAAACCTCAAGAAGATGAACTACTGTAAAAAAAAGTTGGTGAAGTATTTGAAGAGATGCCTTGTGAATGGAAATCACAGACTTTTATGCAGGTTTAGCAAAAAAGCCAGGGATCTAGTTATATTTTAGTTACTGATGCTTTATAGAAAACCAATTCATAGGTTGCTAGCATTTACAAGTCATAGATGTACTGAAAAATTACCAGACTTGGGATTTTTTTTATTATTCAACCTGCCTGCTCCCTCCCTCCCAAAAAACCCCACAAAACCAACAACAAAACAACGACACCAAAAACCCAAACCCCAACCTCAACATTCGAGTAGAGTCATAACATACTTTTCTGGAAGCCTCCCAGTGCTAACAGCTCCATCGTTTCTCTTTCAGAGACAAAGATGTTTATAGTAAGAGTGGTCTCATCTCCCAGTTCAGTTTTGGCAAGCCTGGGGTTCACCTGTGAGAGAAGCCGCAAATCTCATGCTTCTTAGAGGCCCTGTTTGTAGAAACTAAGATGACAACTGCTTAGCTCCTGTGCTTTTTCAGTTTAACAGGACCAGGAGGATTATAATGTAGGGATTTAAATTTTTTTGTCATTAAAACCAAAGCACACCTGAATAGATCAGTAGAAAGTAAGGGTGCTACTTGTACACAAAATTCCTGATGCTTCAACAGATGTAGCTTAAACAAAATGCCATCTTCTCTGCCCTTCATGCAGAGGTTGTGGGAACGGTAGAATTTCCTAAAATTTCCCTGCAAAAAGTTAGGGATTAAGAATCACTCTTTAAATGTGTCTGTTAGCAGTTGAGAAGGATGGCAAATGTTCTCCGTGATCTGTTTATTTTCTCCCATCTAGGCTGAGTCAGGATTATTAAATGGTTCTCAGCAGTATCAAAGGAGAAGAGCACCCATCTGCGGCATGTAGCTTCTACTAACTCACTCTGAACATGTGATCTGGAATGAATTACGAGTGGTGTGTCGTGTAGACCACTGTTCCTAGAAAACAAATTCCAAAGTTTCTGGAAATTGAATTGCAAAAACCATGCTGCCTCCACTGCCATCACTCACTTCTCTTGTCATCTGTGGTTCTTTTCTTTCCATGCTTGGTGGAAAGATACCGGCTTATTGCTTATGAGAGGCTGGGTGTCATTCTGCTCCTTTTACTGCTATGCAAAGCTGATACGAAACTCTACTATTCTTAATTAATTGGCACTACACTGGCTAGGTTAGACTTAGGGCAGTGGAGACACAGGGAGAAACAGCCCTTTTGCAAGAAAGAGAGGTAGGCAGGTAGGTAGACAGATTTATTTAGTCAGAGGCAATATAAACTAGATTATTAAATTCTCCATTTATGGCCATGATGCCTTCTAGACTCTTTCAAAATAACTTTATTAAAATATGTCTGCTATTAACAGAAATTATGCAGAAATGCAATTTCTTCTCCCTCCAAAATTAAAACTTCTCAATGTAACGTATTTTAATGAAAATAGACCCTTTTCAAATCTCCTCTCTGCCTTCTATTATGGTTTCTGCAGTTTTGGACAATCTGAGTTTTTAATTTGTTGGCATTAGAACCAGAAAAAATGCAATGGCAGCAGCATCACTAGTGAAATGGGAATTGTTCACATGTGTCAAAGGAGATAAAAGTTTTGATGACGTCAAACACTTTACCTAGGTATTTTCTTTAATTATAGAAAATTTTAGCTGTCATTATGTAACTCAACAGCGTGTGACATCACTTCATAAAATCCTCACTCCTTTCCCCCAGGCCATTCAGATCAGAGGAAGAAGAGAAATTCTGCTGTAAAATGTAAGGAGAAAGAAGATTAAGATGCACTAAATGATACAAAAGCAATCAATTGGTTCGATTAGTGTTCAGACCATTATTAGTGAAATAAAAAAAAGACAGCTTTATTTTCACAAACGTTAGAACATGTATGAGTCTCACAGTCTTCACTAGGTTTTACCAGCATTGCTCATCTCTGGATTTGACAAGCTATCATGTCAGGCACGATGGTTAGTCTCTGTTGGGCTCTGGCAGTAGGCCAGAGAGAGCTCTTTTTTCAACCCCTTTGGCATGAATGAATGCCGGTTTCTCTAGTAAAAATATACTGGCTGAATGTGGTGCTATCTGATTTTGCTCACAGCTTGCTCAATCTTATATCAGATAATTAACAAAGAAAAAATATTCAGAAGAAAAAAAGGGTGGGGACAATATAAATTGGGCATCACAAACATAAATCTATGCCGATGATGTATTACACATTCATTTGTGGCAAGCTGTTGAATTTCTGTATCCCAAGCAGCTGCAGGTGGTAAATCTATCAGAGATGGGTGCCAGCGAACAGTCAGGCCTGATCCTCAGGCATTTCTATACTTCTTTGGATCTTCCAATGGACCGGGGAACTGTAATGGGACCTGTATTAAAAAATCTGCTCTCCACTGTCTTCTCCTTCCAGTCTGTGCAAACTTTCTTCTAAAACAAAAAACCAAGGGCCTTTCAGTATTGAAGCATGGAATGACTAAGGAGCATTTTTACTTTGCAAATATGGAACAGGTTTTAGGATTAGATAATAACTCAAAAAAAAACGGAGAAGAAAAAGTGAGTTTCTTCCTTCTGATACCATTGCTCAGACACGGTTTTACAAAATCTTGAAAGCAGACCCACACTTTCACAGTTGCAAAGCAGTCAAGAACATACTCATCACTGGAAAAGGGCTCTGAATGTTGTTAGACAGAAGGAAGCAAATGCCTCATACTCATTTAGCAGGTGTTTCCCACTCTGCTGAACTGGGGACAAAACATTAATTGCCCTCTGAAGTCAAGGTGTATGCACACGAGGGCTAACAGCAAGAGAGATCATGGAGGTGGTGTTCTCTACTGATTACACTGCTAGCATGTACTACTGCAGAGAACTTAAATCTCCTGTCAGAATAGGTTATTTCTCCCCTTTAATACAGCAAAACGTTACTTTTCAAGTTATTTGCTGTGCAAGGTCAGCCTGACGGTTGTCCTGAGCAGAAAAAAACACAGGAAAAATATTCGTATGCAAGAAGAGAAGAATTACATTTTGAGTCAGCATAAAAAAAAGGCCTTCTTCATAGATCCGTTAAAATGCAAAATAGGTTTATTCCCCTCTCTGTTTCCTATCTGAGTGCTACCTGACAACAAAGTGTCAACATTTCCTTCTGCAGCTTGAAATCTCAGGGCAGCAAAAATCTGCTCTAGGCTGAAATAGAACAGGCACGCTGAGGCTGCTAGGAACACTTTCATGAGTTCTTGTTGCGAGATGCTTTTTGTTTCTTGTTTTACTCATACTCAGATAATTAGGGTATTAACCTCTACTTAATCAAGCTCTGAGTGTTAATCTCATACATAAACTGACTTAGATCACTTAAAGACTCTTCAACTTATATTTCAGGGAGACTGTTGATATACTAAAGTCAGTAACATTAAAATGGAAACATATAGAACCTGTACACGTTTATCTAGGACCACAAAGCACATGACAAACACCAGCTGGTATTTTTTAAACCTATTCTACAGATGGAGAAACTACGCATGGAGAAATTTCCGTGTTTAACAGGAAAATCTGATAAAAAGATACCCGCAGGCCTGCTTCTCAATTTCCCTACTCTCCGGATTGTTTACCTTCCAGATAATGACTTATATTAGACATTGATTTTAGCACATATCAGCATGCATATTAGAACCTCACACAACAATGCTATGACAGCCTGAAACATTTAGGGGAAGATACTGTGATTTTTAACTCTGTGACAATGGCTAGATAAGGATCTCTTTGACAACAAAGTTGGATTTGAAAAGCAGAAAAGCCTGTTTGCCTCTCTATGCTTTCAAGCTTATTTGCTCTTATTAGCCAAACAGTGGCACAGGGTGATCAGAGAAGCTGTGAGATCTCCAACTTCGGAGATATTCAGAGGTCCTAGATGGGACAAGATCCTGAGCAACCTGGTCCAACTTTGAAGTTGTCTCAATCAACCTCCAGAGGGCCCTTCCAACCTAAACGATTCTGTAATTTTATTCTCTGCCAGTTTCTCTGTATTCTATTAAATGGTTCACCTCAAACTGTGGCAAATCCTTGCTTTTGACTTGTGTGCTAATACGGAAGGTCAAGAGCAATTCTGCACTAGGTCTACCCAGGAAAGTAAACAGAAGGAACTTCTTGATTGCAGGAGAGCTTTTGTATCTTGAAGCATAGGTCATCTTTAACTGGTCTATTCCTCTGGCAGCAACTTCTTTTAGATTATTGCACTGCATTTACCGGCAACAGACNGCTTATTTGCTCTTATTAGCCAAACAGTGGCACAGGGTGATCAGAGAAGCTGTGAGATCTCCAACTTCGGAGATATTCAGAGGTCCTAGATGGGACAAGATCCTGAGCAACCTGGTCCAACTTTGAAGTTGTCTCAATCAACCTCCAGAGGGCCCTTCCAACCTAAACGATTCTGTAATTTTATTCTCTGCCAGTTTCTCTGTATTCTATTAAATGGTTCACCTCAAACTGTGGCAAATCCTTGCTTTTGACTTGTGTGCTAATACGGAAGGTCAAGAGCAATTCTGCACTAGGTCTACCCAGGAAAGTAAACAGAAGGAACTTCTTGATTGCAGGAGAGCTTTTGTATCTTGAAGCATAGGTCATCTTTAACTGGTCTATTCCTCTGGCAGCAACTTCTTTTAGATTATTGCACTGCATTTACCGGCAACAGACAATTAGAATAAACTAGCTCTTTTTAAATCTTTTGTCTACACTGCTGAAAAAGGGACATTATGAATAACAGGACACTAGAAAAATATTTGGATAATATTTTAATTACCACAGTTGCTCATGTAACATTAAAATATTTTATGTGACATCTCTTGTCAAGGGGACACACAAGTCAAACAGGAAGATAAGAGATGCAGGGAGTGAAATGGAAAAGGTATTATCATTACTGTACCACTACAACACACAAAAAGACTTCTTAGATATAGGCAAACTATGTAATTGGTTAAAGAAGCATTGAGCAGAGGAACTGTGGTTACAAGAGTTGTGAATTTTGGCCTCACTGTATCCCTTAATTATCCTGGAATATAAGCAAGAGATTTCATTTAGGCTGAGAAAAGCCTGAGAAAAGTTGAAAAAAGTTGTTAAGCCTGGAGAAGAAAAGGCTCCAGTGAGAGCATATTGAAGCCTTTCAGTACTTAAAGGGGCCTGTAGGGAGAGATGNTCCAGGTAAGGTTAGACAAGGTTCTTCAGCATCCTGCTCTAGTTGCAGATGTCCCTACTCACTGCAGGGGGTTTGGACTAGATGATCTTTAAAGGTCCCTTCCAACCCAAACTATTTTATGACTCTCTGAAAAGCAGGAACTGAAGCAGAAGAGGCAAATACTCCTAAAATAAACACTCATTGCTTTGAGGGGCTGCTACGTACTGCTCTCCCTCCAAGTTTGAATGCTAGGCTGTCTTTTCCAGTGAGACTTGTCATCTTAAGCCCACAGGAAGAATGCTTAGCTAAAGCTTTAGTTTTAATACAGCTCTTGCCTCTCCTGGTGTTTTAGAATCAAAGCCCTTGTACTTAACTTGCTGTTTAACATTTCTCTCATCTTTCTTTCCACAGTATGTGGCATTTGCTTCCCTCTTCTTCATTCTGGTCTCCATCACCACCTTCTGCCTCGAGACCCATGAGAGATTTAACCCCATTGTGAACAAGACAGAAACTGAATTCATCGGGAATGACACCCAGGTGCGGCACTACAGGGAAGCAGAGACTGAAGCCTTTCTCACCTACATCGAAGGTGTCTGTGTGGTCTGGTTTACATTTGAGTTCTTGATGAGAGTCACTTTCTGCCCAAACAAGGTGGAATTTATCAAAAACTCTTTGAACATCATTGACTTTGTGGCCATACTGCCTTTCTATCTAGAAGTTGGACTCAGTGGCCTGTCTTCCAAAGCTGCTAAGGATGTCCTGGGCTTCCTTCGTGTAGTCCGTTTTGTGCGAATCCTGCGAATTTTCAAGCTGACCCGCCACTTTGTTGGGTTGCGGGTCTTGGGACACACTCTACGCGCCAGCACAAATGAATTCTTGCTGCTCATCATATTTTTGGCATTGGGAGTCTTAATCTTTGCCACGATGATCTATTATGCCGAGAGAATAGGTGCTAAACCAAATGACCCTAGTGCCAGTGAACACACACACTTTAAAAATATCCCCATCGGCTTTTGGTGGGCTGTTGTCACCATGACGACCCTGGGCTACGGAGACATGTATCCTCAGACTTGGTCAGGCATGCTGGTGGGGGCCCTCTGTGCTCTCGCTGGTGTGCTGACCATTGCCATGCCTGTCCCTGTCATTGTGAACAATTTTGGAATGTATTACTCCTTAGCTATGGCTAAGCAGAAGCTACCAAAGAAAAAAAAGAAGCATATCCCGAGACCACCCCAGCTGGGATCCCCCAATTATTGTAAATCTGTCGTAAACTCTCCACACCACAGTACTCAGAGCGACACTTGCCCACTGGCCCAAGAAGAAATTTTAGAAATTAACAGAGCAGGTAGGAAACCTCTTAGAGGAATGTCCATCTGACCGTTAACCTCCATCCCGCGTAGTGATTTAAGATTCAGCCAGACTGCTTTCTTAGAGCAATGGATAGCACATTTATCCATTCTAGTCCCACCATCACACAGTGAATAATATGTGTGAAGTCTAGGTTGTAGGGACAAATGGTACAGTGGAGGCTGATCAGCAAAACTAAGGATGAGAGCGCGCTCTAGGAGCCCAAACTTTGGTCCTGGTTAAGGGCATACAAGTCTCAAGATATTTTGAAAAGCTGTTACATCTAGTGGAAGAATTTTGAGAGTTCTACAGCTATGTTGCTGGACTGTATAATGTATCTCAGAGGCTCCTGAGAGTTGAATGCTTCATAGAGCAGAGTAGGAGCCAAGTACTTAGCAATTACAGAGTTTTCTGACAAAACAGGGCTGGAATTCAAACCAGCCAGATGCTTTCTCATTTGTTCCCATTTGGGACCTTTCAGCTGTTTTAAATGGCAGATATTGTACATCTCATTACAGAAACTAGGTGCCTAGTAAGTTGAAGGGACAACTATACCATCATGCATATTTATGAGACAATCCAGTCTCTTTCTGATGATTAACTGCAAAGTAGAACAACAGCTCAAATTTTTGACACTGATGCAAAATGACTCACTCTGAGACAAGACTAAATGTAAGGATGTTTATTCCATGGCATGCAAATCAATCTATTCTATAATATTCCACTAGAATTTAGCATTTAGAATTATGAAGACTTTTGAACCACATTTTCTAAAACATGCTCCTTTTGCAAGTATGGGTTGGTGAGTTACAGCTCTTTCAACCTTCTAGCAGCAAAGGCCACTTTGGCCTGAACAGCAACTGCCTCATAATATGGTATTCTTATTTTCAATTATCCTCATTCATGCTAGCAATAGGTGAAACCAGAGCAAAATTAATCACAATAATTCTGCTGGGAGGGGGGAGGGAAATGGAGAAAAATACTAGTCACCATGGAATATATTATAATGTCCCATAGCTAGTGGTTAATTATGGGAATATCTCAGTTTTATGAGAATCCTCCTATAGCACATAAAGTTACAGGGCTCCAATTTGATTATTTAAACCCCATAATCTACCTCTACCCATGGAATATCACTCTTTATTCTATGGAGTAATTTTGAAGTAGATAACTATGTTGAAAACAAAGCCGACTTAATTTTTAGCATATGTTCCAGCCAAGTTGCTTAGTAGACATTCTTCAGCCTATTCAGAATACCCCCTGTGTTGTATTAGGTAGAACAAATCACCAGTCAAGTGATTTTTACTGACAAAAAGGGATGTTTTGAAAGAGCTAGCATATACCTATGATGGTCTTGTGTTATCATTTTTTTACTTTGAAGAAAATTCTGATCTGTTACTCATTGTAAGTGAGGTATTCTCTCGTCATCTCATAGCCATGCATGTTGATGTCATTGTGAGAAGCACAAAGAAAGTTAGACTTTCCTTTGTGTATGACTTCACCAATGCCAATGCTAATTTTGGAGGCAAGAGCTGTGGGAACCTTTCTCTTCTCTCTTCTTCTCTTATTTCTTTTCCCTTTTGTGCAACTATGTAAAATCCATTCAGAAGGTAAATAGTTTTTTTTGTTTGGTTGGGTTTTATTTGGTTTTTTTTTGTTTGGTTTGGTTTCTTTTTTGTTAAGGGTTGTTCCATTGCAACAGGCCAATCACAATTCACGTGACTGATAGACTGTCTCTTTCCTATTGTATCTTTGGCGCATAAGTGTATGGTTTTATCATCCATTCCCCTCAGGTTGCAAATGCTTATCACAGCTCATGTCCAGGAAGCAAACTTCCTCCTAAGTCAATGTCTTTGTGGCATCATGTATCAAGAGGGAAAGAGGGCACAAACAATACTGCATGTCTCTTACTGTGAACAACGTGCCAACTACCCAATTGTAATGCACAAGAGATAACAGACTCCTGAGTATTTTAGCAGTCAGCTGCAGAGTGACTTTATTCTCAGAAATCCCTTGCTTTATAAAGTTCCTTCCATTACCCATCCTGGTCCTCTCTGGGAACTTGAGGACTAAGAACTCTACGAGTTCAGTGCAATTCCACACTGGTATCCTGAGAATACGTGTAATTTTGGTTCAATGTGGAACTGTTTTGCCACCATCAGTGCTCTAAAATCAGCTGTTACCACAATATCCATGAAGTATTGATAGTAACAGCAACTTATATCTTTCTGCAATAATTCAGAAGGACTATTTTTATATGCATATATAAGCATATTTATTTTAAGAAGTAACAAAGCACACTTACTTCAGCTAACAAAATTGACTCAGTAACACTGTTGCTGGAGTTCTGTTTCTAATAATTATAATGCACCACTAGCAGCAAAAAATACTGCCTGCATCTCTTAGCTTCCAAATAGGGAAGATCTATTTGTGTGCAAGTGAAAAGTAAAAAATGGTAAGTAAGACCAGAACTGATCTGTTAAAAGAAGATTTGCATTGCCTTGGATGTTGAGGTTCAATTAGGTAACATGAAGCATTCATAGGGACTGACTTGTTCCTAAAACTATAGTCTGCACATTATATGAAAACAGAGACTTGCAAGCAGTGAATGCTTCCCATACTGTAAAATATTTGGATTGGTTAACAGCCCTAACTGTAAACAATCAGTTAACATTTTACCAGGAACACAGGTTGGTGCCTAATGTTTCTAAAATAATGCTTGAGTTGTTCAAGGTATTTCATATAATTTTTAACTGAACAGTCTCAGTGTGACAGTGCCGAGGTAACATAATGTCATATGATGTATATCTAATACATTATTCCCCCAAAAGCCTGTTTACCTGCTCAGGTGTGAAGGACATCACATGAAGGTATCAATTTCATATATTGGATGTGGGGAGTGATTAAACACTTCACAAAACAGCAATGAGTATGAAATAGTACCATGTACAACTATCTCTCTGTAGCCTTCTTACACACTAAGTCAGCTGTTCACAGCTGTTCTCAGTCCATCCACAGAGATCCAAGGGAGCTCTGTGGAGAGCCCTGCACAGCCATGGCCCAGTGCCTCCTCAGGCTGAGGAGCACTTTCCTGGCACAGACACATAAACAGCAGAACTTTGCCCACAGGCTGCACAGCTGCTGCCAATGATGATGCTATGATCATTTACAGTCAAAGCAAAGATGGTTTGAATTTAAATTCTGGTAGGTTTGAATTATTTTTTTTAAGTGTCCCCAACGCTCAGCAGCTCAGTCCTGGGCTAATCTACACCTGGCAGAAAGGTATCTTTAAATAACAGCACTTGAATTTAATTTAATATAGTGTCAGAATCTGACTGTACCATGCTGCTTCTTTCTGCAGCAACCCTTCATGCTCTCCATCTCATCAATGGGTGGCTAGGAAAGCAGCAGAAGCAGAGGAAAGGCACTTCAGAGTAAAGGATGACAGAGCTACTGCTGCAGGCAGGCCTTCAGCAATAGCATGAAGAAGGCAGAAATTTCTTCTACACAAATAAAAAAATCTTTTTCAAGGCAGTTTCTGATGCCCACAGATGCTTGATACTGCTTCTATAGTGCCTGGAGGAACTGGGCCTGATACAAAGGAGCAGATCTCACCTGCTCAATTTAACTAAAACTCCTTGACCCAGGGGTATCTCAGACTATAAGGGACCAGGTATCCCTTCGCTTAAAATATTTACACCAAGTTCTAGCATCACCATGTCAAACTATTAATCTTGCTATGCTGCAGTGTTCTTTACAGGACCCGGTCAAGGGCTTCATTTTGCGATTGTTGTATATGTGACAACTACTATATTACAATCAAATACCCAACAGGCTAAGTAGACAACAAAGGAGAAGTGGAAGTAATCTGCAGTATTTTCATTTGATACATAGCTTAATGTGAGCAAGATCACTTGAAAAGTCTGTGGTAAAGCCACCAGGTGAACATAATTGAATAAGTATCAGTGAATCAGTATGCTGTGCTGCAGTGTCTTTTATCTAAAGGTTTCTGAGTATTCCAAACAGTCAGTATCATACCAGAAGTAAAATACGAAAAAAAAAAGCAAAGCAAAATTTGCTTCAAACAGAAACAAAACAGAAAAAGCAAGTTGCAGCCACTTACCTGATTCTCTCCCAAACCATGCACTGTCCTACAGGTATAAGTAATTTATCTCAGTACACAGAGTGAAATACTTTAAGGTACAAGTTTGTAAAAAAACCTCAAAATATACAAAACAAATCTTGAAAGCTTTCAGTTTTGTTTTGAAAGGTTACTCAGCTCTTTAACTCCCTCTTTTCTGTGAGCAGCTGTGTGCTTACCTGAAGGATAGGTTGACTGCATGGATACATCTTAAAGTTGCCATAGGATGAAGCAGTGAATGACTTTTTCCAACACTTGTAAAAGGAATTTAGAATATAGATGGAATATATAACTTCATTTGTTGTCTACAGTAACTGTCTGGTGCCACAGAACAATGGTCTTAAGAATGTATCCATAATATATAAGCATAGGCAATGGCTTATTTTAGGTTTGTTCAGAGATCTACCCCAAACTTTTTTTTTGTTTTCATATATATATTTACAACATCAGCACATACAGTGTTTATATTGACTTTAATACAGCCAAAAAAAATAAATTTCTCACCTCTTTGATGCTCTCTGCATGAAGCTTCACTTAAGCTATACTCCAAGGATACTCTATCTTCACACAGATGTATTGTGCAGCCTTTTTTACAGTATACTGATGGCAGAATTCTTTACTTATTGCATAGCTGTAAAATATGGAAGAAATATTACTAAAACTCAGGTGCCTAAAAAGAGAGGGAAAATGTCTATCATTACTAATACAGTCTTTAGCTTCAGAAAAAACTTCTGTAGCTGTTTTACTCCACCTGCCCAACACCCAGTTTTCCATAACCCACTCCTTGACTATCCCTATGTCTAAAGAGTTAAAACAATTCAAGTCTTTCACTAACAGAGGGGAACTACATCATTATAGTGACTCCAGTGTGCTCCATGGTCAGATGAACTGGAGCAAGCTGTGACATTAGAAGCCTCTTATTTCAATGGAATTTCCTAAGAGAGAGCCAATCTCCTTTAAAAGAAATAGCGTGGAATTACTCGTTCCAGCTTTGTCATTCATGCTTTCTGAAGGAGCTGCTCTTTTCTCAGGGTTTCGTTTTTCATCCCTTCTGTCACCATAACCTAAATAATGTGTATTCCTTGTGCAATGCACTGCTTCTAACGTCAGATGTATGCTGAGTGCTGTAATTCTAGTGCCAAAGCTCAGTGGGAGCTGAGGACTCTTGGCAATTCTTGTCACAGACCTATTATGCTGCCTAACATTTCGCTATACTCGGAAACTTCAGTGGGTTTTACGTATAGCAAAGCATTGTTGAAGCCATAGGTATGTAGGCACTGTGGTGGTCCTTCAAAGCAAATTCTCTGATCAAATGCCTTTGAAATTAAAAAAACCCAACTCATCCAATTTCAGTATCATAAAACCTTTGACTCTCTCTATAAGATGAACAATTGACAGCAATACAACTGCAAAGGGTTTATGTCTGTTTCAGCACAAAAGACCTTGATGTTTAAACATGTTGGACATAAAAAATACCAAAAAAAACAGTGGAAAACAGACATTTTTTTCTTTCCTCCCTATAGTTAGCCTTCGTAGACTTTAAAAATCCCAAATTCATCACTCCAAAATAGTGAATTAGGTAATGATTGCATCTTAATGTCACTGAAGATGGAGTCCTCTGAATCTAATGTAGAAATTGTAACAGCTCAAAATAAGAGGAATAATCCCCAGTTCTTTTCACCTAGCTTAAGATGCATTTGCCTGAGGTTCCCCTTATACTGGAAGAAGAGTTAGGCAACCTCAGAGAGTAACTCACCCATTTATGATCTAAATTGCACTCTGGAAAAGGCTTTCTCCATAAGTGATCTCAGCTGACTGCAACTCTGAAGTTCTTTAGTTAAGTGCCTACAGTTAGGTGGAAGCAATTTGGATCTATTCCTTGCCCCCTGCCCCATGTGGCACTTCTGCAACCTCATAACTGTGGATCACACACAAAGTAGAATCTACAACTAATATAATGTAATACTTTGCTGTACAATTATTGATCTGTTATTTCCAGTAGAGATACAGCCGGTGAGTGTCACTTGTACTATGATGCTTGTTTACTTTAGAATTGAATAAAAAATAACATCCTCTATAGAAAGTCATTTGAAAACAAAAAGGAGAAGCTGTTAATTCAAGCACAGTGCTTTGGGTTTTTCACTTTTCTCTGGCACTGAGACATTAAAAAATAAATTAAAAAGCTAATCTCCCCACACAGCTTCCTGTGATCTGATCACAGCCAAGGACGAGTGTGTATAGGGACAGGACTGCATTAAGCTGAAAAACAGTTGCAGAACTAAATAAGAAATCTTAGGACTTTTCATGTCTTAATATCTTAATGAGCACGAGGCACTTTTGCTGATGAGGAAACACAGATACAAGCCCTCCAGCCAAGGCCAACCTTTGCCAGTCCTCCAACATAAGGTAGATGTAAATATGGTAAATCCTCTTTCTCAAGCATGTGCTTGCCTCTGCAGCTCCCATGCCATCTGGTGCATAATGCGCTCCTAGGGTAAGAAGGAAGTACTCTTGGTACTCTCCCTTCTGCTGGAGTACCACTGGTATTCACAGGACAGCTACAACAAAAGGCACCCCTGTGCAAGAAGCACATCTCTACTGCAGTACAACTAGACAGATGGGATGACTTACCCAGTACAACAAAGGGCCATAGACAAAAGGGTGTAGGGTGTGAGGTCCTAGTTCTGTGCCCAGTCCGCTTGTTTATATCCCTCTTACTTTGTACTTGCTGGAAATACTCTCCAAGCCTTTTGGCTACTTACTTGTCTGTTTATAAGCACAAAGCTGAAATAACAAGCAATCTACCATTCCTGCTGTCATTGTTCTTTGTATTCATCCACGCTCCATGTCTCAGACACCTTCCATACTGTACAGATCATCATATTGTATTCCTCAGTCAGACTGGTAATATAAGACTGTACAGTCAGACTGGTAATATAAGACTGTAGCATGACTCACCTGACTACATTATCCTGAAACCTGTACCTGACCTGTCAATTACTCACTGTGCTCTACAGGTTCAGGTGTTAGTGAAAATCTCAGAAGTCCGGGATGGGTATAATTAAAACTCCAGAAGTGTCAGGATAAAACTAGGAAGGCTCTTTGCAATGCAGCGCTTCCAGGAGCAACAGTGCACTGAATTAAGCACCTATCCAATAATACGTATGATAACCAGAAGCTCTGGATGTACTTAACTGGAGCTCTAGCAATACCAGCAGGTAGGCAGCCGACATATTGTCACCTCACTTCAAGAAGTAGTACCTCTCAAAGGTGATATTCTCTGGGAGTGATGTTACTATGTTGGCCAGTTAGTACTGAGAGAGGCGGTCACCACCATCACTGGAGTGCCTTTACTGGGGGATACGGCTTCCTGGAGAGACCCAGGTCAACACGGTGGTGAGTAAATGTTGAAGAGGTAGGTTGGGTCAGAAGGATTCTGCGTATTTATGTAGCATACTAAATTCTGCTCTCGGGCCAGCGGAAAGTCCATCAGTGTGGTAACTACTCAGAAGACCTTCATAACAACTTTGAAAATATGCAGTAATATAAAAATTAGGAAACATTAGTAAAGATATCTAGAATTAATGAAGATTTTTGGTTTAATGGCCTTAGAATATTGGAGTAGCTAAAACTGAGTTGTTATATAGGATTCTTAATTCTTTTACATGTTCTTCACATTTTCTCTCTCTTTTTCTCTTTCGCTCTGTTTGTTAACATTTACTTGTTATTACTGTACGTTGCTTGCAACTTATGTATGTTACAGACTGTCACATTTTATTCTGTGAAGTTTTTCTCCAATTTCCATGAACCTGAGCTCCATGTTGGGCAGCAGAGGAGATTACAGTACAGTTCTTTAATGCAAAAGAACAAGGAATGTCACAGACTATAGGTAACTTCACTGAGATTGTGACACAAAACCCGATGCGAGGTATTAATGCAAAGAGTAAGTACTTGGTATGACAATAGAATTACCTAGTTAAATTATTTTCTTTTTTTTTCAGATAGCCTGCATGGGAAACATTAACATTCATTACTCACCAGCAGAAAAAATTCTCAAACCTACCAATGTAGGATTTTTTCCACTGCCATTTTGAAAACCAGTGATGTCCATGCTGACACATCATTACTCATTTTCAAAAGTTTAAACACATATTTTCTATGGTGTTCTTCTCTATGCTATACTTCCGTACTCCCCAAGCCATAACTTCATCATTTCGCCATCTTTTGTCTGTGGTTTAACATGTCTTCTCCGTAATTCTTTCTCTAATTTAATATAGTTCTACTCCTTTCACTCTAAGGACTTGATTTAACAGCAGCAAAACTGAGCCCTTACCCATGAGATCCATATTTCTTAATCCTGCATGAGGCTCTGGAGCCCACATAAATTGATTTCTGTATCCAAAAATGGTCTGGCACAGATGCAAAATTGTTGCTTTGCTGAGTCAAGTCCAGAGCAATGTATTTTGTTTACAATCTCCCCCAATCACCCCCAAACACTACTTTGAAAGAATGATAAAAAATAGCTGATAGATATTTCTGATAATTTTCTAGAGGTTCAGCATGGAGTTTATTGCTACTAATCTTATTCTTAATTGCCAGTAAATTCTATGTTAACTCAGAAATCACTATAGCCATGTGCTAACTCAAGAAAAGCATATTTTTCTAAGTGTGCAGTTACTTTATTTCCTGATTCACTATTATGCTCTGAGCCTCCCTTAATCAGTGAAGACAGATGGCAGAGTTTAGATGGATAGACGAGAAAAATGAAGCGATTTGTACTGATGGAATTGATGAGTGGCCAATGAGCATTAATGGGCAGTAAACACTATCCAAGCAAGTAGAACATAAAGAAATTTGCTGACTGGAGTAAAATTTAAATTAAAGAGACTCAAGAGAGTAGAGAATTGAACTGTAAATATTTCTTTTCCATGCAACATCTCTGAGAGAAATTTAGGGATACAAACTCAATGGGTATTTTCAAATGCTAAGCAGATCTTAACCCCTCCACAAATCAGAGTAAATGAATACTTGGATTCATACTCTTGACTTCATCGTAATAATTTCCTTAGCACAAGAACTATCAGGCAAAAGTGATGTTGCAAAAATAGGATGCAAAAAGGAAGGTAAAATCTTTACATTTTCTCTAGAATAAAGACAGCTGGGAAATTCTGTCCTCCATCAGCCACTACAGCTGCCTCACAGGCCCTCTACTTCCCGCTTCCTGTGAATAGTCGTGTACCTAAGAAAAGCCGGAGCACAGCAACTCTCCACCCTCACCTTGGCCATGCCACCTCTGTTCCTGTAACACTGTCACCAACCCAAGAGCCAGGAAAAACACACACCAAGAGAGTTTCCTGCTGCCAGCATAGTGTGACACAACTAATGTTTGCCACATTAACTCTTTTATATCACCTGAAAAATGCAAGAGGACTCAAAAATAGAAGAGTAATTAACTCACTTAATGAAGAATGTACCCTTACTTTCTTCATGGATCCAGCTGGGTAAAAGATCTCTCTTGCAAGGGATCTCATGAAGATCGTTATTTGTAAGCGACCTTCAGACAGCTGCTGTGTATGTTAGGGATAGAACAGGGGTTTAAAATGAGCAAATGAAAATGACTCTCAAGCTCTGAATGAGAACCAAAGGACACGCTCAATTGGTCAAGAGTGAGACTATCTGCAGACCACAATAATGGCAATTCCAGGTTTGGGGTCAGGGTTGTAGGAGCACAGCTCAGATCTAGACAAGTTGTAGATGCATGTTAGGTGTATGGGTGGTGGTGTGGAGCATAACTTTGGTCAGACAAGGTCTCCCCAATAGAAAGATCTTCATCTTGCAAGAAACTTCCTTTCTCAATTCTGGCCCTGTTTTGAACTTGACTGCTTCTACCTCTTTCCTGTTTGTCAACTCTTTCCCTTGTAACAGGGCTGCAGAATGCTGAAGTCCTGTAACTCTGCGGAATCGCAAGTGACTATTCAGGGAAGTTGTAGGTATTCAAGCTCAGTGCTTGTGTCTTTTAATCCTTAAACAAGGGTAGCCAGGAGGAAGACAGTCTGTATTCTTCTGGAACAGACTGCCAGTGATGTAATGTGACCAAAATAAACCACACTATGTCTCTTAATTGCTTAATTTCTGATCTAGGGCGGAGAAGACCCCATCTTCTTTAGAACAATGTCAAAGAATCTAGTATGGTTCATGTAAATATACTAACTTATGGGTAAATATACATGGATACCATGCTATGAATTGTGAAGTTTCTCTCAGCCTTGTTTCAGTCAAAGTAGTAACAACCTACAGATGTTCCTATAAGGACTGGAAAAGAAATTTGATTTCCAGTCCTATAAGGACTGAAAGTTGTCCACCGTGAGAATGCCTTTCAACTCATCCAGTTTTGGGAGTGACCACTTCACAGCTCTGTAGACACATTGGAGACAAAGGAGAGGGGACAGCTAAAACCCCAAGAGGAAAGAGTTGGTACCATTGCTGGCCCACACATAATTTTTGAAGACATCTTAAGTACAAAGGGTAGATCAGGAACTTGTTTCTTGGCAGCTGCTAAGAGAATGGCAGTGTTTGCCTAAGGAGAGAGGACTGGAGTGACTTTTCCAGTGTAGAAACCACTTCTGTACAAGTGCCACAGTTCCAAAGATAGGCTGAGGTCAATGGATATATCATACAATTATGTCCACTGTTACTCTGAACATTAGATGCAGTTCAAATATGTGGAAATTCAGTGTCAGTCTCTAGCCTATAACCAAAACCAACAGCATGAGTAAAGTCTCTATGACAGTGTGCAACCGCTTGCTATAACAAAAGAGATGAGCCATGCAAGTACATGAGCAGACCCTACTGTGCTACTCCACAATAAGCAGAGTATACTAGCACAAAATTCAACAGGTCTCACACTTTGTTTCTTCTTCAGAATTCCTCCCCCCACTTTGAAATTCAGTGTTTGCTCAGAAACATCCAAGGCATTTTAATAGTAGTTTTCTGCAAATGGAGATGATACATGAGATGAGAAAAAAAGAAAATGGAAACCACACATATTAGATAGTTGTGAAAAAAACTACTCGCCTGGGAGATCTGCTGAATACTTTCTTTATCCTCTCATGCCAAATCTCTGCAGGAGAATGTTTAAAGCTGATGTAGTTAACGAGGTAGTCACAAATAGGGCATTTATGGAGATCAGGTGCCACGCTGAGAGTCAGAAGATTTTGTTGTAAATAACCTCTTATATAGCACCAGGCACTGCACGGTAGTTTTAGTCATCTGTAAAACAGAGATGACGATATTGACTTTTCTTCATGAAACAGAACATAAAAACCAAAAAAATGCCATACAAGCCATTCAGATTCTGCTAGCAGGGATAGAAAGATCAATGTGAATATGGCACGCCAGAATCAAGTCTTACTAATTTTAAGCACCTAGAAGTAGTTGTCATTGGTATGACTAGACTGGTAGTCCCCAGGCAGTAACAGTTTCATTAGTTTTGCCTTTACCTGTCTTCTCTTAAACCCAAGGTCAATCTTGGAAAATGCAAACATGCAAATTGACACTTGAGAAATCAAGTTAAAATAACCTCATTCCTGAAATGGTTCATTCAACATAGAGATCTGCTAATGGGAACTTCTAACAGTGGGCTGATCACATGAATGATGTCTTCTTTATTCCCATAACAGACAAATCACATTGAATATCGTGTGATTGCCGAGTCCTGCCTTCAGAGAATTAGGTGCTGCTGATAGTAGTTTGAAACACAACTCATATACTTAACACTTACATACAGCAGCAACAGAGACAGTCTTTGTGATGGCAACTTCTCTGCTTCCTAAATATTCAGCAAAATTGTCCTTGTGGATTAGCATTGCTATCCAGAATGTGATCCCTAAGGCATGGCCCGTGCATAGAATATTCAAGGGACAATAGTTCAGCGATTAGCCCACGTCTCTAGCTACTCTGTTTTCATATTATATAGAAATAAAATAACAAGCTTGTGGATTTTCAACAAGTATACAGAAAAATTCATCAGTGCTATGGGATCCTGAGGACACTGCAAGAGCAAGTTCAGCTCAAGTTGCTAGAGATACGTAGTGCAATTTAAGAAGTTAACTCCAAGAAGGTCATTTTTTTTGTTGTTCAATCACAACAGAGCATACAAGCTGCTTCTAGAAGTACTACCAGTGAGCAGCCTGACCCACAACTGCTCTGCTCAGAGGTGTTTTGATCTCCAGAAGTGGACGAGTGGCCTCTCCACCACAAACAATTTAGTTTGCAAACCCAGGCTCAGGGGTAGCAGCAGGAGTCTCAGAGATTTCAATGCAGATCTCTGCCTCTCTCATTTCATGATCAGAGCTATTGGCTTGTAGCAGCAGAAGCTTACAAAGAAGCCCAGTTCTTTGTGCATCCCCATGAAGACATCATCTCTCCCCAAACACAGCAAAGTGACTTTGAAATCAACAGCTCAGTACCTGCAACATCACAGTTACTACAGCAGCTGTGCCAGGTTTTTGTGCAGAGTATCAGTGAGTTGTATGAACAGAAGGGAATTACAACTCAGTGCAATCTTAAAACTTTAGAAACCTATTGAAATTAGTATCTACAAGTATTTAAATGCACCTATAGCTTTTGCATTTTTTAAAATATAGTGAGAGACCTTTCATTGCTCACAAAACGAAACATTACTACCTCCGTTTTTAGAGAAATAATGGGCTAATTCTGCACAGAGAAGAAAGGAGGCAGAGATGAGATCTGCAGGAAAGACTGTATTTGGTGACAAATCAGTGACATCTAAATAAAGGCATAGAAAGCAATCACTGGTGCATGGATAGATGCATAGTGTCATATACATCTCTGTGTGTGTGTGTGTGTATGTGTAAAGCAACAAAGATAAGTTGAAAAAGCTTTTGCCCACTGCTCATCTATGTTGTCCATCTGAAATCAGAGCATCAGAATCATATCTCCAAATGCTGCCTAATTTATTTTTTCATTTGTTGTATTACTTGGCTTAAAAAAACACTGAAAAATGAACGACAGTGTCATGTAGCATTCAGAACAAGCAAGTATGTGAATCTGGAAGAGGCACTTCAATTAAGTCTCTCTGTTGCGTTTGTCTTTCCTTAAAGGCTTGCAGGACCACCTATTGCCTTACAGTTATAAGCATTGTGCAACCAGGGTGTAGGATGCTGTGACTACCACTCAGTAAACCTACGTCAGCATTTGTGAAACTTTAGAAAGCACATTTTGACTGTTTTTCCTCCCTTCAACCAAAATACTCATATTGAGCTGTGCCATATTTGGAGTATATTCTCTGTACACTAATTTGCACTTTAAAACCCTAAAATAAACCCTACACTATATAGCACTTTAAGTTGTTTTATAAATGTCAAAGAAGTCACACAGAGAAAACATACTATGCTCAGTCTATCCTCATGGGAATGTGTGGAGCAAAATGGACAAATCTGACAACATATTTTCATTACTTACAGCCAAGAGTAAATTTTACTCTATTTTCCAAATTCATGGCCTGCTGTAGCGTTTTCTATATGTAGTGTCCTGTGATGGCATTGCAAATACTGTATGTGTTTCAGAGAACATCAGAAAATTGATTGCTTTTCCTAAAAGCCACATTCTGCTGTCATATTTTCATAAGTAATGTACTCTGTGTGTCTAAAATCTGTCCAACCATTCTACACGACTGATACCAGAAATGCTATAAACCAATCTGGGTAAACCTGGGGGAGGGGAAGAGCAGGAATGTTCCCCTCAGTAATATTGCATACAGGTATAAATCAGCACAAACAGAATATACTCAAATACTAAAACACAACTGACAGTCCACTGCCTCTCCTAAGCTCTGAGTGACAGTAGACTTTGAGACAAACAGGTCATTCATGCATCATCCAATGTCATGCAAAAACATAATCTGATTTCTAACTGCAGTCTTCTGCTCGCAGGACTAGGAACCAGTGCTCGCCTGTTTCTGAAACTGTCCCTCTATGTGGAAATACAGGTGGCTGCTGTTACATCTAATGTGATCACGTTTTGTTTCTCCTCCCACTTAACAGCCTTTATTTTATTTTAGTGCAGTGCACATGAATGCAGTGTCTAGGACAGATGTGCTACCTTTTATAGTGTTGCTGTAGAACTCTTTAGTTGTGAACCCTTAATTTGCAGCTGGAACTCTAATAAACAGTGCATAGTGTTTCAATAGCCTTTTGCTTATATGTTTGAAGATTCGAAACTGAATGGTGAGGTGGCCAAGGCGGCGCTGGCAAACGAAGACTGTCCCCACATAGACCAGGCTATTACGCCTGATGAGGGCCTGCCCTTTACCCGCTCTGGCACTCGGGAGAGATATGGACCCTGCTTCCTCTTATCAACCGGGGAATATCCCTGCCCGCCTGATGGAGGAATAAGAAAGGGTATGTAGCTGGGGTCCTGTAACCATGTAGTTAGCAATCGTTTTAAATAAGAGAAAGTCAGCTGTAGCTGTAGCTCGTGATAGTGCGCTTGCTGTAGAGATGCACGTTTGGGCTGGAAACCACCACCTGATGTCTGCATTTGGAGTTTCTAACCTATTTCTTTCAGAAAGAAAAGCCTGAGGAGCTGTAACTACCCCGTGCAGCTATGCTAGGCAGTCAAACCTTCCACCCCAGCTAGTGCAGTAAGCTTTAGTGGAGGATGTTCTACAATGTCCCTAAATTAGCCCATTCTCCAAGAAGAGGTCAACTAACATTTCATAGCAATTAAGGTTTGCCACTTGGAAAGCTCACAGACCTTACCAGACTCTGAGGAGCACAGACTTGGAGGTGGCAGATAGAAAAGACAAAACACAAAAGTGAAACATTCTCAAGAACTATGAAATGATTATTTGGCTATCTTAACAGAGCACTAAAACAAATTATTTGGATATTCATAGCTGTTTAGTTCAACAGAGAAAGAGAAGCATACAAGAACATCTGTTAGCATAGGTGTCTTACCAATGGAAAATAATCCATCTAAAATCACTTTCATATATTAATCATTACTAGCTACTTTCTCAGACTTCTGATAGCTACATCTCTCTCAGAAGTAACTGCATTTTAGTTTGCTAATGATCAGAATAATCTATTTAGCAACAGAGATCAAATTAAATGAAAAAATCTTTCCCTTCTTAAAACAGACTGCTTTGTTTAAATAATTTAACATGAGGAAACCATACAAACCAAAACTAGTTAGATATATATGCATAAAAGTCCATAAGGAATGGGAAAATTGGAAAAGAAATCTCTCTCTTTAAATCAGTGTTTATCACTGGTGTACTGTATATAGTATATGATATAGTCAATATTTTAAAACTGCAAAGATTGTATGACGTAACCATACACTGAGTATGGAGTATAGAGTTCCATATGCCATTGTATGATGGACAATAGCTATAGCAAATGCCAGTTATAGATAGTGTATGTATTTGTAAATTTAAATCTTATCATCAACAAATATAGAGTTGGACCACAAGACTTTCATATGAAAGCATATCCTCTAAATTTTACCTTTGTAGCAAAGTGTTTTACTTGATTCTGTACTGGATAAGCATTGGCCGTATTCATTGAGCCTGGGCGAGTTCAGGTGGTTCCAGTGGATCAGGGGAACACTCCAAATGGCACATCCTATGGGATGAGGAATGTATGGTTTTCACGATGCACTGCAACTGCCTCTCGTTACTGAATGAAACAGAGGCTGGTTGGCTAAAGAGTAATATATGTCAGCATATTGTTGGCCTGTTTGAAACATGTTGAGAGTATCTTAATTGTTGTTCCAACAGAATTTTATCCATAGTTTGTGCAACTCTCTGTACACTTGCTGAGCTGTTTACGTGCATGTCTGAAAAAGAAGGAGGGGGGGGGAAGGTAGGTGGGGGGGAGAGGCAGAGGGAAACCAAAT
>VWZK01001994.1:0-56341 GCA_013396935.1 Baryphthengus martii | reverse complement strand
ATTTTGTTTTCATTCTTTTCTTTAAATGCTGAGAACAAAAGAGTAGTATCTCTATAGCAACACAATAAATTCTGTGGATTTTGCTGCCTTTCCCCCCCTCCCACCCCCAAAGATACCAGAAACCTTAATTTTGCCTGAGGTCAAAACGCACTAAGTGGAAGGGAGAGATATGAGTGAGTGTATGATGGAGACATAGACAATCCCTCCCACTGACTCTTTATTTGTTTTAGAGTACAGCTATGTTGCTGCCTGTACGATCAATTCCATAGCCTGATCATCCTTGAGAAATGATAGTTTTTCTTTTTAAATATATATATTTAAAACTTGTTCTGTACTTCAATGGCCTTCTGAGTCACGTTGCAAGCGATACTACTCTCGGCATGTCTGTGCATGCAGATGCTATTGAACTGGCTACAATTTTGACCTCATTCTTAGTCCATTCTGTCATTGATCCAATGCTGTACTTTGCATTTTTCTTTTAAACGAAGGTTACGAAATGTCACGGAGCCTTAACAGCATAGCTGGCATAAGTGGAAAAGCGATAGGATTGTCCTCAGTGTCTGCGCCCTACAGTTCTCCTAGTCCAGTGAGACGTTCTTGGTCTCCCATCCCATCTATATTGTAGCATGGATCAGTAGCAGAGAATGGTCTAAAAAGCTTTATTTTCGATTAGCCTATGCTATGTTGCATATAATCCAGGTGACTAAGTCTGAACATGCAATGTCTCACAGTAGCACCTGCTGGGAATGGTGTTACTACTGATGCTAGGTGACAGTACTCCTAAATAGCACTCAGAGGACAATAGGCAGGCATTTACATAGTACTGGTGGGCCATATGTTCTGCATGGTATCAGTACATAGGATGAAGGGTAGATGGACCAGATAGTTCTCTTCTTGGTGCATCCTGCTAGTATATGCTTATTTTGGCTAATGGTCGATCTACTGGCTCTGTATGGAATGGTTTAGGCATTTAGTCAATGCTGAAACATGCCAACGATTGAAGATTTTGATTTTCTCAGGATACTTTTGAGCCATAGGAACCCTGCAGAAGTTTGAGCAAACAAGCACAGTAGGATGAAACTTTGCATGGGCGCCTATTTTAAGCTGAAAGCAATACTCAGACACACTAGAGAGGTCTTGGTCTGGCTGCATGGGAAAAAAAAAAAATCCTGTTGAAGAAGAATATGGCTGCCTCTGCATGTAGCTATTTCACCTTTTCCTCCTTCCTTTAAAACTAAGATGCCGAGCTTGATGTGAAAAGCACAGGGAAGAAGCTCAAGTACTGATTGTATTCTTTACATGCAGATCTTTGCAAAGAAAGCCCAGTCATTGCTAAATATATGCCAACAGAGGCAGTCAGAGTGACCTGACAAGGCGAGATGGAGATGAACATTGATGGCTAATAAACATCTGTGTGGAACTGTGCAGGCATAGAAGACCTTCTCATTTGGACAAAGCTAACTCGCTCCATGCAGGTTTTATGGATGATTCTTCGCGGTTTTGGAGTTGTACTAGAGATGCAGGCTTTTTCTACGGCCAAAATGTAACAAAACTGTAGAAGATACTCTTTTTTTAATCTATTTTTTTGTTCCCTAGCATGAATTGCATGAAGACAAAAATTTAAAAATAACAAAAAAACAAAACAAAAGAACAAAAAAAACCAACCCCAAAAAACACTGCAAATGTATGATTAAGGAGAAAAAAAAAAAAAAAAAAGCAAAGTTATATATTTTCTTTCAAAGCTCTTTACTTTTACATACATTGTTGTAGCCAAAATGTAAAACATTAGAAAATTGTACATTTCTTTGCTATGGATTGCTTCTTTTTGTACACAAGATACAGAGTAATGGTTTTAAAAAGTGCAATCAGGCAGTCATCGGTCATATTGACCACGCCTTCACAGTTCATCACACCAACATGGAAATCAAGAACTTTTAATTCAACTAGAAGTGTATAAAAATAAGAAAAACTTTCCTGTCTGTTTTTGTTGGCATGCTTGTGACACATGGGACCTTCCTTTGGACCTGACAGTAACAGCTGGTCTAGATTTAATTTTCCGGCTCTGGTTATGTTGTATTTTATTGATGTATAGATCCAACATAAAGACCCTTCATAAATTGTTCATATTAAGTAATCAGTATGAATTTTAAACAAAAGAGGTGTTATTTTAAAACTGGGACTTATAGTACAAAATCAGGAAAATATTCAAGTTATAAATGGTCTCAAAGTTTAACAAACAAAACAACAGCATTGTATGCAATTTAGTACTGAGTAAAATGCATGCACAATGTTATGCAAAACAATTCTAGCATGAAATAAATTTTGTATCATGGTTTCAGTGCCTGCTGTATAGTGTAAAGGGGAATCCTTTCCTGAAGCGATCAGGGGTTTCCAGAGACTTGCTTCTAAAATCTTGAATAAATACAGTATTCTCAACAGAAACGTAGAGAAAAGCTTGGTATTGCTTTGGTTCTACAATGCTAATTTTGGTTAGTAGATAATAAATGAAGCCTGCAAACACTTGATACAACCAATGTCTGAAGAATTCACACCATTAGTAATTTTGTGAGGGAAAACTAACCCCTCCCCCCTATAATTATCTAGGTATCTTCCTTTTCCCTCCTCAACAATAATAAAAGTTTGTCTTTTTAGTTGATTAAATGATTTCAGTTTTTCTTACTTCTTTGGGCCCTGTCCTTCACTTGTTCTTCAGTGACCCATAGCAGTCCACCTGATATAACACTGAAAGATATCCAGGTCTCTGAGTCGCACTTGATTTACCACATGAAACATTCTTACTCAGTAAGAAACTGAGAAACACAAGGGGATGAAATTTCATTTTAGATCATATAAATGACAACTACGGACTATGTGTCAACAGCATTCTAGTTACTTGAGCCATTTTGGAAAAGTACTTTATAAGGAAATATACACCTTTATACTCATGTGAGGAACTTCAAAAGACCTGGTAACCTTCTAGGCAAGCTACAGCATCTACAACTGCTGTTAAGAATGGAATTGTAAAGAAATAGTATCCCTATGGTCTAGAGGAAGTAGAGATCACATCCAAAAAAACACAGAAGAAACACTCATGGCTCTGGTAAGTGCTACATTATAAACAAAAAAAAACCCACCTGCAGCTGGATCTTGCCTTCACAAACTTCTACTCCAAAAGGAAAATCAAGGAACCCCTCAAGCTGTGTTTTAGGAATAAAAGAAAGATCGATAATCTGAATTTGTATGTAATTAGACTACTCCTTTGTAGTCCTTGGTGTAGCATTACGTACTTGAGTTGTACTTCAGTTGACTATCCTGTGTCCCAAAAACTATTTTTCTCTGACTGTTTCTGTGCTGTTATTCTCAGCTGATAAATGGGCGATTTCTTTCCTCCAGAAGTAAAATTCAGGCTAATCCAGTCAAAAGTTGCCTATTGAACAACTTTTCCTTGTATAATATATTAAGAATCCAGAAATAGATTTATCTGCCCCATTTTTTATTAAACACTAACTCAAGGGCCCAATGTGAAGGCTGCTCAAATTCTCCCTTACCATAAGGAACGCTAACAACTCAGCTCTGTAAACCCCACATAGGTCTTACCCTTCCACCACATTTTGCATATATATGAGACTTAGCTAACAAGTTGGGTACACATGCCCTAAGGCAACTGTTTTCCTTTTTACATCTACCAGTCTCATTTTCATTTAGATATCCTCTCAGCTTATTCTGATTTGAAGTAACCACATCTTTTGGGTGACTTCCGAACCAGAACAGCACTTCCCCCTTCGGGAGATGCTCTAAAGCTTAAGGTCCATCTAACATTAATTCCTTCAAGCATGCCCACTCCAACCACAGGAGGTATATATCTTGATTAAAGCATTAAAACTATACATGTGGCTAGATTCTGACCTCGGATCTGCAATAATGCCACCAGTTACTTATGTCTTCACACCATCCTAAGCAAGAGCAGAAGTACGTCCCTACCGGAAATGAACATCTGTGTTTCATCCTATGCAAACTCAGCTTTCAGCAGTGGACACTCAGCTGTAGAACTCAGTGATGATCCTTCATCTGAACCCATTGGCCATTAGTGATTTACTACTTGCTAGCATTGAAAGCACCAAACCTTCTACGAAGAGCTTTTCCTCTGACTGCATGACAGCAACCATTTTTTCTGGACCAACCTGATGTGTCTCCATAACTATAATTCAGACAGCAAGGATCTGAAGTGATTTCTGCTCTCTCACTCTGACAAAAAATCTAGCTAATACTGCTATGATAACAGTCAAGCGCAGCAGTCATTAATCTGGATAAAGTAATTTTTCACATAAATTGCCTTCTCTGTCCTTAAATATTCAGGGCCAAAAAGAAAATACGTCACTGAAACAAATGGCTCCTAGGACAAATGAGCACACTGAAATTCAGAAGAGAGCAAGCAAGGCTAACACAAGGGCATGCAGAAAGGAATTGAGCACAAAGCTGCTTACGAAAAAGATCCTGAAGAAAAAAGATGTGCAGTGGTTACCCTGCCATTTTTCATAGCTTCAAAACAAGTCTGACTACCTCTCAGCTTTCCATATATATACCCTGGAAACAACTTTGTCTCTGAGGTCATACAAACTAACTTCACTTCATGAGAATGTGCTGAAATTATGTTGGTTATTTTTAAGTCACTCAGAGTTTGGGTGTAAAATGTCTGTCTGTTCAGAAGTCCCAAAGCCTCTGGGTTCATCCAGGACTGTATGTGCAACATTTCTTAGGGGAATACAAATGTTTGTTTGCAATCAAGAACAATATTTGAATTCATATTGAACTTCAAGTTAGAAAACATATCCAGAACTATGTCTCTTGACTTTCTTTCCTTATCTGACAATGTAAATGCTTTAAAACTAAGCACATTCATCTGCCCTCATGGAAAGATATGTTCCCTGGTTCAGGTTGACAAAGCCAGGCTTTCAAGTTTCAGCATTCACTTGAGCATTTAAAAAACTTTGTGCAACTACTTAGGTCTAAACATCTCCAGGTACCAAATATTAGGTGTATGCTCCAAGGCTTCCATTGTTTTCTCTACATCCCACGGAGCACAGGTCAGAGATTCCTTAGTCAGAATAAGTCAAAGTATTGCAGTTATATTAGCTCAGATACCACTCTAAGGTACCTGTACAGCTTATGGACTCAAAGGGCTTGACAGGGACAACACAGCCTATGCAGAGGCTGCTGACAGTGAGTCATACCAGAACAAACAGGGAACATATGGCTTCAGTCCAAGTAAATATGCTCAGTAGGAACCATGCTTAGTGGTGGTGGTGTCAGTGCAAGCAGGTAACTCGAGAAGAGGCAGCACAAAAGGTGGGAAATGAGAAGGACACAGGATGGGTCTGGAAAAAATGTTATGCAAGTGGGACGGAGTGGAGCATATGAGGAAACAGCAATCAGTGGCAAGGAGGGGAGAAGAGCAAGGAGAAGGGGAATTAGTAGCAGTAAGGCTTACCTAAAAAACATCAAGGACCACTAGCCTAGGAGGTAGAGCTTTGGCCTGGGACTCAGGAGACAGGAATTGTTATTCTTGGCTCCACTGTGTACAAGCTAAGCTACCTTGGCTGGGGCATTTCAATTTTTTCATGTCTCAGCTTCTGTTTCTGTGACATTATCGCCTTTATTATAATCTATATACTCAGAATTAAGGCACCAGAGGAGAGGCACGTCTGTCCATTACTTACAAGATGCCATGTTTCCTTGTCTGCAGAGGAGCATAATGCCCCTACAGGAATTCCTTTT
Source organism: Baryphthengus martii (assembly GCA_013396935.1). Classification (NCBI taxonomy): domain Eukaryota; kingdom Metazoa; phylum Chordata; class Aves; order Coraciiformes; family Momotidae; genus Baryphthengus; species Baryphthengus martii. Next base: position 50,566 of record VWZK01001994.1, on the reverse strand, counting down.
CTTTTGCACTTTAAAGCAGAGGATTATTATGGAAAATGATTAAGCTCCCACGCAGTTAAAGTAACAGAGCATGTCTCTTGGCATATCAAGGATAAGAGGGTCATTAGGAGGAGTCGACATGGTTTTACCAAGGGAAAGTCATATTTAACCAACCTGATAGCCTTTTATGAGGACATAATCTGATGGATAGATGATGGTAGTGCAGTAGATATGGTTTATTTTGATTTCAGTAAAGCATTTGACACAGTCTCCTACAGCATCCTTGCAGCTAAACTAAGTGTGGTCTGGATGATGGGGTAGTGAGGTGGATTGTGAACTGATTGAAGGATAGAAGTCAGAGAGCTGCAGTCAATGGGATGGAGTCTAGTTGGAGGCCTGAATCTAGTGGAGTCCCTCAAGGGTCGGTACTGGGCCAGTACTAATCAATATATTCATCAGATACCTGGATGAGGGAGCAGAGTGCGCTGTCAGCAAGTTTGCTGATGACACAGAACTGGGAGGAGTGGCTGATGCACCAGAAGGCTGTGCTGCCATTCAGTGAGACCTCGACAGGCTGGAGAGTTGGATGGGGAGAAATTTAACGAAATACAACAAGGGCAAGTGTAGAGTCTTGCATCTGGGAAAGAACAACCCCATGCACCAGTATAGGTTGGGGGCTGACCTGTTGCAGAGCAGCGTAGGGAAAGGGATCTGGGAGTCCTGGTGGACAGCAGGATGGCCATGAGCCAGCAATGGATCCTTGTGGCCAAGAAGGCCAATGGCATCCTAGGGTGTATTAGAAGGGGTGTGTTTAGTAGGTTGAGAGACGTTCTCCTCCCCCTCTACTCTGCCCTGGTGAGGCCCCACCTGGAGTACTGTATCCAGTTCTGGGCCTCTCAGTTCAAGAAGACCAGGGAACTGCTTGAAAGAGTCCAGTGCAGGACCACAAAGATGATTAAGGGAGTGGAACATCTCCTTTGTGAGGAAAGGCTGAGGCAGCTGGGTCTCTTTAGCTTGGAGAAGAGGAGACTGAGGGGGTGACCTCATTAATGTTTATAAGTATGAAAAGGGTGAGTGTCAGGAGGATGGAGCCAGGCTCTTCTCAGTGACGTCCAATGATAGAACAAGGGACAATGGGTGCAAACTGAATAGGAGGTTCCATGTAAACATAAGGAAAAGTTTTTCACTGTGAGGGTGACACAGCACTGGAACAGGCTGCCCAGAGAGGCTGTACAGTCTCCTTCTCTGGAGACATTAAAAAACTGCCTGGATGCATTCCTGTCTGACCTACTCTAGGTGATCCTGCTCTGGCAGGGGAGTTGGACTAGATAATCTTTTGAGGTCCCTTCCAACTCTTAACATTCAGTGATACTGTGATCTTCATTACTGATTGGCAACTCCTCTGCTACCTTAATTTAGGTACTGCATGTCTTCATGCATTCAAATCAGTAAAACAAAATAAGAGCTAAAGTCATTTGATATTTGCAGCAAAAAGCTAAAATCATGTCAGAACATTCAAAATCTCCCAATTCTTGGGCCCAATTCTAAATATATGTTTTTAAAAGGGCAAAGAATGCACAGTCTTATAGTGAAGTGATCACATGTATTTAAGAGATTACAATGATCAGGTAGTACTAGAATTATATTGAACAGAAATTCTGCAATATCCACTGACAAAGTCTTGATACCAAACCCTGCAGCCGACTCCAAGGTGGTTCATAGGCAAAGCAACCTGGAAATAGATGAGGAATACGAAAACTAACTGAGAGGCTAGTCAGCACAGGAACTGGACTTAGACTCAACCACCACCCAACCTGCAACAGCTCATCTGAAAATTAATCAAAACCCAATGGGTCACAAAACAAAACTGCCTGAGGAAGTCTTGCAAAATAAAGGTCACCTCTGAATTTTCCCATCCCCACTTCCAGCTTTTATTCAGCAATAATAACTTTGCTGCTCTTGTTTCTAATCAAGCTGAAATGTGTGCTCTCCCAGTACTCTAAATTTAAGCTTCCTCACTCTCCCACAAGGTAACGCATGGTTCATCCAGGTCATGATGCAAACACAGAGAACATTTTCATTGCTAAGTATTTTCAGCCACATACTCTTTCCGTATTCTACAGAGGCATTGATGAGTAAAATCTGATTCTGCATTAAGACCAGGTGAATGCAGAGACAACTGGCAGATGAATCTGAATGAATATGAAATGTTTAGCCAACAAACAGCTGATGAATGTGCCCTACCTCAGTACCTTTGACCTCTAAATAGATTACAAAATAAAACTGGCTTTACATATGCAGTTTCTCTAAATGAATTTCAAAGGCATATACACTAAACACCTCACTTTAGAGTTATTTTCTTGGACGTGCATCCAACAGAAGGCCATTTCCATACAACCGAAGCCTTTTAATTCAAGGCTATTAAATCATTCTTTCTAACATGGAGCAAAACATCTAAAACCAGCATTTATCAGAAATTAAGAACAGTACAAAAGCTAGAAAAACAAGAACAAAGCATGTACTATCTCTTTTATTGCACATAAATCAAGATACCGGTATGTCAAAAGTTCAAATGTCCAGTTATTTTTGTGTCAGCTAAAGATTTCAGCAAATTCAGTGTAAGTTCGTCTTTTCTACTGTGCACATTTTTAAGTGAAATCAAAACCACACAAGATGATTCTCCACCACAGACTGCTTCAGTGTTTTCATCTTCTCTTTACAGAATTTTCAGCCGTTGTAAACTATAAGCTAGTAGTAAATACCACAAGCATGACTCATATACTGATGAAAAATTCTAGAGCCTTTTTTTTACGGAAATATCTAGTTAAAAGAAAAAGCACGAGACTTGCCATATGCTGTAAAAACATCAAAATTGCTAAGAAGGACTTTTTAGTGAAAACATAACATTGCAATTTCAGTGGCAAATATCTGTCATCATCTTGATTTCTAATATGGGGGAAAAGCAGAAGTCCAAAAATTACTTAAATCTTGTTTAAATTATATCCAGTGTTTGTGGAATTTAATGGAAAAAATGCTAAGTATTTGAATAAATGCTGGACTAGGTCACAGTCCTGATCTAAAGATTTCTGAGACCGAAAGGTGAGGACAGATGTTGCTGTTCAACCTGAATAGAACTGGAAATTTCAAGACGTGCTATGAATGAGAAAGAAAACCCATTGCAAGTTAATAATATGGTAATAAACAGTGGGAAAGGGGGGAATAATAACATGCAAGAAAAAAAATAGGGTCCAGTCTTGCTCAACGTATTCATCAATGCCCTGGATGAAAGGATGGAGTGTACCCTCAGCAAGTTTGCTGATGATACAAACTGGGAGGAGTGGCTGACACACCGGAGGCTGTGCTTCCTTTTAGCGAGACCTAGACAGGCTGGAGAGGTACCTAATGAAGTTCAACAAGGGCAAGTGTAGAGTCTTGCACCTACGGAGGAAAACCCCCGCACCAGTACGGGTTAGGAGTTGACCTGCTGGGAAGCAGCTCTGCAGAGAAGAACTTGAGAGTCCTAGTGGACAAGAAGTTCGCCATTGGCCAACAATGTCTTTTTGTAGCCAAGGGGGCCAATGGTCTCCTGGGATGTATTAAGAAGACTGTGAAGAGGATGAGGCCAGACAGTTATGCCCAGTGACAGAACAAGGGACGACAGGCACAAACTAGAACACAGACAGTTCCATCTGAACATGACGAAAAGCTTCTTACTTTGAGGGTACCAGAGGCCTGGATCAGGCTGTCCAGAATGGTATGGAGCCTCCTCTGTAGACTTTCAAACTGTGCCCAGACTTGATTCTGGACAACCTGCTCTGGGTGACCCTGCTTTACTTGGGGGGTTAGATGAGGTGATCTCCAGAGGTCTCTTTCAACCCTCACCCATTCTATGATTCTGTGAATAGTTTGTTGCTCATTTCACACCCACCATATCAGCAGACTGAAATGCTGCTATCCCTGTGTGATTATTCAGTTTTCAGGACCAGTATCCTGAATCTGTCTTCCCTCTCTGTCCTCCTTTCCCTCTATGTTTTAGTTAACTACATCAGCCACTCTGCTGCCATTCATGTAAATGTTTTTCAATGGTCACCTTTATCCTGTACATTCAAACTGATCTCCTGTGCCTGTTTTCCAACCTCATCTTTAAGTTTTATGTCTCAAAAAACATCATATAAAGCAAAATCAAATCACATTCTTTCCCTCCCCCTCAATTCCTCTGTGTTTGGCCATGCAGCCTAGCAAAGCCTCTTGTCACGTCTACAGAAGTGACTTTCATGGTTGTATTTGGTTTGGCTGAGATGGAGTTAATGTTCCCCATAGCAGGTTTTATAGTGCTGTGCTTTGTATTGAGAGGTAGAAGGTTGCTGATGAGACACCCGTGTTGTGGCTGCTGCTGAGCAGCCCTCACACAGCACCAAGGCTCTTTCCAACATCTTCCCCCCACTAAGTGGGATGGGGTGGGCAAAATCTTGGGAGGGGACATAGTCAGGACAGCTGACTCAAATTGACCAAAAAGCTATCCCACACTGTATGATGTCATCTCAAGTATAAAAGGGAGAGAAAAGGGGGAGGGGCATCCGTTGGAGAAGACGCTTGTCCTCTGAGCAACTGTTACATGTACTGGAGCCCTGCTTCCTGGGAAAGGCCAGACAGCACCTGCTAATGGGAAGCAGAGAATAAATTTCTGGTTTGTTTTGCTTCTTGCGTGTGGCTTGCTTTTTTTTTTTACTTTTCCATTAAACTGCTTTTCTCTAACCCACAGGCTCTTTTCATCTCATTATCTCCCCCCTTGTCGTGCTGAGGGAAGTAGAGGGGAGTGATAGAGCGACTTGGTGGGTACCTGGCACTTAGCCAAGGTCAATCCACCACAATGGTGGTTGCAGATGACAATAACTAGTTAGTCACCAACAGGACTGATAACATACAGATAGGGAAGGGAAGCCAGCGTCATGTAAGAAGTGGTGACTGGAAAAACAGGAAGAAAGTCAGGACTGATTTTTTCTTTCAAATAAACACACTTCTAATACAGGGCCCAGCATTCGAAGTCATTCAGGAATGCGACACAAAGTCAAATAACATAAGTAGCGGCCAAGTGGACTAAACAAATCCTCCAAGAAACAGAAACTTCTGACACACATCTTCCTATCAACATTCTTTAAAATGGAACAGGAGTGTCTTGCACTGGTGCACATGGAGCCTGCATGACTCACAGCTGCAGATTTCCAAGAGTTCAAACATCGGAAGTACATACAAAAGCTTCCTTCCCCCTCTCCATCCAAGAGTGAAAGCTCTTTGGACTGACATTCAACAGTTCACAACTTGTTCTCCAGCAAAGCTGTGATATTAAGTTCACCTTTTTCCCCTCATGAATGTCAGCTTATTGGCAAGTTGGCTTATTTTCAGAAAATGGGAAGACAAAGCAGCTGCACAGACCTCATTTCAGTGTTTTTTATATATATATTACAAACCTTGTCAGCTGATTTGCATCTGAATGTGAACACGGAATGCTTACATAAAAGTCTGTCTTTGTTTAGCACTGAAGACCTGCATAAAGAAGCCTGTCTATGCATGCACCACAGAAGCATTGGCATAGACACTGGCTCTGCATTTTGCCTTGCAGAGGTTGACCTTCTTCATCAGGACAACAGGCAATGGTCACGAAGCTCTGGACATCAACAATGAAGGGATTGATTGGGAGTTTTTCACTTGATCATGAGCTTTTCACTATATGCACCCTTCCTTACAGCAGAAAAACTTAGCTGATTTTGTGCAATGTTTTATTCTGCAAACAAAGCCTGCTGACATATCGAACAGGGCATTCATTTCTGAACGAGAGAGCAAAAAGTTGGTTTTGACATTCAACCACGTACCATCTACAATGAATTATTATTCATCTTCAAACTATAGCAAGCACCTCAAATTCCTGACCAAAGACGAAGCATTTAGCACATCAAGCTTTCAAGACAAGTCATTGCTTCCCAAAGTTTTCAATCTATATAGGCAAGATAAAGGAGAGAAAACACAGTTGTCACCCTTTCAAAGATGAATATTGGATGCAGATACGAATCACAAAATCAGGAACAAACCAAAATACTCCTTTGTTTCCTCCTTATCACCCCCATCATTCTTTGTGTTTCCAAAAGTGTATTCGTGTCACAGATGTGAAAAAATAAACAAGATTTCAAGCAACCAAGTCACATTTATTTGTTACATAATTTGTTGTATTTTGGATTCCTCTGAAACGAACTACCACAACAGCATACACAGGCAAAATATGCTCAGTACAGTAACCCCTATGGTGTAAGACAGATATACGAACTGTGATTAATCATGGAACAGAACTATTTAGAGGGCATGATTACTGAAACAAGAAAACATGTCTATTTGGCACACACATCTTGGAGGAAAACAAAGGTAGAAACCACAGACAGAACGGACAAAAAATAGATGAGAAACTATTCACTGCATGTAAAAGAGAGGCTGTGGTATCTAGAAAACAACATTGAGAAGAGTTAATAAATAGCAACTTAGATAAGTAAGAAGCACAAGAGGTCACAGCTCAGAACAGTATATTGCCATGAAGTACCATAACCCAATAAATGGATTTAAAAAACCACTTTACAATACAAGTGTAATTTCTGCACCTTTTGCAGAGAATCCGTGTGATTATTCCTACAGGTTCTTTCTGTATCCATAATATAGGTGTTACAATAATTTTCATAGTCAGTTCAAGTTTCTCATTCGTTGTGTAGAAAAAGAAAATTAGGCCACAAACTATAACTGCTGTAAAACCAACAGAGGAAAAAAACAAACCTTGCAGTCCGTATTACCACCTTAATTCCTTCCCCTTCACATATAAGTTGGTATCTCATTAGGAAGTCTTCCTGTCCTATATCCTAAGAGCCTTTCTCTGAGTATTTTGTAATTGTGAAAAGCTTCTTCCCTGGCAAGCCTGCTTTAAAAATTAACCCCGTGTTTAGCAACAATAGGTCTCATTAAAGGGTGTACCACGCAGTAGTAGTCTATATATTTAGAACCTGAAATACATCAAATATCACAGCACACATAACTGTTGTGGGTGGTAAACATCTAGTTTAATGACATCCACCATATTTGTGTGAAAATCAGTTTTATAAATAGCTTCCAAATTTCTGCTCAACACAGGCAGCTAATTATCTCACGATAATTTACACATTTTCCATTTCTCCTACCAAAACAAGTTTTAGGCCTATGTTCTCTGCCAAGCACGTACCTGGAACAAGTACTGTGGGCATGCTGGCATGCTCTGAACTGTAACTCAGCTGGACTGTGAAACATGTGAGAACTAATCTGAAATTCTCAGGAGCATTCTGGTCTGGCTTTTAGGCTGGAGAACTTGTAAAAGCCTTCTGTTTAGATTTTGATGTCTTCCTATTCAAAGGCAGCTGTAAACATACGAGCTATGTCGAATATAGTTACAACTGACTTAACGCCCTTCCAAGAGCTCTAAGAATTTTTTCTTCCCTAAGCTGTATCTTCAGAAATTTCAAATTTTATTTGCAAGTTAATGATAATTCATGCAGATCTTCATTCCTGTAAACCTGCAATAAACTGACATCTGGCACAAAAGATAATTCCTCAGAAATGCTGCTCCTTTCACAGTTTAATCAAGATGTAGCTAGTTCAGAAGGGCCTCATTTTCCCCTTTTGCCAGCCTCTCCTGTTTAAACAAAAACCAAAAAAATCCTAATCTCTTTAAAATGTGTGTAAGCATCTATTTATGTTCATTGGCATTTCTCTGTGATGCAGGCTGGAATATCTGAGATGCTGGTAGCTCACAACTCCAAAAGTTGGCAGGCGCAACACATGTTCATCATGACATAAAGATACAATAATAAAAGACCACAAGAATCCTTATGTCTTCACCTTCTCAGAGAATTTCCTCAGATCTAGTTTATATACCAACAATAAGTGATTAAGCTGTTGGTTTATTCCTTAAAGACTTCTCAGAAGCACAAGAAAAAGTTATGCTTTCTTCAATGGTATTGCATCAAGGCAAAATGTTTGTCATTCCATGCGTGCGTAAGAAAGTGAGTTCTTGTGAAAAGTTCCCATGAAACAATTTTAAACATACTATAGCTTCCTCTGCATACTCGTTCCATTTAGTCTTAGAAGAAACTTCTGCACTTTCCAACTATTGTGTTAAACGTGGACAATCCTCTTATAGCACTTTTGAGCTACACAATCCACAAACGTCCATCCGCACCCACGATGCTGGGATTTCAGATGTGCTGAGTTTAATGTGGGGATTGACAAAGAGCCATGGAGTATCCTGCCCCACATCCAATTAATATCTGTCTTGTGTAACCAAGAGCTTTGACCGGTTTAGGGACATGAATATTTGCTTCTGTGCCATCACCACACATCCCATGTTCATTCCATCCCCAGGAGAAACACTGGTCACCTAAAAGAGAGGATACAAAATATAGAATAAAGACCTCAGAAACACAACAACTTTGGTTAGTTTTGGGGAGCAGATCTGTCAAGTTGTCTTCGGTTCTATTTAGGTTCTAAGAAATTCTGCTAAGGTGGGGGAAAATGCTCTGGTTCTCTTGAAAATGCAAATAAACCTAAGCTCTAGCATATTCCATAGTGTTAAAACCATAAAAGAAATTAAAATAACAAAGACATTTGAAAATCACTTAGTAAATACATGGTAAATAGAAGTATTTATACAGAGCCCACAGAAATCTCTGCATTTTAAGGACCTTCTTGAAATGAGGTGGAATCCCTGTCTTTCAAATTCGCCCTAGTAAGCAAAACTATCATAAAGCAAGCCCAATGACTTTAATCATTTACAGCATGATCTGTAGGACTGGGATATATGGAGACACAGAGCAGCCAAATTACATTTCATTCCTGCTTTCTAGTTCACATCTCATCTTTTTTCTTTAAATACAGGCCACTGACAACTTGTCTTACTCTTAATCATCCTACCTCTCCTGCTTGCTTTGACATCATTTCACTGCTTTTATTATCCTTATTTTCCCTCATTTTCATTTATTTTTGTATCATCTACTCTTTTATATCTCAAATCATGACCCAGGTATTATTATTATCTCATAGTAGTCTTTCTTGAACCACAGTAAGTAAATTTTGTTCTATAAATGGCTGGCATAATAATAATAATTAAAAAAAAAATCTACAGAAAATCCTACTTACTCTAAACTACAAGAGATATTTCTTCCCTATTTTTTTCTTTGCTTGGCTATTATAGACTGTGCCTGTGAATTTCCATGATAAAAAGAAATCTCTCCTTCTATATAATCATGTTTCTGATGTCATTCTTGTTTTTGAAAAGCAGCAGGTATTAACAGCATGAGTACCATTCTGAAGTCCAAATAATGAGAAGAAAAGCGCCAAAATTCACAAAATACAATTGCAATCATCATTCTAAAATAATTTTACTTTTCAAATTTCAAAACCAGATTATTGTAAAGCTAGCAAGACCATCTTTCTCTCACCTAATACAGCAGTTCTTTTATTCAAATTTTAGAAGGCATCACATTTTCTCGTGCCCATGTTGGCAGCCCAACCTATATTACAAATGCACATATGTGTTGTTGCAGAACAGTAGCAAAAAGTAAACGTGCAACATATCCTATTTAAATATCAATGGATCAGAACATCTAAGAGGCTAATTGGATTTTTTTTTTGTAAGGTTTGAGGTAAAAAAAATTATGCAAATATTAACAAGCAGGAAAAAGACATCATAAACCGAGACTAATGACACATGACAGAGCAATTATTCAAAAAAAAAAATCAAAGAAAGAAAACCAGCTGCACCGCAGAAAAGACATTCTTTTGCCTTCCACAGTTAATATGTGGAACCTGCAAAATAAGCCTACGTAGAGTAGGAAAGCTTCTAAGTTTAATCAAAAAGGAATATAACATGCCCTTACATTAATAAGATGTCTGCAGTAAGTTTTTGTTACTAGACCAGTAGCATTTAGTACAACTACTTGCATGTCTGTCCGGAGACTCACTCTATCTGACCTTTTTTTCATCCTGTCCCATTAGGACAGAAAGTTTTTGGTCACTCTGAATTACAGACTGCTCAATGGAACATTAAGTGGCATACTAAATATTAAAAGAAACAGTGCAGTAGGACACTAACCTTTCAAATTGATCAATGTATCTAGTTAAATATCTTTTGAAAAAAACACCACTGAAAAATTTACAAGCTAGGAAACTCCCAGACAAGAACCTCTCTCCTAAAATAAGGATTAATGAGTCTTTCTATTCTGCCAGTTTTCACTCTTGGCCCATCTCAGTAACCGTAGAGCTCACTGGAGTCATGTAGAAAGATCTAATCTGTTACCTTTCTACACACTTGGACAAGTTAAGGCTGGAAAATAGAGAGTAACTAGGATTTATGAATGGTTTTATACAAAAATGTCTCATACATGTGGAGAGCCAGGCAGAACTCTGAAAGGATGAAAGGGCAGCTGACGGAGAATGACAGGCCACAAAAAGAATTCTCATCACCATCAAGCCAGAAGTCAGGAAAGCTAAAAGGCAGAGAATTATTGTGAAAATAAAGGGCATACTATACTACATCTGCCTGTAGAAGATTTAGAGAAAGGTTTGTACATTATAAAAGCCAGATGCCAGGTTTGTGTCAAAGAAAACAAAATTTGCAGAAAACATGCAGAGTCCATTTTTTCATAATGACATAGTAACAAAACTTGAAGAAGGGCTGGGCAAAATGGCTTGGGTGATACTGGCTATGTGTAGCCCTGACATAGAAGCTGAAAACAATGAAGATCGAATATAACAAAGCACCTATTAAAAAATTATATAGAAGGAGTATCTACAGAGATAAGGAAAGGCCTTCATTACAGGGAACTAATGGTTAGCCGCTGGACAAAGGACACGATTTAATTTAAATTCTTTTTTCTTCTTCCACATTCCCCACTCCTCACATCCTACCCCACACTCACACCCTCCCCTTTTTTTTTTTGCTTGTTTTCTTTTTGATTGCTTCTGTTCAGAGTTTATTGCTGATAAAAACCTCAACACAGCCCCAGCAGCCATACATGCTTTCACAAGAAAATTAAATTTTTATTGCTGTGCCAGATGTTCCCAGGATGAAAGACCATTAGAATGATGTGTGTTAATATAGTTACAAATTGCTTCTAACTAAATTTTAAACAAGCATTGTAGCATGTTCTCAAATCAAATGATTTGTGTTTGGTGAGGTGAGGAGAGAAAGATGCTTCTTGTCACTGGTTAAATGAAACAGCATAATACATTGCATTTACCTTTTCCCTTTTCAAGCATAAATACTCAAAGTGAAACTGAAACCACAGAACTCACATGGCAGTACAGTATAGTCCCAAGGGAATTTTACTTGAGTTCACAGTCACACTAGAAGATTTAGACCATACTTCTCCCAAGGAGTTGAAAAAAACAAGAGAATAAGTCTTCCTGTTTTTTCAGGATATCTGGAAATCCAGGATGTCACAGAAAATGAAAGAAACATCCCTCTAAACTTTGTTAGCAACAATTCTGTCATTAGCGTTAAAGATTCACAATTTTAGATTATAAGAAATGGGGTTCATATAAATTGTTTTCTGCAGAAAAGCACGGAAACATATTAGTAACTAAAAGGGAAGTCCCTAAGCATTTTGCAAAATCTTATTAAAGGCAAAGTTTGGTACACGGAATATGAGATGACATGATTTCAAGACATTGTATGGAACCTTCAGGAGTAGAAAACAACTGAGAGATTCAAGATAGTGCCAGTTTTATTATGATGCTACATTTATGCCCACATTTTCAAGAAGCAAGTTGTCATGCACTCCAGGCAGCCCATCCAATTACTGCTGGAGTTGCCCAGGACCACAACCCTCAGAAATGCACTTCTGACTTTACAGTAAACTGAACAAAAATCAAGGCACTGCAGTGATAACACAATGCACAGATAGGGGACAACATACATTTTTTACATTCAGCAGAAAGTCATGGTGCTAAAGACTTCAAACTCAGCCTCCAATCAACAGTCTGTCCTCACTTCACTGTTATTACATCATTAGCAGCTCGCTCCAGGCAGCAGAACTAGACCAACTCAGTCCTCTCCTCAGAAGTGGTTTTACACAAACAAAAAGTCAGATGACTTTAGGCCATGCATCTGTGGCTCATCCGAGTACCTGGAAAGAACAACTTCCAATGGCCTCAAACATCTACTCATAACAAATGCATGAAGCCTGCACAGTATGGACTTCTCTGCCTTGGTGCTCTAAACTAGTATCCTCTGTGAATTATTTTTTACAGCAGAAGCACTGTTGTATTAGTTGGACCCTCTCTCTATCTGTGCTTGTATATTGTGTAATACAGCAGGGACTGGGTCAGGGCCTCAAGACCAACTGCCAAAAATATCCCATTACAGCATACAACTAACTACTGAAGAGAGTCAGAAAAATCAACTTGAGTATAAAAGATGGCTAGTATGGCTTAGGAAGCCACAGTGGTATGTGGAGTACTGAAAAATGGAGCAATAAGGGTACACATCTCCTCTGAAATTACTTTGATTTGAGAAAGTCTAATTTCTAGCTTCTCCTTCAGTATCAGCATCTATCCCACAAATGACAAGCAGAAAAGCAGTACAGAGCACATCTAATATTTTCTATTCTCATTTCCATAGCATGTAAATAACCAAGAGTTACAAAATGGGAAGAGGAAAGAATCATGTTTATAAGAATATAAATTCAGAGAGTGCAATGGAGGGCAATGTAGCACATCTGGCATAGACTGAAAACTATATGACGAGGAAGTCCAACATACATTAATGCAGAGAAATAGGAAAAGATACAGTAAGAATGGCACTTACCAAAAAAAGCCTTAGTAGTTTCATACAAACATGCTGTGCGTTTTCCTATGCCCTATTCTCAGCACGGCAAATGGAGCCCATTTACTGAAGGTACTGCTATCTTGCTAATATACAATGACAGTAGAAATTTTTTTCTGTCCTCATAGGACACTTCAAAACAGGAGCTGAATGGCTCACTGCACAAATTAAAATGCATCTATTCAAAAGAATCACTCCATGTTACGTCAAACAAGCCATGGTTTAGGTTCAGACCAGTTTATGACAGATTTTATTTTCTCCTTTTGAGTTATGCATTGCCATTTTGAAGATAAAATCATAGGAAGATATTCACAAAACTGTATCCCAGGAATTAAAAACAACATACTTGCAACCACAGCTTTCTTGGGCCACTGTACCTTCACAGTTTCTGTGGCAAAACTGAAGTCCTGCAAGATAGAGACATTTGTTTTGCTGTGCATAGGTAGCAAGGAGAGAAATCTATTGCAAGGATTAACTGTTCGCATTTCTGTTTTCACAGGAAAACAGAAACTGCTACTCATTACAACTGAAGCTTAGGGGTGCTGCACAAGGTTTTTCTTTCAGTTTTACTCAAATATGTCAATTCCTTCCCAACAGGAAAGCATCTCCAACTCAACACAGAACAAAACTTGGGCTCACGACTTTGTTCAAGACTGAACGTATCTGGTCCACTGACAATACATGAGGATTATGTCATACATGAAGCAACTACAGTACAGAGAGGATTAAGCATTAAAGAGGCTTTTTTTTACACCTGTAGAAGACAAGAAAATCTTTAAATTTTGCTCAGTTCAGTACTGGACAAAAAAGACCTGACAAAAAATAGCTAATGTAGAGATTTGTCTTGAAGGTCTGAACATGATACTAACGCCTGCTCCAGCAGAATACCAGGCATGGCAGAGAGTGATATTTATTCAGAACTTACGTACCCACCTCTCAAAATGACAGGTATTATATGCGTCACAGTGCTTTAACTTTATATGTCCAGAACTAGACAATTAAGATGGCATCACAGAACCAGAGACTGCCATTTCATGACCCTCTGTATGGTGTGAAACAGAACATACCTTGTACTAAGTGCTTAGTAAACAGTCATCCATGCAAAATAAAACGGATGAAGCAGCATGTCAAAGGACACCTAGAAGAGTGTGAGTCATTCAGGTGTCCCATGGGACCATTTGCACCTACATACTCTGGATATGAAGCATCACCATTTCAAATTTACGCACATTTTATACTGATGTAAATGATAACAAAAGAAAAGGAGGGAACAGCTGCAATTCATTCTGACCTAGAACATTACATCCAAGACCTAGAATTGAAGGCCATCATCAGCACAGGCCCAGGAAAATAATAGATGATTAAGAAGTTCAGCAATGAATGCAGAAGGAAGAATCTGACAAACCCCTCAAATCACATTACAGTTCTACATGTATCTTTCAAAGCACTAAGCATATCATAGAGCAGGAAAAAGTACAGACAGCAAAATGAGCCACAGCTTGCAGCTTGTTGGCTGAAGTCTGAAACAAGAGACACCACTGGGCTCTCAGGAACCCTCTTCTCAAGAAAGAGCAGCTAAGTTGGAAAAGAATATTTTGGAAATGCTTTGATGCTTAACATGTTTTTATAAAGCAACTCTTTGTATCATACATTTACAAGTATGTACTTTCAAGGTGATCATGCAGACCAGGCCATATATGGCTGTCAGATGTTGACAGCTTATAAAAAATACTTGCGATAAAACAAAAGGTAAAAAGATACTCCATATGGTTACATTTACCTACAATTTCTTCTTACCTGACTGTCATTCTCTTCCTCTTAAAGGCTGCTTGCACTGAACAAAAGTGAGCATTCTGGGGTTTACCTCTGAAGGTGTCCTTTTCCACAGAACACAGTTCTTTAATTAAGAATCAAGACGTGAAATGTGGACGTCTTCTGTAAAATAGCTTTGTGTTTAAATGTGTTTTAGTTTGGACTTTCTCCCTTTAATTCAATTACAAGGCTGCATTTTGGTCAAGTTTCAAGACACATTATGTAAATGTGCATTACTGATGAGCAAAGTCTAAAAAAACTGCTTGTTGATATTAAATAAGTGCAAGCTTTTTTCCCATGCTTAACAAGTATTCTGAGGTGAAGTCCAGAAGTCATTAGCTGAAGCATTAGAAATGCAAGGAGAAAAATCAAGGAAACAAGTGGCTACTGAGTTTCTCAGTTTCCTTCTTACTGACTGTACTAGTAGATTGTCTCAAAGCTACGCAAACATTGCCTCAGACCAAGAGCAGCTGCAACACAGCAGTGACGTTAATAGGGATGCCTTACTTTGGCAAGTTTGAAATTGTAGTCTTAGCGTAACACAATGGCTCAGATGATAGCTCCCCTGCAAGCACCACAGGTGCGGTTTTAATGGTGACAGCACTGTAGTACATGTGTACCCATGAGAGCTTTAAAATACCTAGCTTGATACAAGCTATAGTACAGCTTTAGTCAGAGAGAGTTCAGGATGAACTAACACTCCGTTCTGGGCAGGATTTCTTGATTACGTTTTCTCTGTGCCGCAACTGTTGTTCTTGAGTCAACCTACTTGTATCTGGTTCAAGTGTGCCTATACCACACTGTACTGTAGTGCAAGTGCACATGTAATAAAACTCATATGGTTCATATGCCTTGTCTGTCTATCTCAGTTTTTATGTCTAAATGGGGTAACTCAAGATCTACTCAAACACGACCACAGCTGGGTGATTTGTGCACACAGAGAAAGAGCAAAAAGTAAATTACTTGGTAACATCCCCATGCTAACATATTAACACTGCTGCCACTTAAACCCATTGTTTCCCTCTATCTCGTATAACACAGTTCTGTGAACTAACAGTATCCATCACAGTGACCTTGGTCTCCATAGGAGCAAGCATTAAGCAAGAGCCTTTCTGTACACACCAATCCTCGGTAGTAACTGTAAACATCAGATGTTATCACTGCTAGAAGCAGAAGCAGTCTGCAAGAATTTGCCATTAACTTCAGAAAGTGTCATTACTTAGAAAAGACATATGAAAAGTAAAAACCACTGAACAGAATTAGTTCTGTTCTAGCTCAAACCAGGACACACCACCCTTGCCTTATCTTTCATTGAAATGAGCAAACTGGGCAGAAATGTGAGCAGAATTTGGGATGTCACTGGGTGCCAAGTGATACTATTTGGATTCTGATTAGGAAAGGCAAATAAAATCTCTGCCACATATGGTTCAAGGTACATTTTGGAGACGCCTCACTACTTTGCCTCCATCAGTACAAGATGCACCTAAATTTTGAACTGGGGGCAGCTCCTTATGTACAGAGAATGCATCAAGTCCGTCCTTGGAAGAACGCAAGCACAAAAGAGTGTCCTGAGGTGAAAACCTCCTGCAACTAATACCGCAGAGATGTTTTCCTGAAAGTTTCTGCTCTAGTACGTTTTTCTTCAGCCATAGCAAAACCAGCATTCCTTCATCAGGTGCAAGGATCAGAGGTTGGAAAGTAAAATCTGTCTTTGGCACAGTGCCACGAAGAACAGCTGGTAGGCAGAGGGATTCAGAGACACCACGCCAGCTCCGGAAGGTCAGAGGACCAGAATGGACAGCACAAGCTGGGTCCTTGAGATGCCATTTGGCGCTATCCCATCTGATCCTCTGCATAATCTCAGGGAGAAGAGCAAACTAGGTGGAATCAAGACAGGAATATCTGGCACGATTTTGGAAGGATTGTATCTGCCAAAAACCTGGGATAACAAAGTATTCTTCAGAATTAAAAAAAACACACGAACAAAACACTACAACCCTCCTCCCCCGCCAAAAATAAAATTCCCAACTCTATCTCTGAAAGAATATTTGATCAAATAAAGAATTCAAGAGCTTTGGAGGAAGCAGAAACATTGGAAATATGGGGCCCCTTTCTTGAATTGGCCTCACTGTTCTTTCTCGTGTCCATGCAGAAAACCAGTTTCTTCCACCTTATAGTCGGCACTAGGGTAATCACAGATCTGAGGCAGCTCTAGAAAGACAGCATCCTAGACAGCAAGCTAGACAGGAAAAAATTAGCTAGAAATTAAGGCCACATTTGGCACTATGAGAAATAGTTATCCTTACTCCCAAAGAAAAAGTAATAGTGTGAAAGACCTTTAAGTTATGGATAATATTACTGAGAAAATGGTGTAAAAGACTGAAACTAAATCAGTCCCAACTCCTGGTGAAACAGCAAGCTTCAGTTTACAGTGAGAAAAGCAATACATGATAATGTATGCATGTTCCCAGGACTATATAACATACAAACAAATGAATGCTACACAAAGTAGTTATCACTAACCTGCAATATGTATATGAGAGAAGCTGAGTTTATTCTTTAAACTGATGGAAAACTGAATAACTAAATATGAAGATGACAAAGTCACACCATGTTAAGATGTCTCCTTAAATAACTTTAAAACTGTTTTTCTCTGACCCTGCTTCAAAGGTCTTGTGGTAACATAAAGCCTGCTGATTACTAATAACGGAAATATTTCTTGCATAGTATGACTAAGACACAAGTGCAGCTCTTTATTGTTTAGAATTGCCTTTATGTGTTGAAATATGGTTCCACTGATTTAAGCAGCTCCAATTTTAAACACCTTCTCTCCTAGCCAATCTGTCTTGCCTAAAGGTTGCTGATACAACTTTACCCTTCCAAGCATGAAAGACTATCCTTTTCAGAAATTTCTTAGGAGATCCTTCTAATTAATTAGTCTACAGTTCCCATACTTCTTCATTTTATTCTTTTTTAATTAGCTTGTGGTTGTCTTTTTTTGTTTTGTTGGGGTTTTTTTAAAGGCTCCCAAAGCTCTCACAGGCAGAAATTTTTCTTGCTCTCTCCGCAAGAGAGGATTTGTGGATGCTTTTGATACTGTGAAATCTTTTAGCTATCCGGAGGGCAGTTAAACAATGACAGCTTGGTATTCGTTGTAGTCATTCCAAAATACAATTATACTTCTGAAGATTTTATCTGACTAACGTGAAATTGACTAAAACTTTTCATCCACAAGGCCGCGTAAGTCAAGTTCAGCCTCATGTCAGTGCACTGGCCAGACTCAAGTCCCAGGAGCAAAAACTGCTTAGCTGACAATGTCATTGGTAACCAGTTCTCCTTCAGGCTGACTACATGGATGGATTCAAAGCTGCTTCTCCAACTGGTGATCAGTAAGGGTCTTAATAGGATTTAATCAGTGAAGGCAAGCCTTGAAAAGAATGGCAAGGGGACCAAATTGTTTCTTGAAATGAAAAAAGAAGCTGTGAGGAAAAGGTTTGGCTGGAGTTGAGAGTAAAAACTTGAGTCACATCTAGTTCCTTCAATTCCAGCTATCAGTTTCCAACACTTTGCTCCTCTTAGCCCTCTGACTCTAAACCTTCTGATTAAAGACGGAGAATTACCCCACACAAAATAAAAATACAATCCTTCTTCCTGAGCTCTGAAGGGATCTGGTGAGACCTTCCCTCCCAACAAATGGCAGAATTCATCGCAAAAGCAGCAGACAGCAGGGGACTAAATCTCTGAGTGTTGCCTGCATTCCTGGCCAAAGGCTACTCACTGACTCTCCTGTTTCTACACTTTTCCATTTCATCTTGACTATTTTGGCTTGTTGTATTGTAATCTCTATAGGCCAGGGAACATCTCTCACTGCCTCCTCTGCTACATGGTCTGACCTTACTTTGAGCCCATGGACGCTGTGTAATGAAAATAAATAATGAAAAAAAATTATCTAAAAATCTCTGGTTTATTTAATCATCCATGAGATTAGATTCATAGTGTTCTGTAAGTCTGGAACTTAAGAAAAAAAGTGAATAAAATCTCAGCAGTGAAGTCATTATTGGGTCCTAGAATCTTGGCTCGTCTGTATACCTAGAACATGCTTGAAAAACGAACATTCAAGTTTAACATAAGATGAGGCATCATGCACTTAATTAACTGTCTCATGTGGTGATTGATAGGAAATAAACCCATTCTACTTTATCCAGTCATAAAAAGAACTCAGGGAAGGTAAGGATGACTTTTTTTCGGTCTGCTTTACAGAGTGCTTTTGTTTTTCTCTTTACAGACCAGGAACTTTTGTCTATCCCAGGGAAGATTTTAAGTCTACGCTTCATAGCAGTAATTCATACCAAATTTTTAAATTAATGACCACATAGGGAAGAGAAAAAACATAATAGGTATTAAAAGTAGAATTCAGTTAAGTAAGCTCTGTAGAGAGAAGCCATGTTAAAAGCCATTTTAGGGTTCCTGAATGTGTATGAGATCTGTTGAGACAAAAGGTATTCCTAACAGTCAGTGCTGACATTTATGACATTTATCAACATGTATGTTGATGTCAACATTTATGCTGTACAGACCCTGAAGATTAAGTTAAGCACTGAATTCTGGAATCAGGAGAACAGCAGCGTTCTGTGAGCATGACATTTCTGTCTGTATGGAAGGGTACACCTCAAAGGGCTTTAAAAGCTAACTTAGTCCCTGTTTTAACAGAATCACAGAATGGTGGGGGTTGGAAAGGTCGTCTGAAGATCATCTCGTCCCAATCCCCTGCTCCAGCAGGGTCACCCAGAGCAGGTTGCCCAGCTAGGTTTTGAAAGTCTCAAAAGGAGGAGACTCCACAACCTCTCTGGACAGCCTGTTCCAGGGCTCTGTCACCCTCATAGGAAATAAATGTTTTCTCATGCTTAGACGGAACCTCCTGGGTTTCAGCTTGTGCCCATTGCCCCTTGTCCTGTTGCTGTGCACCAATGAAGAGAGTCTGGCCCCATCCTCTTGACATCTGCTGTTTAGATATTGATAAAATCCCCTCTCAGCCTTCTCCAGGCTAAACAGCCCCAGGTCTCTCAGCCTTTCCTTGGCACAGGGATGCTCAAGTCCACTCATCTTTGTAACCCTCCATTCAACTCTCTCCAGTAGTTCCCTGGCTGTCTTGAACTAGGGAGGCCAGAACTGGACCCAATACACCAGATGTGGCCTCACTAGGCCAGAGTATAGCAGGAGAAGGATCTCTCTTGATGTGCTGGTCACGTTAAATGCACCCAAGGACACCACTGGCCTTCTTGTGCACAACAGCACACTGCTGGCTCATGGTGAACTTGTTGTCCAAGAGCTAACTTGTTCACTTGTTTCCTAGAGCTGAGATATGCTACAAACTGAGATTTTTAAAGTTCATTTTGGTACTTATTTCTTATCTTCGATTTTTCTGCATCCAGCACCTTCCACACCCACCCCACCTCCCCCCCCAAAAAAACTATGTCTTTTGTCCCATTTCCATGCTTTCCTAAACCACTTCTGCAGACCTCTGCATGAAGACAGAAGTAGCTGCAAGAATATCAGAGCAACCTAGAATTTGTTCTGCACCTGCAAGCTAGTACTGTCTCTTTCAATCTTTCTCTCCCAATAAAGGATTTTACAGAACTGCAGGTGATTTACTTTCTGTGCAGGAGGCTAAGAGCTGCACCATGTCACTATAGTAACAATTACTGTGAAAGCTCTCTACTTTTATTGACAGGTTTCACATAACCTCATGGAAAAATTTATAAAAATGGAGAAACAGAAACTTAAACATCCCAAAGGCAAATATTGTCATGATCTGTATCTTTATGCATTGCTTAAATGCATAAATGCATAGTAATTTGCTTTTTTTATTGTGTAGTGGTAACATTAAAATAGCATTTTAAAAGTCACAGTTTAAACAGCAATTTAAGCCTCCACAAAGTCAAAACAGAAGATAGGCATGCAATCAGCTCAGAAAACACTGCAGCACTTCACTGTATTTCACAAAGATTCATCACTGGGAAACTCTCACTACACAAATGGAGAGAACAAATAAGGTGCACACATTTTTTCATAAAGAGTAATAAACATTTACACAGAGATGTATTTGAATTATTCATCTCTTACAGACAAAAAATGCATCTTTCTAAAAGCAGGTTTAAAAGGAGTTTCCTGTGCTCACAGCAGCTGATAACTGTATGATAAGGATACCGAAATGCTCTGTCCTGGTCTTAGAAATCTATGGCTTGATAGACAAGTTTGACATTCCAAAGCAAATAAAACAGGTTCAGGCTTGCAGTAAAATATGACTATGCTGCAGTCTGAAATGGCCTCAAGCGTCCTGGAAAGCTACCAATCACTTAAGTTGAGCTTGAAAATTCACCTTTAAATGTGCTTCCAAGGCCATGATTCACAGTGCTGGAAAATTTATGCTTGCTAACGGCCACCATTTATAGCCTTAACCTTTATTACAAGACTTCAGTTCTTTCTAACAGCTCAAACAGTGTGAATTCAAAAGATTTCCAAAGATTTTAACAATAACCACCAGGCCGAGAACTATTCCTGCTAAAATCTTGACCTTACTGACAAGGTGCATTTGCATGGTCACAGGAATAGCCAGTCTTGCAGCCAATGGATCAGACCAAAACACTTCACCCCTGTTAACAGTTATTTCTCTTTCTTAGCTCTGCTGCCATGGTTTATTTCTCTAAAAAAGCACAATAATCCCAACCACTTTTTTTATTCTAATGATCATCCACACTAAAAATATTGAATAGGAAGATTAGGGGAAAACTACTGAGCTGTTAATACAGCTCTTACGATTCTAATACTCATGCAGTACACAATGCAATCTAGGCTGCCTGAGAAGGATGAAAATGATGTGTTGCTATGGAAACAGGAATACACATGTTTAGGTTGCTCATCCCTAAAGAGCTGCCCCATCAGTATCTTTAAAATCTGTTAATAAAATTTTAATCAATAATTAGAATAAAGTGAATTTCACCTGCTGTTTGACAGCAGAATCTTAGTTCAGATATTGTCAAGCTCTTTTAATGTTCCCTGCCTCCAACTATGCCCTACAACGTTAAAAATTAATTTATATACAAACAAAAATGTAAACATTTGTTTGTCTAGTTCAGCTACTTAAAATGATGATTCTACCCAGCAATAGATATCAGCTTCCCAATTTAAAATCTTGCACAAGTAGGAATATGCTTTTTAATAATCGATACGTTACCTTCCCCCTTAAAGAAAAAAACACATAACAACCAACCAGCCAAATCAACTCTTTGTTTATTACCAGCTTAAGGCCATCTACCAGGGATATGCCCTTTGAGAACGTGACAAGTACTCCAGTGCTGGTGTTACTGCTTATCAACTCGCTTAAACATCTGCTCTTTCCTAGAAATGATAGTTTCCATCTTACCATGATTTACCTCTGGACAGATCCTCCAAAACTGGGGTTTATGAAGTGAAAATGCATTTCCAGACAGACAAAAAGAAAACAAGTCAAGTTATTTACTGGCAAAATTCCACTGTTTTCACCCCTATAATCTGGACACAAACCATGTAGCCATTAATTGTCTGTACAGTTAACTAGGTCAGTATGTCTATTTGTTACTACATCGGGAAATCAATAAACAAGACTTTGTTAACACTGTTTACTAATGTATTAACTCATTCTTTATAAACAACTAAGTATAATGTTAATAATATCTGAGTATGCTAATAAACAGTTAACCAGCTTTGTATTCTGGATCACAAAACAGTAAAGCAAAGCTGAAAAGACAGAAAATCCATCCTGTGAACAAGAGGCACATATTTTTTTTTTCAATGTAGCCGTACATTATAAATTATTTTTTCTAAATTTCTGTTAATTTCCATTTATGTATACAATTTTTCTGTTTCAGTATTCCTGGCAGAAAGACTTCAGTGGTCCATTCTGATAGGAAGAAAACCAATTACCACACCTACCAACCGTGAATCTTTACTGTACTGAGATCTTGAACCAGAATATTAGAAATGTCAATGTCAGAAGAGATATGAATGACAATAGGAGTAATATGTCCTTTAAAGAGGACATATCTGATCTGGTTTCAGCTTCAGAGATTCAGAGTAGGAGTGATTTTCTACACTCTGCTCCCAGAATATGCCATCACTTTCAAGAATATGGCAGTCTCTCTACCTGTTAGTACATTTGGGCTTGAAGTTTTGTAGAAAAACCCCTGACACTAATCCCTGTTCAATTGTACAAGATTTTTAAGTTGTTTGTTATCTTTAAATTAAACTTGAAATAAACTGATTTCCTCAAAGAAAAGGAACAACACTTTCATTTCCTTTTCTTGGCTTTGTATTTAATACAAAGACATAACAATTGCAGGCACAGCCCTCTTCCAAATCAGGATCCCACTGTGTACGCATTGCACAATAGCTATATACGTAACTTCCACTTGCAGCTGAAGTTGCAGATATTTCCATTTTTCATGAGAGCACTAAAGTATTTGAAAAAATTCAAAATCTTTTAGAAATAGCACTTCTAAAAAGATAAGTAATTGCACTTTCCCCACATTGGGAATGCTTAGCACATTCAAAAATCCATTCTGAAATTCTGTTTTGTTTTTATAACAGACCATACAATACCAAACCGATGGTAAGGACAATTTACCTTAATAAATCTTATTTAATCAGGACTTATAAAGATATATTTAATCAAAACTCTTTAGAATAAACATTCAGTTCCTGATAGAATATATTTATCCAGAAAATTAAAGGAACTAAAATAATTTTGACTTTCCATCCTAAACAGTTCTCTTTGTGAATATAGACATATTTTTTAGATATCACTGAAGAGTCATCATTTGTTCAAGAGAAGACAAAAAAGTTTTAAAAATATTGATTACGTTTTTTAAGGCTACAATATTTTCCAGTTGCTTTCATTTTCAATGCACATGTTTCTTCTCCTAAGGTGCCCACTGTGATATTTAAAAGGATTTATTTGCTCACAGCTAAATAGATAATACTTACTCACATTACAAAACTCCTGTTGTATATTGTCAACGTTACTTATCCACCTTCTCTTAGGAGACATCTTATACTAGGAACAGCATGTCGGGACAGAGTCATGAACTCTCTGGAAAGGTTCACACGTGATACACACGTATTGTTGCTACTCCAACCACACACACAATAAAATAATCAAACCTGAAAATAATCATTATGCAGCTTTATCAACAGGGTAAAATACAACCAAATGTCTGAGCATTTTGCTAAGTAATTATGTTCATTTAGCCCTTCAGCAATAAAACCGAGAATCTTGGCTCAGAGGGTTACTAGGACAGCATTTCATTCCGGTGAGTTTTTAAGGACTTGGCTGCTCCATGGGCATCTATACTGGCTACCAAACTATTTTTAAATGTCCTTCCATCCAGGCATCTCTCTCCTGAGCGTCAGTCACAGCTATGAATCACAAAATAAGTGCTTCACATGCAATAGCACTAGCTCTAACTTTCAGCAGAAAGTTTTGGAGACAGACAGCTTATGGAATACAGAAATTACACAGTGACATTTGGAGTACAGTGCCTCCAGCCTCCCTTCCTCATGAAGGCTTCCTTTTAGTTATATTTTAGCTAATTTATATGGCTTTTACTGCCAAAAATGCTAGCATGGGGCTTCACTGTTCTCCTTTTTTACATAACTGTATTTTAAACCCAGCTTTTTGTTCAGAACTTTCAGGGATCACAGACAAAGCCTCGAGACATAGAATAGATAAGACTGGACCTCTGGAGATCACCTGCTCCAGTCTCTGCTTTAGTGCTTACCACTACACTGCTACTATGCCTTGAAATTACTGCACTGTTGTGGTATACTTTGCACCAGGGGAAACTGCTGGGTGCAACTGGGTAATCTGAAGCAGCTTAATGTTTGCTCATCTCAACGAAATTTCCCATTTTTCCAAACTTGTAGGATCTTGTGGTTCCTCCACTAACACTCCTCTGCAGACAACAATCCTCTTTCATCGCTGAGAAACTCAATGTGACTGTGCAAAAATATCTTATGCACTAGTCAGCTCCCAAATTGTACCATTTTCAAGGAGGGTTGGGTTTTCAGCTTTTTTCTTTTATTTTTTTTCTCATTTACAAAGCACATCCAAAGCCAATTTCTGCAAATGATTGTAAAATATACCACGTGAACCAGGCAGACTGGCTTTCTCATTGGACACCGAAAGGTTGCTGCGATTCAGACATTATGCTTTAATATTTAAATTTCCACAAGCTACAGATATGCTGATATAAGAATAAATGTCAGAAAGTTGATCTATTCTGAGATCCGTCTCAGAAGAAAGTTGACAAGGCACTCTGAAATCAGGTTCTGTTTCTGTCTATTGGAATTTAACAGATTTCAGTCACTTGAGTAAGAAAAGATTGCCAAAGTGGAATCTAACAGTACAGTGCAGCTTTCAAATGATCATGAGGAGACACTACACTGTCATTTCCTTTGTCCTTGGTGGAACATGTAAGAAACAGCAAATTGCTTTTATACACACTGGGCTCCTTTGTCCTCATTTTTATTTTTAAAGTACACTTTTTATACAGACTCACATTTATCTACTGCTTGAGTTTTGCAATGTGCCATGCCACTTAACTCCACCCAGTAAATTTACTCTGCAGTGTTATTTTTGCCTCCTCTAAAATTTGGCAGACTTGGCAACGAGGGAGCCTTTGGCATACTCAGGGCATGAGAATCACGAGGCTATAATGTGCTTGGGTTTGGTTTGAGGGTGGTTATTTTTCCTTTCTTTCTTAAGGAAAGAAAACCTTATGCTGATTCTGGCTTTAAACATTGCATCCCGAACAGTGTGACCACTGGGGAAAACAAGATCTATAGTGTCAGCCACTTACATGTATTCTCACAAAGTCACCATCTGTTTGGTAGTCCCAGAAGTCAGCAGCTCGTATCACAAAAAGTATTGTCATATTAAATATCCTGCTGACACAGAGACCACAGAGTGAGGGACCAAGCCCGTTACCTGCTGAGCCATCAGTTATGGCCTCAAAATGTACCAGCAAAGAAACATTAAAAGAATGTCTTTTCCTTCTCTTGCTTTTCCCAGTAACAGATTTCCCACTGATGATGAAACTGCTGCAGCTCACACTGTATAAGTTTGCTAAACAATTGCAATTTTACAAACTTGCAAGTCCACAAATGTCTGTTATTGCATCTCTTTCTAAGAATGAGTTAATGCTGAGAGACAAAAAAAAAAAGCAACACAGAAAGCTACACTGTTTGTCAAAATAAGCCATTTGCCCTTTATGCAGTACAGTGACCAACTTCAGTGAGTTAAAGGGGGTTTGGGTGAACGACTTGGCTGGTTGAAAAGATTGTTTCCTGGACTCTCATGGAGGAATGGTAGAATGCAGTTTGCTTTCTCCAGTTTAACTGGTCTAATGCACATGTGTGTGTGGCCTTCAGACCCTATCCATCCCTATGAGCTTAAAGAACACAATGAGCCCTTGATCATTCTTTTGCTCAAGGTTTGATCCCAAGAGTAAAAAAAAAAATCTCTGATGATCAGTCTGCCACACCTGATCATAACATATATAGTCCCAGTAAGGCATCCGGGGCTGGCACCTGCGAAACACAGTAATAAAAATTTCTGTCATCTCAAAGGGGAAAAGGAACAAGCTCAAAAGCGACAACTTGCTCACTCCTCCATATACACACATATACTATGTATATATGGTTTTATATAACATCTTATTCACCTTAAAAGAAACTAGAAATTCTTCACATACACATTATTCACGGCCTTTTAGGCTTCTACTTGAAAATCTTATGATGTCAATTTGTTTCCCAGGAACAAGAGGGCCTGACAATCTCCAGTCTCGTGCTTGGGTTGACCTTGCCAGAAGAGGTGATGATGTAGCATTTGCATTTTGTCATTCCCTTCAGCAGGTAAGTAGATTTCTGTTTCTACAGAAATACACCAATTATTTTTATGCTATGTGTATGTTTGTGTTTATTCCAAGACTACTTCTGAAGCACTTAAATCTGCTCATAAACATAGAATGAAAATTTTCCTAGACATGCAGTTCCTTCTCTAGCAGTTACTATTTGACAGCTGAACAGTGAAGTCTTCCTCTTCCCTTTATCCCTTTCCAGACTTGTAAAAAGAGCCATGTAGTAGACTCTGGTCATTGGATGTATCACTGGATGTAACTATTTCAGTAACAAGAGCCTTGTTTCCCGAAAAAAAGTAGCCCAGCAACTTGCAGAAGTGTCAATACGGAGATGAAAACAGAGAAGCCTGGAAAAGCACCCAAAATTGTTCTGTCAAGTTTTGCAGTTTGACCACTGAGCTCTCAGCTACTAAGCTGACCACAACAGCAGACAGCTCATACAGTCCCAAATTTGCTTGACCTAATGGTCATACCAGAACAGCACTAATACTATTTCTCTTTCGGTAGTATCAAAAGGACTCCTGGCAGAAATACAAACCCTGTCCTGCCCTGTGTTCCCAACACCTATCAGTAGAATGTAAATGAGTAACAATGGCAAAAGCTGATCATTAGTAATTCAGAATCCACAATCATGTTAATACAGCAAGAACACCACTGCACTTCATGCTGACACAAGGGCTGGACTGCCAGGGGGCTCAAACCAAGAAGAGATCACCATGTGAGCAGTGTTGTTTCTTCAGAGAGCTGCTGTTTGCCATGGGATCTTTCACTGTCTTGTGTACTGGCCTGCCCTGCAGTCATTGCTACCATCCTCTTCTTTCTATGGTAAATCCAAGCCTTGATCTTGGCACTGCTTTTGGACCTATACAGAGAGCACAAAGAAACAGAATCTGGGTTGGTCAACCTCAAAGGAAACAAGACAATCCAAAGGTAGGCAGTCAAATATAGGAACTGAAGGATTTAGGGGCAGCAAGAGCAGCTTCACAGTTAGACCTCCCTGGCTGGAGACAGACACACACAGGACTGACAATGAGCAAGCGGAAGTTTAACAACATGCTATCAGCTAACAGCAGCAGCGGGAGATGAGAAAGCTTTCTTCACGCTGCAGGGGATCAGAGATAATTCAGAAAACAGAAACAGATTCAATTTAGTATAGTAAATTAAAGGGAAACCAAGAAAAAAATGGGGTTAATCTGGTACTCACATGCCATTCTCATTGATAAACAAGTAGTCAGCAAGATTTTTACATTTCAGAGGTCTCCAGAAATGAGCAGCACCCAAGAGCTCAGCAGATGACCTTGAAAAAATGGCCTGTTCACTTCAGAGCCTCAGTGGGAGCTGAGCCCTTTCAAAGTAACTGGAACAGTCTCCAGCTATCAAGCAGCCACCAGCAAGAGGTGAATTTGCTTTCACAGCATTTCCCGTGGTTCATTCCAAGTTTTCCTTACTCGTTTGTGTATGTTAAAATAAAATAGCATTCTTTTTTTTTTTTTTTATTCCTACCTGGTCTTGCAGTTAGCAGCAGGGCAGGAAAAGAGTACAAACAAAAGCACTCAGTAATTAAGCCTCAGAAACGCATTTGAATCTGCAGCTCCAGGGCTCTGTGGTGTCTGTGCAGCACTGAAAAGGCCTGCTGCTTCCCTTGACATTCAAGGACAGCAGGGTACATCCACCTGTGCATCTGTATTCCCTGCCACTGCATTGTCCCGGCCTTTCTCCTCACTTTCCCAAGCACAGACATCATCTCATCTTTGGAAAGATGACCTGTGAGCAAACTGCATTGCAGCCTGCATTGGCTGGGAACTGAGCCGGAGGTGAAGGAAACAACATGTAACAGCTACATGAACATAACCAGGTACAGCTCTTGACATGTCTGGACGTCAAGATAAATACTCTCTCTGCTGCAGTAAGGACTCACCAGTAAATGCATAATGTTTCTGCAATCTCCAGAAATGCTCTTTGTCTCTACTGTGTATGTAGTACCACAATCCAGGTTCATTTAACTTAAAAAAAAAATAAAGAGAGAAACAGATGTACTGGTGGCAAAATATTTTCCTGTGCCTACTGCAAATCCAGGATCTCGCACTGACCATAAATACAGAAAAGAAGGTATCTGAGAGAGAAAATACAAGACTTTGCTAACAGTTTAATTTGCATTTGGAAGTGAAGGGAGCCCTCATTGAGAAAAAAAAGGCAGAGGAGAAAGAGGTAAGATCAGAGATGGTGAAATGGCATTCATAAAGGGCATGTGGGAGAGTGGGGAGGAAATCAATCACGAGTAAAGACAAGATCAAATGGCAGCATACCAGTAACAGATGTATTTCCATGGGGAAAAAAAGCTGCAGGATGAAAAGGCAGCACAGCACCATGCTGTGAGGAGCACTGCTCTCCGCACCCACTGCATAGGAGAGTTGTTCTTTCTCCATAGCAACAAGATACTTAAAAGCCAATCTGGAGACTGAAGACCAGCTTAAAAACAAAACACAACATGTATCGATTTATTATCTCTATTTTTAGCTTCAGCTGTGAAGTACACAGGATAGCATTTGTTTAGCCTGAGGAAGCAGCTTCACATAAAGCTCTCTTCTCTTGTTATACCTCCCTGTCTCAGAACCAACGCTCGGTTTGAAGCAAACTGTGCCACTTGCACATGCTCCTTACTCTTAGGTAATGCCAAACACATTACGCACAAACACACCTTGCGGTAGCCTGAGCCTATCAGCTGCTGCCTTTTGCATGGACTGCAGGAAGGCATTAATACTTCCCAGCTCTTCTCCCGGGACTTTGGGAGGGAGAGAGGCATAGTCTTTTGCTGAAAAAAACCAACATATAGTAATAATTAATAAAACAAAACAAAACTTGCTTTTTAGTAGTTATCAGCTCAAGTCAGTGTTTACAAGAGCTCAGGACATGCTCATATCCTGTCCTTGAAGTATGCTTATATCTGTTTGGAAACAGCTCTTTGCAGGTACCTGAACGACTTCAACAAAGCCATTATGCTGACTGCATTGGCAAAACTCTGGAAATATTACAGACCTCATCTCCTCCTCAAAGGCACTGACGGAGCCTGCAGAGCAAATTCCAGAATGCACCAGGATTATTTAAGAGACTCATCAAGATTGGGGTGAATGGATCATACTGAAAAACCTGCAGACCAGCTAGAGTTTCAGTCCTGGCCCTAGTTGAGCTGAGGTGCTGAGATTAGCTTCCCCTTGGAAGGGGGCAACAAAAAAAAGATATCAAGTCATAGTTCTTTAACCACAAATACCACACCTATATTTTGGTACTTAATTATTCCAAACAGGTAAAATTGCATCTTTACATGCAGCTCCAGACAAGAATTTTAATGAACCAACAAACCTCCTATTACACCCTTCTCTATTTTACCTTCCCAGTAATGAAAAGAGCTGGAGCAGAAAAGCTTACTCAGAATAATTACTGCCCAATCCAGGTACCACTCAGTTAATGAAGATCTGCTGATGGGATTTCTACTCTTTTCCTGCAAAGAACAAGTGTGCAGCAGCATTTGAGTTATCTAGAACAAACAGCTGAGCGCAACTCAGAGTAGCACTGTCTGTGCTCAGCTAGAAGTGCTTTACAGGAGTAGTGCAAACAAAGCAACTCCCACGGTATAGTGGCATTGCAGGCTTCTGAGGACAGATTGGGGCAGAGAGGTGGAGGGAGACTTTTGCACAGAACATAAAACTTGATGTGGGTTTGGAAACACAGCTGAAAACTCAAACCGGCACTGAATACTAAAGAACTGGTAGGAAGCGAGTATGATGATGACCTCTGCAAACAGAGCAAATGCAGAAAGTTGTTGATCACATACAAGCATGTCAAAAGTATGGTACACTGTGCCAATTTGGTATGTTTCCCTTCCACTGCAAATTTATTTTGTTTGAATGTCCAGAGAACTAGGAGGAAAGTCTGGTTTAAGATTATCCAAAAGGATATTTCCAGTGTCTATCATGAAAGCCATCTTTCGAATTTCATATTAACATTAAACATAGTTCTAGTTTAGATTCACCTGTGAGTCATAAGTTAAAAAAAAAAGAAAAAGCACTGTACTCAGCAACTTTGCCTCAGCTCTGCACTATTATGTTACAGACTTCATCTGTACATCTGCTAAATCAAGAAGTCCAGAAAAATCTAATCCACATACACTAAACATCCATCTAACCATTTTTTCTATGGCTTATGTATTTGAATGTATATTTTGGATTTAAAATACAGACATTTTCAATCATGCAATCCTTAGCCACTCTCTTTATTAGCAAAAAATCTTATAGGTCTTGCTTTTTCATTTCTTTGTACAACATTTTATTCAAGAACAAAATATTACTTTTTAGGCCACTGTCTCAATTTACCTACTTTTGTAAAAATTATCTGCCTAGAAAAGATTTCTAAAAGAGCCTCATAGAAAGGATAACAGCAATTTTCATCTGCATAGATATGAATCAGCTTGTCCTCATAAAAACACATTTGCTAACTGAAGTCTGTTTCCTATACAATTAGTTACAAATGTGGAAATATTTCTTTTAATAAGTGGTTTCAGAGGTTGCCAGAAGTAAATCTGTGGCACGCATACGAAGCTGTTGTTTTTTATTGTGTAGGTTACCCTGTTGAACCCAAAATGGAGGTATCCAGAGAGGTTTTTAGGCATTTAGGAAGAAATACAGCTGAAATATAGAGCCCTTCTTTTTTTTTGACAACCACAGTGGAAGATAATGACATTTTTGAGTCTCTAGCTCAGAGCTTACAGTAGACTCAAGAAAGCGCTCTTTCCCTTGCAGCTAAGTTTTACTCCAGCTATGGAAAATTCTCTTGCATCAGACAGAGATGATCACCTGACCCTGATTCCTACATTCTAAACCACCCTCCTGCAGAGAACAGGTCTGAAGATAACATTTAACCCTTTCAATCCACTTCAAAATGCTGGGAGACTGTAATCCAGAGAGCAGCAGGCAGCCCCAGTGAAGTGACCTGGAAAGGCTGTGTTATGCTGTCAGCAGCTAGCAGTTCCTGTGCAGGGCCAGTTCCACACCCTGCTACGTCCCACCATTTGTGCAACAGCTGAAAGGTGACAAGGACATCAACAGCAGGGCACTCTCCTAGCCAGCTGGGGTGGTCAGAAGATGTTGTCCCAGGGCACTCCTATGCAGAAACATTGCATCCACAAGGAACCCCAAAAGGCAACTCATTACACAAAGTCCTGGCCAGATCTTGGATCATATTCTTAATCATAGAATGGTTCAGGTTGGAAGGGACCTCCAAAGGTCACATAGTCAAACTCCTCTGCAGTAAGTAGGGACATCCTCAACTAGATCAGGTTGCTCGGAGCCTTGTCGAGCCTTACCTTGAATATCTCCAGGGGTGGGGCCTCAACTACCTCCCTGGACAACCTGTTCCAGTGTTTCACTACCCTCATGGTATTGTTCCTAACATCCAATCTAAATCTGTTCTTCTCTAGTTTAAAACCATTGCCCCTCATCCTGTCACTACAGGCCTTTGTGAGCAATCTCTCTCCAGCCTTCCTGTAGGCCCCCTTCGGGTACTGGAAGGTTGCTATTATGTCTCCCTGGAACCTCCTCTTCTCCAGGCTAAACNCAAATCCATATCTCTCCAACTTGGTGAGTAGTGTCTTATGGGGGACCGTGTCAAAGGCCTTGCAGAAGTCCAAACAGATCACATCCATAGGTCGCCCCTTGTCCATTGACGTAGTCACTTTATCATAGAAAGCCACTAAGGTTGATCAGGCAGAATTTGCCCCTGGTGAAGCCATGCTGGCTGTCTTGAATCACCTCCCTGTCTCCCATGTGCCTTAGCATGTCTTCTAGGAAGATCTGATCCATGATCTTCCCAGGCATGGAGGTGAGGCTGACAGGTTGGTAGTTCCCAGGGTCTTCCTTTCTACCCTTTTTAAAATAAATACAAGGAAACTCCTTAATAAAAGGAGTCTGCAAGACTCTTCAGGATGCTTGCCTCTACCAGTATTACCTCTGCCTTGCGAGGCTTCATCATTAGCCAATTTCACGTCTCTCTCACCACTGAGCTGGTGGTCGTGCTGTGATCAGGCGTGGCATTTAGCAGTATACCTTCTTTAAGTTGATCACGCATGGGTAGCCAGCACAGAACAAAAAAAAAAAATATCACAATGCACAGGCTGTATATCACAAGGGCTTAGCTGTTCCATCTTAGGAAGTTTAATTATCCTGATGATGTTATCTTAATTAATTCAAGGTTATATTTAAACTTGAAATGTGAATATATTTCAAAAACTCTTGATGATAGCAAATCTGAAGAGATAGAAAAAGGAAAGGAAAAATACCAAAGTAGAGTTAGTTGAATTTGATAAACGTGATCGTATTTCTAAATATAGCAAATTGCACTTCAGGTGTTTCCTTGTTCAGGGTTGTCTAGGTGAATCTAATTTCAGAGGGGGAAATGGGAGGGTCTAAACAAAATTTGAAAGTAGATAAGCAAAACATAAAAGGTAAAACTGATAGTAGGAGAAAAAAAAACTCAAAACATATCAAGTCAGAGGTTAGCAGAGAATCTTTGAAGAGACCTGCTATGTGCATAGTTATTTACACTTTTCTGGTTCACAGAAAACAGTAGTGGTCTTGTAAAAAAATTACAGCAATCTAGCAAGGTCCCATGCATACAAGACAGAAGGCAGCTTGAGAGAGTTAATGGGGAATGATAACCTTTCCAAAGAAGGAAGAAAAAAAATGGCTAGCCATTTAAAAATCATTTCTTGCTTCTTTGTGGGCAAGGGAAATTTAACATAGACAGCACAAAGAAAAACTGAAAGCCAGGAATTACAGGTGTAACTTCTGTTAAGCAGAGTTACAGCTCCAGCTGTAGCTGGATAGAGAGGACTCTAACTAAATGGAGATATCATCATCTCAGCATCTAAACAGCAAGAGACATTAGATATCTCTGTCTTTCAACTTCACCCCACCCTACCAACAGCTGGGATCCCCTCCGGGATTCTGGGGCACAAACCAGAACTCTGGTGACCTGCAACAAAGAAAAGAAAAACACACAAGTAGAAATAGCTTTGACAGTGCTTGGTGTTACTGGGCATCTCTTTTATTAGTCTAT
This sequence comes from Baryphthengus martii, assembly GCA_013396935.1. Taxonomy (NCBI): domain Eukaryota; kingdom Metazoa; phylum Chordata; class Aves; order Coraciiformes; family Momotidae; genus Baryphthengus; species Baryphthengus martii. The sequence goes on along the minus strand of VWZK01001994.1, from coordinate 16,822 downwards.
ACTTCACCCTGACAACACCTTTACATCCTGCTTTCCACCCTTGTCTGTCCCTCAGACAGCAGCTGGAGCACGGGCTTAGCCCTCCGACCTTCACACTCACCAGACTACACAGCAGTTAACAGGACCTGAGGGGGAACACATCTTCCCCTGCCTTGCAGCGGAAGCTGGGGCCACGCTGAGGAGTCCCATATGTAAGTATGTAGCACTGCTCTGGAGATAGTATGTAATCAAGGCTGGCTGAAAAGGTCTGCTCACCTATCCTGACTCGTACACCACAAAACTCTCCCATAGTCCTCCCAACGGCCAACAGGCAGGAAGGACTTCCACACTCCTCCATCACCAATACAGTTGTCTCCTGCGCAAGTCCCTTAAAACTGAGAGATCTATTGTCCTTTTTATCTAAGGGATCTAGCTAGAGTGATTACCATCAAATATTATTGCAAGGTGTGGTAAAATACAACCCTACTGCCTTCTTCCTGAAAGGCTGATTTCTACCTGAACACCTGCATTTTGCAAACAACATGCTGAACTCTGATGTCCCACTTACAGGCTGGTAGGCTGTTCATGGGTTCCTCTTCTGAGCAGAGCTAGGAAGAGCCCATATCCTCACACGCCTATCAGTAATGTGCACTGGGAGTTTTGCAAGGTAGCATCCCATATCACTCTAAAATGAATTCCAGCTTTCAATCAGACAAACAAATGCACCTATAACCTTTGCAAGCAATTAAATCTACTGCCCTTGCTAACTCTGCAATTTATCCAAGACTTGAATCTCAAGAATTTAGTAATTACTTCTATTGGCCTTTGTTCTGCCATGAGCTTGAGATAACAAGCTTCACTTTCAATGTGTGATAGAATCAGTTACCAAAAAAAGAGAGAGTCTCTTTTCAAGAGATTCAACAAAAACAATCATGCTCCTGCATTTTCCTTTTGGCAGAATAAAAAAGTCTTTACAAAGATAAGATCTGGCTTCTGTGGCCTCCACACACTCTGAGATTTTTGTCAGTCTTGTTTGCTAGCTTCCTTATTCTAATTTTAGACAGGTTTGCCTTTGGATTTTAAGGAAACTATTTCTTTACATACATAGATTATTTTCAAGTGGAAAATTCAATCCTTGAATCAAGACAAAAAATAATTCTACAATACTTCATATTTGTCAACAGAACAGTCACTCAGTAACAAACTTACAGCTGCTACGTATACACAGGAGGGTAAACAAGGTCCACAGACAGTGGGCAAGATAACAAGTGACATATTTTTTTCCTTGGATAAACTGTTCTGAAACTGAGCTAGGAAAAGTAAGACGATGCTGAAGTACCCAAAGAAGTGCACTTAACATTCATAGAAATCTTGCAATCAAAATTGGCAACTAAGGGTTGGCAAATAGAAGCACCATTCCAAAATGAAAATCAGAAAAGGAGGATTCATATGATGGAAAATCATTAATGTTATCTCTTTATAAACCATTTAAAATATAACCTTACCTGTAAAAACATGAATTACATTAGTTCATAAAACAAACTGAAACTGAAGGAAAGAAAACTCTCTGAAAACAGGAGAAACATAACTAAAGATGGGAAAGGGAACTAGAATACAGGATGCTCAAAATGCTTAATAGAAAAGTTCATTTCCATGAGGAAATGAGATGGTTCCATGGCCTACATGCACGCAGAGATATGACTTGTGTTGATCCATGTGTGCATGAAGGCAATACACAAATAAGTGCCTAATTTGAGTTCAGAATTAGATGCAGAGTCATAAAATCATAGAATGGATTGGGTTGGAAGGGACCTTAAAGATCATCTAGTTCCAACCTCCCTGCTATGGCCAGGGTCACCTCCCACTAGACCAGGTTGCTCAGAGCCTCATCCAGCTTAGTCTTAAACATTTCAGGGATGAGGTGTCCACAACTTCTCTGGGCAACATGTTCTAGTGGGTCAAAACCTTCAGAGTAAAGAACTTCTTCCTAATGTCCAATCTAAACCTATCCTGCTCTAGTTTAAAACCATTGCCCCTTCTTCTATCACCACACATTCTTATAAAAAGTCCCTCTCCAGCTTTCCTGTAGCCCCCTTGAGATACTGGAAGGCAGCTATACGGTCTCCCCGGAGCCTTCTCTTCTCCAGGCTGAACAGCCCCAACTCCCTCAGCCTGTCCTCATAGGAGAGGTGCTCCACCCCTCTGATCATCTTTGTGGCTCTTCTCTGGACACTCTCCAAGAGATCCACGTCCTTCTTCTGTTGGGAGCTCCAGAGCTGGAGTACTGCAAGTGAGGTCTCACAAGAGCAGGTCCCTTGACCTGCTGGCCACACAGTTTTTGATGCAGTCCAGGATAGGGTTGGCTTTTCGGGCTGCCAGTGCACATTGCTGGCTCATGTTCAGTGCTTCATCAACCAGCACTCCCAAGCAGCAGGGCTGCTCAATCCCCTTGTCACCCCGCCTGCATTTGTGCTTAGGATTGCTCTGTCCCAGGTGCAGAACCTTGCACTTGGACTTGGTCAACTTCATGAGGCTGGCATGGGCCCAGTCTCCAGCCTGTTCAGGTCCTTCTGGATGTCATCCCTTCCCTCCTGCATGTCGACCATACCACACATCTTGGTGTTGTTGGCAAACTTGCTGAGGGTGTCTCGATCCCACTGTCCATGTTGCCAACAAAGATGTTGAACAGCACCAGTCCCAGTACTGATCCCTGAGGGACTCCACTCATCACAGGTCTCCAATTGGGCATTAAATCATTGATTGCAACTCTTTGAGAGTGGCCATCAAGCCAATTCCTTATCCATCCTGTGGTCCATCCATCAAAACGATGTCCTTCCAGTTTAGAGACCAAGATACTTTGTGGGACAGTGTTGAGCGCTTTGCACAGGTCAAGGAAGATGATGTCAGTTTTTCTTTCCTTATCTACCAATGCCATGACCCCATCATAAAAAGCCACCAAGTTTGTTAGGCAGTATTTGCCCTTGGTGAAGCCATGTTGATTGCTACCAACCACCTCCTCGTTTTCTATGTACTCTAGCAGAGTCTTCAGGAACATCTGCTCCATTATCTTGTCAGGCACTGAGGTTAAAGTCAACATTTTAGAAATTAACCAGCTATTCTTGGTGTTCAGTATGAGACTCCCTGAGGGATTACTGCTTTAAGACAGGTCATTGCTGCCCTCTGAAACCAGGCACCTTCACTGCCCATTACTAACTCTTGTAACCCAAAACCGAGGGATTTCCAAAACTGTTAGTCACTTCTGGGAACAGTGACCAGATGAAAGAATAAAGCAACTCAAACAAAGCTCATAAACAGGGAGCTACTTGGAATGTTAGTGTGAGTCATTATTATTATTATTTTGTTTTCTTGTCATTCTTATCCAAAGCCATTATCTTCAATTAAAGAGGCATATCTGGTCTTGGAAATACAGCATCATTCAGTCATATTAGATAACGACTTGAGATCTGTAAAAACCTAGGAGGTTTCCCTAGGAGGTTTCTCTAGGAGCTTGCACTGGATTCTTAGACTATTAACTTGCTGGCTAAACATGACGGAAGCTGCCAAACAAGGAGTAAAGCAACAAGAGAGAAGAGGCAAGTCACAATAAAACGGTGATGATCAATACGCTGCGGCAATTACTCTCCCAAGAGGTTATGTTTAAGAGTAGGAAACACTGCTAAGTCTCAGATCCAAGACTGGTGGGAAAATGAAGTGATACAGTTAAAATATTTAGAAAATTGATTTTGTGAGACTGAGTGCAATTACCAAGCAGACACTCATTATTGTTAATGCTTGGCAAGTGTTAACTTTGGATATTTCATTGTTACCATTCTGTGTTATATCTCAGATGTTGAGCTTTTGTCAATGCAAAGACACATTGCTTCTTTCAGCTGACTTGAAGGCAATTATCATCTCTCCCTCCTTCCCCTCAATACACTTGCAGCACAGAGTACAAGGCCAGACTGTGTTAAATCTTCATCATCCATTTTTTATTGCCGTTGACAGAAATAATTCCATTTGATCAACCTGATTGAAGAAATCTGAAATCCAAAATGAGCGTCAAATGAGTGGGCTTCCACATTGGGGACACACCATTGTTTGGCCTTAAAGGTTGCAAAGAGATTTCTTACAGATTTTAAATCCGTCTGTAGAGATGCAGAAACTCCCCCAAGTGGTCCCCACAAAGAGACTGTTTAATTGTACAGTCTCATGTTTCATGGTACATTTTGTTCTTGCCACTCTATAATTTTAACAATTAATAATTTAAGGTTATTTTAGGCAATGGTTTCAACTCCTCCTTGTTCCTCCTCCCTTTGGTCCTCCTGTCACTCTGCCTAAGTTCCAGAGATGAAGCAAACTCTGCCCTGAGCTTTGGGAACACAACATCATCTTGTCCTGTGGGCTGTCACCATCCTTGACTCACCACCAAGCAGCACTGGCTGTAATCTAGCCCTCCTGGAGCAGTCAGCATGTGACTTGTGTGTTCCTACCTGTCTACAAAAGGGATAGATCCTCACATCAGCAGTTTTCTCAAAAGAAATCCAGTAACAGCAGCATAAAGCTATTATAAAACATGGCTTACCCAAGAACTTCCTTCTATTTGCATAGGTGGGATATTGGAACAAATGAACCAAAAGGGGAGTAGAAACATGAGTTCTTTCCAAAATGTATCATTTTCAACATGGAGCAGGGGATTTTTGTTTCTTTGTTTTGTTTTTAAATAAAGAGTGCTAACTTATTTTGCAGTCTAAAAAATAGACCAGAAATTTCAATTAAAATTTCAATTAAAAAAAAACCCAAACAACAAAAACAAAACAAAACACTGAAAGAAGATAAATCTGGCTTACCTCCCAGAAAATCAAAGTAAACTGTCATTAGAATTATGCCTCTATGCACAGGAATTGAAGTTGAGCCCAGTCTCTCTCCCTTTTTTCCACACAGGATTAGGTGATAAATTAGCCAGAAACAATCCAAGAGAGCTCCAAAACTATTCCTTATATGGTAGATAGTTTTGAAAGCTCCATTCTGTCACTGATTTTGGCAGTTGTGAAGAGAATCTGTCCCATTTTTCCCTGTCATCTTTTTTTCCTTACAGTACAATGACTTTGAGGGGGTGCAGCTATCCTGACATCATTATACACCCTGGAAGCCAAGGCATTATGCCAAGGCCTACATCTTTACCATTTCTGCAGTTCCCTTAGTATGACGATATTAAGAAATCATAAGCAGTCCAAAGTTACACACAGCTCCCAGCTGAATATTAAAAAAACCCAAACAATCGATATCAAAATCTACTCAACAGGAGGGAAATGTATGGAGTGACACGTTGCAGTTGCAGTGCAGAGGAGAAAATAACTAAACTTCTGTTATCCTTAGTGCTGACTCACCGCATTCTGCCTGCAGGATCCAATAGCCTTAAAGATGTTAAAGTTTCTAGAGATGTCCCTAATGCAGTCAAGCGCCTCACTGCACAGATACATCGCCTAGAACTGAGATAAAGGTCGGTGTTCTTAAATCCTTAAGATGGCAGCTGTTATCCTTCAGAGGGTCAAGACAGGTATTAGGAGAAGAGTAGAAAATAACAGGCACTAAAGAGGCCTTTTTGTTGCTAACAGCAAGAGAGGTCATACCAAAACCAAGCTGCAGAAAATGATAAATTTGTCCAACTTTCTCATCTTTTGTCTTTCTTGGACCAAAAGCCACATTCTTTTACTAGTATCCTTCTCTTTCACCCCAAAGAAGTAATCAAACACTTCTCAGCAAATGAACAGCCAGAGGCCTGGGTAACAGAGGCAGCAGCTGCCCCTTGCTGCTACCTTCCAGCACTGCTCCAAGCCAGAGGCATCAAGGGTTGATAGGGACCTCATATATTGCAAGTTAAGATCTCACCTCAGGTTAGACAAAGGACATACACTCAGGAATAGCACAGTACAAGCTGTACCAAATGTAATAAACACACCCTGGATCTTATGAATGTGAGCCTCCTTTATAGTGTTTCACACACACATATTAACTATGCTCCCCAAAAGATGCTTTTACATTTCCAGCCTTAATCTCTCACCCAGAACAGACTAAACTTCATGATTTTCAAGGCCAATTGCTAGGCTCATTGGCTGAAATTAAATTTCATGATACGTCTATTTGTTGGGAGGACAATACTGGTGTAAGATCCTGACTATTGATGTCTCAAACTTTATATGGTGATATGATCTGGACAGAGAATGAGCAAGGCCTGCCTGGAGGGAAGAGGTGGCAATGACTCTCAATAGTCCTCAATGGCTCTGCCATCCTCCCATCTCCTTGCAGATAAATTAACAATAGGTAAGAGATAAGCTCTGGGTAGGTGTAACTGTGTTTTTTCCCTTAATCTCTTCTGCCAACCACTGGGACTGCACCAAGGCGGGGAGGCCTATAGCCACACTGCAGCAGAGGGGGCTCAGGACACCTCTGCACTTGTTATGTAACTTGGGGATGCCTCCCATATCCCAAGTGTATAAAGAGACAGTAAAACATTGATTGGTGTGCACCTACCACCACGAACTCAAGATTTTGATTGATCCCGTGAGACGTCGCTGGATCTGTGGGTGGTGATATCTTTCTATCTTTCTCTCTCCCTTTTTTATTTCTCCTCCTCTTTCTACTCACTTTTCTTTTTCTTCTACTTGGTACTTAGTTGCACCTTAAAATTATTGATAAGAACATAACCTTCTATTGCCAAAACACCTTTATCTGCACCATTTATTTGACTGTTCTCAGGGAAGACCAATAAATTGTTTTGTATTGTTCCTCTGAGTCACTGTCATGACCTTACTGCCTCCACGGCCCTGTCGTGCAGGGAGAGCCTCTTTCAGATTCACCTCCCTCGTCTTCCACTGAGTGCAATGAGACAACTGGTTTGACTCAAACTATTCTGATTAGGCCTACATCAGTAAGAGTCATTCCTGCCCTTGTCCAAAGTAGTATGCCTCCTAAATTATAGAGTGAAGGTTGCTTAACAGATCCTGGAGTGGGATGAAACTGGATAAAAACAGGATGGCACTGTTACTGAATTTATCAGCTAGATTCAGATCAGTTTCATCTTTTATGCCTTTACCATGTTCTGCAAAGTATATGATAACTGAGGTAAAGTTTATTTAATCTACCTGGAAAAGTTTGTAAATACTAGAAATCATCACACAAAGGCTTTAGAAACAAAGCAATATTCACTTTTTTTCTGCTACACAGTTTATTCTTCTGCATAATAAACTATCCACAGACACACATGTATTCAGCAACAATCCCATTTGACTAGAGAGCCCTCTCTACAGTCAGTATCCATAGAGTGACTGACAAAGAGAAGCATGGATCTTTATTCCAATTTTGGATAGTAGGTGTAATAAGAGTTTAACGTTGTACATACACATCAGTAGGGCTAAAGTAGATAAAAAATAAACCATGTAAAATGGATCATGAGAGATTAGTAGTTGCAACTTGCTGGCATTGAATGGAACAAAATTTGACAGCACTGAATGGAATCAGGCCAGCTAGCAGGACCAGTAGCTCCTACCCAGGCTCCTGCCCATCACATCTGTATGTTTAAAGGAGGGTAAGAATTACCTCACTTACCTTCTTCCCTCAAAAGACCTTTTTGTATTACATAGGCAGAGATTGTTCTCACAGAAAACACATGAAGTAATACTGGAAGTGTCAGAGCCCGCAGACAAGAATGGATTTGTCAAAGTATCACAGCATCCTCTTCTACCACAAAGGTGACTTGGCAATTCACTCACCCCATCTGTTCAACAATTACAGGAGCAGAAGTCAGCGTGAGCCAAAACTGAGATGGAGAAAAGAGATGACATTGTCCTCACTCTAGTGTTTAACAGCTCTGCCTTCTACTTGCAGACACACAACCTGAAGATGTGGGCTAAGAAAGAAAAGGAAGCACAATTTCCCTACACTCTCTTTCCTTCTCACTTTTAGAAACATACTTCAGAATGAAATAAATTCTTAATAGCTATCTACACCATTGTTCTTACAGACCCAGAGCCTGTACAGGGACTGCTGCCCCTGGCTAGAAGGGCCAGCAAGGCCAGAGGTTCTGCTCCGCTGCAGAGATGGACCCTGAAATACCATCTTTAGCTCTAGGCACATGGTAATAAATGCTTCTTTTAAGTGCTTCTTCTCCACGCAGCTGAAAGCATAAAGATCATTGACGAGAGGAGTGTTTGCAGATCATACTGTTTGCAAGCTGTCCGGGAAATAAGTCTTTCCTATAAAAACCAGTGCTCACACTACAAGGCAAGATGTTCAGGATCTCATTTAAGTCATTTGACTTCTTAAAAATGTTATCTACCCTTGCTTCTCACTGATGTGCATATATCTAGATCTCTCATTCTACAAATGAAGTTATAATGGTGTTTGAATTTTGGGTGCTTTACATACAGCTAAAGTGTTTCAGAAACAGGGCTCTGGTTCATTTTTCATCATCTACTTAAAAGAGAGGGTTTGTAGTTCCACACCACTATTTTGAAAAACACAGAACATCACATATATTGCAATAAGAAAAACTTTTTTTGTGTCCAAGTAGTAGGCACATGCAGACCAAACCTAGGTTATCGCAGTCTAAGTGAACTTTTCCATGGTTTGTAAAACCATTGTATGAAAAATATTCATACGAAAACGGAGGGCTGGGCCTCTCTAACATTTTCATGTATTTAATTTTGGATAAGAACATCCCCAGGAAAAGCTCATCCAGTAATGAAATCTGAAATGAAAAATGACCACCCAGAAGTAAAAGTCATCATACACAATTAATGAGTTCATTCAGCCAGCCAATAAATCAAAACCAGCAAACCAAACTGCTTAATCTTGTAGAGAATAATTTTTCAGTGCTTCTTATATTGTACTTTGCTCAAGGCCTATTACCAATTGGTTGTTTCTTTAATTCTTAACCATTTACAATATAGCTTAATGTTATTTAAAATTTAAGTATCATTCAAGAATACTGATTTCTTATCAGTATTATTCTTCCCAGGTTTCTAGTTCTGAAAGAAATTAGTATCAGATTTACTTTATGGGTCAAAAAAAGCCGGTGAGCATTCAGCAAATTATTAGCGCATGGATAACTTTAACTTTCCAGAAAGGGTATTAGCTCGTCCCTTTGTGGGTCAAACTTGGTACAGATATCAGACATTCAGAAACTTACCACTGCTTGAAGCTCTCATACTTTCTTTCCATCAAGGCCCCATGGGGCCCTTGGTTTACAGAATCAAGAATAATTTCTTGAAGTTTTGTGAAAGATGTTTTGATCATTTTCAGTTATTATTCAATATTATGTGCAACAATAAACTCAATGAAAAGAAACACTAACTCTGGAAAAGCTCAAAGCAAGAGACTACTGAGAAAAGAAAGAGCGGCTTGACTCAAGGCTGAAAAACCAAGTCAAACTTCCTTTGCCTTTCAGTTGCAAGTGTCTTTGTCCCCAAAGTTCACCTACTGTCCCCCACCAGTTCCCTCACCTTTCTCTAGTTTTCACAAAAAATTAGTAACATTCAGATATAGCTTCTGTTGAATTTTGCAGCTGCATGCTTCAATACAGGAGCTACATGTGCTCTTCATAGAAACCCATTATCAAATTTAGGTAGAAGAGACAAAAGCCAAGACTGTTTTCCTAGTAACAAAAGATTCTCTACGAGCTCTGAACAATGCTCCCACTCAAAACTTTTGAAATCTAGAGGGTCACTGAAGGACAAAGCTGCCTGACACTTCTTGGCCTTCTCATTTCTACCATACTCTTTTCTGTTGAAATCATGTTTAGTGTTTTGTTTTTTCCTTTTTGGATACAACTTCTACACATCTGTGACCCAAACTAGCAGCAACTGAGCACAAAAGGACTGTGATGATTCTTTGGGCCTTTTCCAACAGCAGGATCTAGGTAGTGCCAGTTTCTAGTGCCAACTTGGTAATGAAAGATCACACAAATTCCTCTGTTCCACATTTCCACTTTATCAAGGAGGGTAGTGAGGACAGCCCCTACAAGGTGACTCATGATCAAAATCCTGCCTCCAACTACAATTATTGCAGTTATGATTCCTGAGTGAACTTATTAACTGAAGTCTGTGCATGGCAAGATCTTTAATTTGACATAAATCCTTTCAAGTCACCTCCAAATCTGGGAATAAAACCAATTTTCCTCCTCCCAAACAATTTCTTCAATAGCCAAAACCTTCCCTGCATACAACAAAATGCACACACACTCTCATTTTTAATTGACATACCATTTCTGAGCCAAATCTTCAAAACGTAGTTTCCACCCTACAGTTCTAATTCAAACTCCCCCTGGGAGGACGGCAGCTGGAATGGCAGCTTGGAGCAATGTGCCTGGTTGCTGCTAGTTCTGTATGGCCCTGCAGATCTGGGGGCAGTAGGCAGGAAAGCACTAAGAATCCAATAAAGCTGGTTTTGCTCAAAAAAGCCTTTACATCCTCAATTCATTTGGCTCTGTACCAGAACAGTAGGAATGAAGAGTCAAGAAATATAATGTGGGGTGGAAAGAAACACCCCAAAACGATTATTTCGTAAAACAGTATGTTAGGCAAGCCTATAAGCTTGCTGCTCCAGTGGAATCTGCCCTGTTTATGTTGTCCCAAGTAACGGTTGCAGAGCTTCAGACAGTATCCTCCCCACTTAGTAAGTAGAGACAATGACCTGTCCTTATCCTAGGTGTAGCTGTTCTCCAAAATGTCTTATGTATGAGCAAATCCACTTAACATCTGCCTTGGAGTTCATCACTGAATTTCTTAGCTTAGACATAGCAAAACCTACCAATTATAAGGGTCCCCTTGGGACACAGTGGCTTTACTGGGAGGACATAGTCTGCCTCCCCTTGCAGCCTCACAATGCCATTCATCTGTTTCTTAGACAAGCTGCCTCCTTTGGGCAATACACGTAGGAGTGACATACAATGCCAGAAACACTTATTTACGGGCATTGCTTTGCCCTGAGAAGAATCAGAGCCTAAAGGAAGAACAGATACATTTTGTATTTTCCACCTAGTGTATTAATTTTGAGGTCCTGTCACTCTACCAGCAATGCTCCGAATCCACTGCTTATGAGACATTGTGGGGCTGTGCTTCCTTGCTCTTCTGCCAACCGATACCTCTAGTGGCGATATTAGGATGGAGAGGGCTACGACACAGGCAAGTCAGGAAACACAGCTGGTTTGCTACTCAAAAGAGTTGAAAAAGCAGCAAATAAGGGAGAGGTGGAGGGACAAGTTGTATCTGTGACTTGACATGAAATTCAGAGACGTGGGTTTTATTCCTGGCATTCCTGCTGAACTACAAGTAGGTAACATAGGCTGATCTCATCCTCTTCCCATGCCTCAGTTTGTTCACTGCTCAAATGTGTGTGCATGCACATAAGCAATAGGGTGAAGTGGCTTTGGACATGTCTAGTGTGAAAATCCTCTTTTCCACCTCTGGATTATAATCACATTATTAAAGTAAACTTTGGAGCTAATTGTTCCAGGAAGTCTTTGAGCTGAAAGAGGCCTAGGATTTTCAGTGTGATGACACAAGCCTTATTTTTTTCACTTTTAACTTTTTGGATGGAAAAAAATCTAGAATACAGAAAGCCAGGGTTTTCCTTTTGAACAGTGCACAGTCAGACCAAACCACATAGCTCCTTTTGTACACCTTCAGGCCAAGGCTAGTCCAGAAATTTCTCATGAAAACCTTGCTTTGGAAATGCTACATTAAAAATTTGGAGTTGATGAATATATATCCTTCCCTTTGAAGTCCCATGGGGAGATCATGCATCATTATCTCCATTTTTCAAACAAAAAAGGAAGGAGCACATGATGGAGGCCACTTGCCTCATGACAACTAAAACCTAGTGACAGCACCAGAAACAGGATCTGCTTCTCCTGTATCTCAGCCCAGTGTTTATCCAAGTAGGGGTTCTGTTTTGTTGGGGGTTTTTTTAATCAAAAACCCTACCAGTCTAAAGATTCAGGTAATTCCACTGCTGCTTCAGACACCATCTCTCTCACCTCTTTTGGTTGCTGATGCCTCAGAGTTTAACCAAGTGCTGGCTGTGGGGTAGTTGCTATGAGAGGAGTCTCAGAAGGTTCAGCCGGTTCCTCTAGGCCCCTTCAGGGCACTGCCCAGCCCCTCAGTGAAGCTTTTCTCCAGAAAGAGCCCAACACAACCTGGTGGCATGGAGCAAGGGGTCATGCATTTCAGGATTACACACAAAAATAACCCCATCTCTGTTAAGGGCAGTTCCTTCTACATTGGAGGGCCTGTTTTGCTTCCTGTGTACAGGAATCGCAAGACCAAGAAGATGATCTTAAATTTAGAGCTCTACGTACACCTGTTTATAAAGCAGAAACAAGCTGGAATTACTCATAATCTGAAGACACTGAGCATTGTCACAGAATGACTGCCCTTCCCAACAGACCTTTTCCTGTCATATTGTCAGATACTGCATTTCATTTCTCCCTGGCAGCCTCCATACCCCTTACAACAAGCAGAAAATAAATACCAGCACAAGGCACTGTAATACACTGCACACCACCAGACTCAAGATACTTACACTAAACACGATTTCACACTAGAGAAAGCAAGCCATCTTCCCAGCTTATTATTTTGGCATAAATCAGGGCTTGATTCAGTCATGCTGAGAAAACACAAGGAGTTCTCAAGAAACCCAAGAGCTCTCAAAAATAATTAAAATAAATTAGTTCTTAATGGAGAGCAGAAGTCTTCCTCTAGATTTAAAACCACTGTTAAATGCTAATAACAAAAACATAGGCCCAGTTACCCTTTGAGTGCAAGCTTTCCCTTTTACGGTAGCTACTTTAAGGAATATAGCACAGCACATCAGATACTGGACAGGCCAGTAATCTGTAGGGTAGATGAGGAGGGTGGATTGTAGTGTTAGAAACTCTAAAGAAGAAAAGCTGCAAGTATTTGTGGATCTCTCCCCTTGCATGCCTAATAAATCAGCTCCTGGTTCAGCATACTCTGCTCACCAAAGCTGGCTCAGGTGGGTGCAGTGAACAGACTGTGAATTCCCATGAAACCTCAACTCCCATAATGAGCAAGGTGGACAGAAAGACCAAATGGCTGAGTTTATATTCAGTTATATGTTCAAGCTTTCTTTTGCAAAACCAGGTTAACAGAAGGGAAAAAAAAATCACTGGCCTTTTCTGTACAAAGAAAAGTGTATTCTTACTAAAAGATGTCCCTTAAAAGCACATTAAATTGCACTGATTGTGGAGCATGATCAAAAGCCCCCTCAAGTGTCTTAGTGTTGTTGAGAATATTTCCACTGTACTGATCCCACTGGAAGTATTTTAGATTTTTTTTAACATGAATTTCAAATAGCAAGTGACATGGTTCTTTGTTGATTATCTGAAGTATGCAATGCTTATTTACAACACAAACAAATCTTCTCTGTAGAATACAGAAGTTATAAATGTGAATTACTTGCCTTTTTTATTCTAGAGGATGACACTCAACTGACTTGCAATCTTAAGAAAAAAACCAGTCAAGGACAGTTCTGAGCTTACAATTTCTATGCCAGTGATCAGTGTTTAGTTTGCTTTCTTTATACATGTGACATCAAAGCAATGTTATCCAAGGATTTTTTAAGGACTAATAAAGCTGTGCTAGATGGTGCTTCGTCATAGTCCTAATTAGACAGGTCAGAATATTACACACATTTTGCCAGAATGGGAGATAAAGTAAGGGAAAGTTTGAGGGCATCTCTCCACCATGTCATACAATCACATCTGTGCTTCACAGCACTGCGTAAAGCAGGAATGGACAAATGAGCACCAGCACAGGTGTGTACATTCACACCACATTAAGCAGCCCCCGGAAAGATATCTGCTTAGTTTCAAAGTAGGAGAATTGGGCATCCCAGCGCAGCTCACCAGGGCTCATTAGGGCTCATTAACTCCTGGAGATAGCTTCAGCAACAGCCTGAGCATACCACAACTGTACTTCCTTACATGGTGTCACACACTGATACCCATTCAGCTACAGTCAGGAGTGGAGATTGCTTGATTCTTGCTAGGCATTCCTTTTTTTTTTTTTCAGGGTAAGAAAAGGCTTAAGGGCCAAAGTTACCGGTTTTCTGCTGTTTCTATGGCATTAATACACACTGCCACATGACTAGAGCTTATAGGGACTTTGCCACACTGCTAATTAACAACGGGATAGCTTATATCAGCACACAAACTGGCAAGAGGTGTTTTCCAAGTTTGCCCTGAAACATGATTTCAGAGAAATGAAAGGAGTATGGAAATGCAAAGGTCAACTAACATAATACTAAAAAGAAAATTGGACTGCTCTTTGCCACAAAAACTGTGTCACTGTCCTTTGCAAGCTTTCTCCAAGTGCTCATAGATTCAAAGGAACAGAATAAATCCATGCTTCATCTTTGGCACCCTGAGAGGAAGATGCTAGTGCTCATCTGCATAAGTCATTGAGAAAGTAAACCAGTAACAGAAGCAAGCTAAAAAAGCACGTAAGAAAAAGAGAGCAAGAACTCCTTGTCACATGGACAACACTATGACATAAGATCTCCAGCAGCGCTAAAATCAGCTTTGAGCAATGTCTTCAAAACTCCCTGCTGGTTTTACCTTCCATGAATCCCTAGGCAAAGTAGCTACTTGTATGTTTTCCTCACTAAAATAAAACTTAGTGCTTTCCCTTTGATTGCTTCACAACAAAAAAAATTCTAACACTAATCACATGACAGTATCGAATCTCATTTCCCCCATCACAGAGGTTCTATTTTGGAGAACAAAAACAAGCCCCACAAGTGAAGGGGAAAACTGCTTATTTATCAGTCTGCTCTACCACAGCCCCTGACCTATTTTATTACTAAAAATAGTCCCTCTTAGGTCACTGCTGCAAATTGAATTCTGCTGCTTCATTGCCCACTGCAATCTCACAGAACTGCATGCTGCCTACACACAAAACACTGCTAGGAATGCAGCCAGTACTCTCATATGGATAAAAAGAAAGGCACAAATAATTTTGCCTAAAATGAAGAAAATACTTTCTGCAGTGCAGTTTAAGCCCAAGCCCAAAACTAATTATTTATATTGTATCATGAATATAAACATATAAATGCTTGGCTTTTCATTTGTCCAAACTTATAATACGTTTTCCAACATTTTTCTTGCAAAAATGTATTTTCAAAGGCGATCAATGTTACAAGCGATGGAATAGCAGCCCTAATGACCTCTACTGGCAAAACACTTGTTCTTGTGGGAGACTTCAACTTCCCAGATGTCTGCTGGAAATATAACACAGCAGAGAGGGAACAGTCCCGGAGGTTCCTAGAGTATGTGGAAGACAACTTCCTGACACATCTGGTGAGGGAGTCACCACTTTCCCTGAACTAGGGAAAGTGCTCTGCTGGACCTGCTGCTTGTCAACAGAGAAGGTCTTGTGGGGGATGTAATGGTAGGAGGTCATCTTGGGCAGAGTGATCACGAAATGATAAGAGTTTTCAATTTTTAGAGAAGCAAGAAGGGGAGCCAACAGAACTGCCACTTTGGACTTCTGGAGGGCAGACTTTGGCCTGTTTTGGAGCATGGTTGAGTGTGTCCCTTGGGAGACAGTTCTGAAGGGCAAAGGAGCCCAGGAAGGCTGGTCACACTTCAACAAAGAACTCTTAAAGGCATGGGACCAGGCCATCCCCATGTTCTGAAAGATGAGCTGACAGGCAAGATGACCAGCCTGGCTGAACAGAGAGCTTTGGCTGGAACTCAGGAAGAAAAGGAAAGTTTATGGTCTTCAGAAAAAGGGGTTGGCAACTTATGAGGAATACCAAGAAGCAGTGAAGCTATGCAGGGGAAAAATTAGAAGGGTCAAAGCTCACGCAGAACTCAACTTGGCCACTGTGGTAAAAGAAAACAAGAAGAGGGTTTTTTCATTATATCGATGGAAAAAGGAAGATTAGGGAAAATGCAGGCCCACTGATGAACGAGGTGGAAGCCCTGGTGGTGGAAGACACAGAGAAGATGGAGTTACTGAATGCCTTCTTTGCCTCAGTCTTCATTGCAAAAGCCAGCCCTCATGAATCCCAGACCCTGGAGGTAAGGGGAAAGGTCTGGAGAGAGGAAGACTTTCCCTCAGTAGAGGACCACCAGGTTAGAGACCACTTGGCCAAACTGGACATCCATAAGTCCATGGGCTCTGATGGGATGCACTTGTGAGTGCTGAGAGAACTGGCAGATGTTATTGTTGGGCCACTCTGCCACTCTCCATCATCTTTGAAAGGTCATGGAGAACAGGAGGGGTGCCTGAGGACTGGAGGAGGGCCAATGTCACTTCAGTCTTCTAAAAGGGCAAGAAGGATGACCCAGACAACTACAGGCCAGTTAGTCTCACCTCTATCCCTGGGAATATGATGGAGCGACTCGTTCTGGATGTCATCTCCAAACATGTTGAAGAACAGAAAGTTATTGGGAGTGGTCAAAACGAATTTACCAAGGGTAAATCATGCTTGACCAATCTGATTGTGTTCTATGACATAGTAACTGGTTGACTGGATGAAGGGAGAGCAGCAGATATCATCTAGCTTGACTTCAGCAAGGCTTTTGACACTGTCTCCCATAACATCCTCATTAGGAAA
Source organism: Baryphthengus martii (assembly GCA_013396935.1). Lineage (NCBI taxonomy): Eukaryota > Metazoa > Chordata > Aves > Coraciiformes > Momotidae > Baryphthengus > Baryphthengus martii. The sequence goes on along the minus strand of VWZK01001994.1, from coordinate 202 downwards.
CTCAGAAAGTATGGGATAGATGAGTGGACTGTGAGGTGGATTGAGAGCTGGCTGTGTGATAGAACTCAGAGGGTTATGATCAAGGGTTATGATCAATGGAACAGGGTCGAGTTGGAGGCCTGTAACCAGCAGTGTTCTCCAGGGATCAATACCTGGTCCAGTCTTGTCCAATATATTCATCAACGACCTGGACGAGGGGACA